>CM023483.1:118157937-118437089 GCA_013339685.2 Hyalomma asiaticum | reverse complement strand
CATCACTCGCAGCTTCGCTTTGTCTCGATTCCCGCATATGCGTGCGATGGGCCTTTTATTTGTCAATATGACACTAGGATACCAATACACGGAAACAAGGAAACGCCAAAGCACGTTCCTGTATATAGCAAAATAAGTTTCACAATATTAGATGCGAGAGCATCTTATGCTCGGGGCAGTGTCCGTTCTGCGGCGTCAGCACCCATACTGCGCATGCGCAACTCTCCCTCATTCTCCTCTCCTACACAGGTGTGCGCTCTCCTCCGCCACAGGTGCGGCGGAGAGGGGGAGAGGGGAGGAGGAGATCATTTATATGCAAATCATTGCATATAAATTTCTCACTCTCTCCCTCTCTCTCTCTAAGGGTACGCCGGTAGGCGGCACAGGTGTCGCGGCGCAGTATAAAGCGCGCGTTCGCTGTGCTTCCGTCATTCTCTCTCTGTGCAACGATGTGCGAAACGTCATGAACAACGTCATCGTCGGAGCTAGTTGCAGCGGCAGCGCCACCGCCGCGTTCTCTCACTCTAACTTTCATTGGGTTGTGTTGCCAAGTGAAACGAAACGGAAACTCGGTGCGCATCCCACCATGGTTGCCCGTATAGGGGGAGATGATGTGTTTTTTACCGTGGCATAGGAAAACCAGGTTGCAAAATACGAAGCTTCGTGTCGCAGAAAAGGCGGCTTATTTTAGCATTTCTGGAAGGTGGTGTTATACGGGCTGACAGTTCACAGATTTTGGTGTGGCCCTCTTGCGGGACATGTCTGACGACGACTCAGCTTTTGTTCGCTGCAATATTTGCAGGCTTGTCTCAGGCCCGTTATTATTGTCGCGGTCTAATGGGGGGTCACGTGCTACAAATCTTAATGACTCGCAGGTAAGGAGGTTGCATACCGACTAGATTTAGTCACTCCTTTGCATCCATGGTGGTTGTGGTGCTCGGCTGCCGACGTGTATATTCGATTCCGGACCGCGGCAGTCGCATTCTTCATGAAGGCCAAAATTCTAAGGTCCGCGTATCCCACGTGGTCGAAATTACCGGAACGTTCCCCTATACAACGTGCCTCATCATTATATCGTGCTTTCTGTACGTAAAACCCCAATGCGATACTTTGCACCCCTGCATGAAATGCTGCTAGCCCTATTTAAGATGAACGCCCTGCTTTTGCGGTTAGTATATTTCAGTACGGTTGCAGATTGCGCAGGTGTTTAATATTTGATTCAGAACTCGCGTGTTGTGTTTATTTCAATCCTTCCTTTCTTTCTTCACACAGTTTAGGTTTCCCGAAATGTTTGCGGCATCTCCGAAGCACTCCCGTCTATGCGTCCTGTTTATCGCGCTCTGAACTCTCCCGTTTCCATGCTTTCTTCTTTTTCTTATAAGGATCTGCACAAACCTCAGAAACGTGATGAGAAACTTTAACCATAACTTTAGCTAACCAACAAATTCAATTTTGCGTTCTTCTATAACGACGTCACCATTCTGTCTTCATTACTATATACATTTTCGAATTTCCGGTTTCTCCAATGCATTGTATACGTGCCTGCTGAAAACGGCAATACTGGAACGTATACGCCTTTGTCAAAACGTAACGCGCGTTTATCACAATATATATAATAGTTGATAGATGGTTAAGCCCCTCGAGAAAGTTTCAATCATATTTCAATTTCCTTTCCTTCTTTCTTATGCAGCCACCACCACCACACATTAAGCAGCCCGCGTTCATTAATTACTGCTCTTAGTCTGTCATTTTCTTTATAATTTCCTCGCGTTTCTAGCAGTATACTAAAGAATCCGGGTACGCTATGTTCGACACCGCCTCACGACGTGTTCAAAAACGCCGGTTCAACGCGAAGTTCTTTCATTTTCTTTCCTCCTCGAGTTCTGTTGTTGTCAGCCGCCTCCCGTCTTTCACGTTTCTTGTCACATAGTTCTTGTTTTCTCTTATATACCCTCGTATTCGACGCTATTGTCTCGCCCAGACACCGAAAGACCGCCGCCGTATAGCGGTGGCATTTTTGCGCCAAGGAGCACTTCTGATTTCGGTTTATAATGTTTCCGTTATTACTCTATTTTTTTTTAAAAAAAGCGCAAACTAGCGCGCGCGCGCACTGCTGAAGATGTTTTTCGAGAATTCCAGAGCGTGCTTTAACGCCACTGCGAATGACGGCGTCGACTTTCTATCCCTCTTCCTCATTCCCTTTTTACTTGATTTATATTGAAAAAATTTTGCACCCTTCGCTCTCTCTCTTTTTTTTCGATATTTGTACTAGTTCTCGTCTTTTCACACGTCGAGCGGCGAGGAACCGTGACGTGACAAATATGACTGCAGAATTCTGAAGAGCGAAAAATTTTCTTTTTTTTTTCTCTCGCTAGCGCCTCACCACAAAAGCCGAATGAAGTTGGCACCACAGAGAAAAGTGAGAAGAAAGAACTTCAAAAAGAAAGAAAGAGAAAAACAAAAAGCAAATGACGCGTGTGTCCTCATTGCTCTCTTTGTTCAGCAAAGCGGGAGTTTGACGCGCTCGGGTTTCTTGTTCTTTTTCTTCTCACTTTCTTTTCTTGGGATAACTTTTCCCCGCGCTCTCAATATTTCCTTCTTCAGAACATCGCAAACGACGCGTCTTTCCATTCGCGGTCTTCTAAGTCAGTCTCATCGCTTTGTGACTGAAGGACGGGCGCGGCTATATAAGCAGTCACCCTTCTTTGCGTTTAATTGATTTCGTCGCCGCGCGTTTCGTCCGTTGATGGTCGTCCTTCGCGCAAAAAGGCCGCTAAACTTTGCATTTCTGCGGGCGTAAAGCGCCGCAGAGTACTCGTGCCAGTTCTACACAAAGCGACGGGATGTGGAACGAACCGAAATGACGTCTTCGCACTTCCTAAACTTTGCGGGCGACGGAGCGTGTAAGGAGCGTCGTTTTTTTTTCGGTCGTATACAAGATCGAGAGCATAGCGCTCTTATAAAAAGCCGCTGGTATTTCTCGCTTTAGAATCTGTGCCGCACACGATTGCAGCAGAGATGTGCCGCTGCTTTGTGCATCGTCAGTGGACATCTTTTGTGTGTGTGTGACACGCACAGACTCGCACTGGGCTGGGTACTCACTCACTCACTCACTCACTCACTCACTCACTCACTCACTCACTCACTCACTCACTCACTCACTCACTCACTCACTCACTCACTCACTCACTCACTCACTCACTCACTCACTCACTCACTCACTTTGTGGTGCCAGCAGCTAAGGAACAATCTCGGGCCCTTCATTCGATTCTATGTATATGTAGTTGCACACGTTAAATACACATTGGTAAATACACATTAAAATTGTTGTTAAATACAAATTACTGTGTGTCGCCTTAGCTAATACTTCCAAAGCATTTCTCACTACAGTCACAACAGCACCTCGCGACAAGAATAAGCTTTGTTATTCTCAGCTCTCGTGCAACCATTAGGGTCGTTCAGCAAATAAAGGAAATGTGGGGAAAAAATATGCTGCCGAGCACACGAAAAGGACAAGTCCTCCGCGTCGACTTCCATTTCCGCACGCATCGAATGCTTTCCATAAATCAAACATCCAAGCCGTAGCTCTCCTAGAATGCAAAGCGCTGCACGCGAACGCAAGTTTGTTTATCTCGAGACTCACGACTGTCAAAGCGTAAACACGGAAGCGACAGTTGAGAAGAATGGATGAAACGGCGTTCCGCGTAGACGTCGCATGCTTCTTCTTGTGGCTTCCGCGAAGTAAGCCCTGTTGACGCTTTGGGCGAAAGAGAAGAGACTCAAGAAGCGTGCTATACAGAGTATACAGTATACTGTGGAAAATGTTCGATCAAAGTATACTTCCCTTATTGCTCGAGGGGAAACGGAATTCGAGGTAAGAAATAATCCTGCAAGCACAGCTACACAAATAGAGAAAAAAGAAAGAGGAATTGAGAAAAGGAACACCGTAGAACGATTGTAGAACTTAATTCAACACTACTGCAGGTGCGCCTAGACTTATTGGTTAACACTGCACACAAGGCGTGCCAATGCTGTGCTACTGTACAGCCTCCACGAACGGCCGAATATAAGAAACGTCATTAAGCCCCGCGCGAGAATACATACGTTGTCGGTATTGTGGGTTACCGCGGAATAAATATGCGCTCACTCTATATATACTCTGACACATACTTCTATTCAACGGCATCGGCTTGAGTTCGTCCTTGCTTTGACTTGAACCTGTCTGCGTCCTCTGATGCTCATTATCAGCTGTACTCACATTCGCCGAACCCCAGCCACACTGACGCTTATCTACCGCTCTCTCTTTCCTTTATGTCTTCCTTTATCCCCTTCCTTGTCCGGGGTAGCAAACCAGGTATTACCTTCCAGTTAACCTCTTCGCTTATATCTGGTTTCCCCTTACCTCTCTAACCTTATCTCCCCTCCCCCCCCCCCCCCCCCCCCCCGTCCCCCCACGTCGTCATCCACGCAAACCCACCGTCGCTAACCTAGGGAGTTTTCGAATAGGAGCCCCAAAGGTTTGGTACCCCAAAGTTCCTTGCGTGTGCTAACTTTGGGTCACGAAGAAAGTACGAGCTTTCGAATTGGGTTTTGCGCTCGCTGTTTGCATCTTGCTCTTGCAGCGCCAAGGTGGCCGAAAAAGCAAGCTACAATAAGTAAAAATTGCAGGTTACTAAAGGTACTTGCTTTTCATACAAGCACGCTTTAAAGCTGTTAGTTAAAGTGCGCAGTGACAATGAATTTGCTTTTAATCCCCACCAGTTCTGAGAGTCTAAACAATTTGCCATCATGGGCCAAGGCAACCCAAGTCATCGGTCGTGTTAAGCCTACGAGCTCTCAATTCGACAACCGATCTTAAAAACGCGGGCTATTTCACGGCCATTCTTTGCTGTACTCGTGAGATGGAAGAAAGCGACGGCCTACGCCACCATTTATTGATCGATAAAGTCGTCCCTCAATCAGAAATCAGGTCAGTTTGGTCCTAGGCGAGAGCCGTCGCTTCGATGGTCGCCGCCATGTTTGTTTACGCTAACTCTTTGGGGCAAGCTTTGGTGCTCCCGCTAAATTCCAGAAATAGCGCCCCCAACGCAAAACCCAAAGGCAGTGCGGGTCTCGCGCATGCGCAGTGGTGTCGGCGCTATTTCTTTGGGACCCCTATTCGAAAACTCCCTACTGACGAACCAGTACATACGTTCATTCCTTTTCATGCGTGCGCTCGTATTTACCGGTGCTCGCTCCGTTCACACACGCCCGATAGGCCGACCTGATCGGCCCGCTGTGTTATATGGTATCTGTATAACGCTCGTCATCGAGGTCGTCTCAGCTTACGCTGCCTTCTGTCCACGCAAAGTGGTAAGAAGAGCAAAAGAAAGCTTTGCTTTGATAAGCAAAGAAAGACATGAGTTTGGCGAGATCGTTGCTGGCTTGCATATCACGCGCGATTAAAAAGGGGGTGGTAGCTTCATTCCTGTTCATCTGTTTATTTCATAAAATTATGTTTTAGAACAACCCGTTAAGACAATAACTTTTAAAAGCATTACCAGCCTACGTATCTTCCACAACCGATCATCAGCAGAAATTTTCCGGCCCCTTCTGTCGAACGAATGCAACGTTTGATACTTTTTTGTCCAAGAAGAGCATACCGTGTGGAACCACTAACCTCCTCAAGCGCCTGCGTGGAAGACGCAACGACTTTCAAAGCTGCCATTACGGGCTACATACATCACGCTAGTTAGATAACGGTATTTTCATTATTACTTTGTTTGGTGTTTGTTGTTATTGATTCGCTTTATTTTAAGTGTACTTGTCGCGGCAGTGTATTATATTGTTGGAAAGTTTTGTGCCTGTAATCTGTTGTATTGCTTTTTTTATGTATTTTCCAACCACCCCCTCTATGACGGGCGCCGGATGAGCCGTGATGATATTGCAATAAACAAATAAATAAAAGGGGTTCAGGCAAACTACAAATGAAAAAGAGAAACGGCAACATAAGAGCAACTGTAACAGATGTCACGCGCTGTTGGCAGCATAGCCGGCCTGTACGCAAGGACGATACTTCAGGTCTTGCATTAAAGACAGCCCTTGAAGCGAATGCGCAGACAATGATAGATCATGGCTGACGCCCTGCGATTTCGTTACACTCTAGAGCAGGCCTCACAGCTAGGCTTAATTTTGTACGCGACGTATTTAGTGAGATATAGGCCCTGCGAGATGAGATACACCAATAGCTGCAGCCACGTCTACCACATCTAAAACACCAGGGACACTTTATTCAGCGGGGCCGCTGGCTCAACGAAGATGCCACTGACGTTGATGAAGGGGTATGTATATACCGATACAGTATACAAGTACGTCTGCAATGCCGATGAAGTTTGGAGTCTCTAGTTGCGGTGCTTCGGTATGCTTGGTAGTCAGTTGCAATGAACAAACCCCGCGGCACACGACGGAATTTCGCGCAACCACGATATTACGCCGAAACGCTTAGTAAAATTTTTCTACAAATCAAAGCCACGCAAGCAGAAACGACAGCTCTCGAGATATTCGCCCGAGCAGCGACCTTTCCACGAAAAAGTGCGCGAATTTCTTCGGCAGCGACTGCATTGCGACATCATTCCGAATCATTGCACCGCATTGCACCCGTGGCCCGCCATCGTAATCGCTGCATTATCAAACCGGAGCTTCGTGAGGCGCGCGTAGCATCCACAGTTGCTCAGTGAAGAAGTGGGCGTCCTCTTGAATAGTGCTACGCACAGCACACCATGCGAGCCACGGGGCCGAGAAGGGAGAGAGGGAGAAAGGGAGTCGTATAGAACCGTTGCGTCACGCTAATTACACATCACGAGAGCGACGCCTCCCAGCTGCGTCGACTGAACGCGACAATGCGTCTGTGGCGCGAAGACCGTAGGAGAGCGCGCATAATTACGTCCTCAATTCCCGCCATTCCCTCACGCCCTGCGCGCGCTTTCACGAGCCCTGTATGCCCTATAACGACACGATACAGGCATTTCCCAGATCGTTCGTTCACTGCCGCGCTTGGAATCTTAAGGATCCTCGCGAGAAAGAAAATAATAATAAAGGAATACCTCGACGCCGCCGGTGAATGCGAACTCACCGGAAGAGATCGGTTCGCGATCGTTCCTAAACGTTTACCGGGAACGCCCGTAAATTGTTCGGCCTGCCGACGAAGACGAAAGTTTCCTGACATGAACTCGTAGGCACGTTCGTAGTAGTCTGAACAAACAAACAAAGCAGCCGACAAGTAATGAAAGCATTAATCAGCGAAGCGTTGTTCTCAACAACTATGTAACTACGTCTTCGTTCCGGCTTGCCCGATTCTCCAAATTTTTCTACCGAATCAAGAGTTAGTTCGTTGTCTCGCCGCTCACCTCTAGGATCGAACTTTGAACTTGAACACCGATTCGGTTGCAACGCCCTCGACAGGAAAGTCCCGGCACATTTCTTCCCAGCAGTTAGGCGCAGCACCGTGGAAACTACTGGCCTCTTCAACCAATCAGAAGGGACAACGCGTGCTACCTGTGTCCTTCCGCGCCGTGTCGTCTGCTAGCGGGAAGGTGCTGCAGCGCATATAGTTACACATCAAGCTGAAGAAGCAGGTGCATCGCCGAACTCTGGCACTGCATTTCGCTTCGCAAGAATCTGAACTCGATGGCGACGAAGCCTCGGCTTTGCTGCACGGTAATTATGAAAGTCAGCACACGTGAAACGTCATGTTACACAGGTGCACGGTCAAGACCGGTCCCTCCTAACGTCCAAAGTTCACGTTCGGGCCATGTTCTCCGAGATACATATCTGCGTGACCTCCGCGCGTTTCGCTCTCGCTTTCGGCTCCGTTTCTTCTTCTTCTTCTCCGTCTGTCCTTTCGCCGAGGAGGCGTTCCTTAAATGACCTTTAATTGCCTAATGAGCTTCCGACCGCCCCTCCCACTGTCGCTCAACGCCCGGCACATTTCTCGATGTTACGTAGGTATACACACCGTCTGCCGAAGGACTTCCTAGAAGCAGACGAGCCCGCTGCATTGCGAGGAAGCGCATCTAACGAGCCTGAACGGAGAGGTCGACCGAGAGGAGCGTGGACAAATAAAAACAAGATATAACGAGAAGACCTATACGCGGTGGCGTGCTTCACGGATCTGTTGCCTCCCACCGATCCGTCCTTGCGTCTTTTGCGCAGGTGACGCACAACCACCCCCCCCCCCCCCCCCCAAAAAAAAAAAAAAAAAAACGCACGGTTTTGTGTACCGTACACCTCTCTTGAAACGATACGAAGCTACGTACGAATTGTTTCCGTTGCCTCCCACTGCCACTCCAAGCGTTGAGCGCCTGCCTTTGCTCTTACACACGGGGGAGGCTTCCTTCTTTCGTTAGAGAGATCTGAACAAATAATAATAAAAAGAAAAAGAAAATCCGGCGCCTTGGGTTGTTTCTGTTCGGTCGACCCGCCTTTAATTGGCGGGTTGTTGTCGTCTCGAAACGAGCGGTTACCGTCATTATACAATACCGGGACCAGTCGTTTTCCGCGAAATCCCGCGCTTTTTTTTTTCTTCTTCTTTCTCTTTCCTCTATGCCGCTTGCGGCGGCTGTTGTAAGTGCCTCGAGGCACGGGATGGATCTTCGGTCTTGTGCGGCATATTTTTAATCGCTCTCTGCATCTTTCTCTCTCTGTCCGCGACAATACCCGCCACGCATCGCGTGTGGCGGCTGCGCCCTGTTCCCTGAAACGGATGCGACAAGGTGAAAGCTCTGCACACGCGAACGCACCACCAGAATCAAGGAATCAAAAGAAGAAAAACCTAAAGCACAACAAACGTAGGCGGACGCGCATAATATTCGCGCGATTATGCTTCGACTAAAGTCGCTCCCTCTTTGTTTTTTTTCAAGTGCCTCGTCCCTTGTTCCTTTATTTTTTTTTTGGTCTCGTCATTCTTCATGGCGTGTCTAGGACTGCTCGTGTGATGCCAAGAGTTGGAACCCCCTACCCCCCACCCAGCAGTAACACAGCAGCCACTGCCTCTGCTGGGCGCGCGCGACACACTCACAGTGTTCGCGTGCCTTCGCGCAGTGTTTGCATGCGCTTGCGCGGCAGCCGGGCTCGACTTCCGTTTGCCCACAGAGGTGCGGCCCTTTTGTTTTCGGCCGCGTTGCACGGTAGGAAGCTGCGGGCCTGCGCCTGCGTGGTGTCCACAGCGCGCGTAATTGATTGCAGTGTCGAGTTTCCAGGACGCTCCTCCACTTTTGTTGCTTCCTCTGTTTCTTTTCTCTTTTTACCTCTCGTTGCACTCTTCAAAGGCCCTTTTGTTCCGGAATCGAGCCGAACGAAGGCACTTATCGACATTTTGTGGCGGAAGGCCTTTATACTGGCTTTAGAACAAAAGTGTAGACGACGATTTAGCGTGCTATGCATTCCATGGTAGATGCATGCAGCTGCCTCATTGAATATACTGGTGATCAATGCATCGAATTATATTGCTTACCTCGCATAAGCACGCGATATTTGTGAGTGGCGTTGACTTCCACGAGACCTTCTTGCGTGTTATCAAGCAGTAGGCGCGTGTTTAACGTGTGCCGCAGGCGAAGCTCTCAATGGCGGACTGTTAGTTGTTCGTTCCATTGCCGCCGTCACTATATGTATCGAGGAAAACGTTACTATATAGGCACCGCCACACGTACTAACAAAACTACGCTCTATTACTGCGCTGTCAGTGAACTTCTCACCGATATACTGTGTTATATTGAGGCTTCGAGGTAAATGAAACGACTTTCACGTGCTGTACACGGCAAGCCCTGTGATAAGGATATGCTATATAGCCCGCGAAGAATATTCACGTGTGACTCAGAAGAGTGTTCACGACACTCAACACCCCACATAGGATAAGCAACCCCGGCGGGCGAAAATGGAAAAGAGCTGCTATAATGCACTTAAGCAAGGTATATAGTAGGTGACTTCACATTCACAATGCGCTAGCAATGAGGCACTAGCTGTGCGCGACGTTTCGCTTTTCCAAACACGAAGTAAAGGACTGTATAGCACCATATTGACAAACTGAATGTGAAACTGAGCGTTGGAGGCATTTTCCCACGCTCGACGATCGTTCATGTCGAGAACAGCATGCCACTGATGGAATGTGCGAAAGCAGAGCTGAACGTCCAGACAGAAAAATAAGCGCCTCATGACTTAACGATGCCCGTGGCATGCACAAAGTGATCAATGGGCGTTGCTATCGATGTTGATCAGCGAACACAGGCGCTGGGAACGCGATAGACGGGAGTCATACGACCGGCGCGCAAAGTCATTATTAATGAATTGGTCCTGTGTGTGTGATAGGAACGATTCCTGTGTTCTCACGCTGCAGGCGATCACAAACGATGCTTGTTTGCCGGATGGCTATATATATAGGATCGACGTGAATGAGAGAAACACACACACACACACACACACACACACACACACACACACACACACACACACACACACACACACACACACACACACACACACACACACACACACACCTATTTTTTCACGCAGGTAAATGCGACTATTCTGAATATACATATATGTATATAAGAGAGTTCCGAGATTCAGTTTGCCGTATTTTTTTTTCTCTCACGCTAATACGGCTTTGTACCGCATACGATTTGTCTATAATGGGGGAATGTGAAGCAACAGTTGAAACAAACGAGAAAATATCGGCACACTGTCACTGTGGCATGATGTGTACATTTCCCCGGCTCTTTATCACACGTCACCTGAGGTCAAAACACGTCCCGCGATGTCTTAAAATTTTAAGCGTAGTTCCTTGAAATGTTCTCTTTGCGACATTTCTTTCGGCTGTTCCTCGATTGGCGACAGCGTGTAAAGTTTAACGCCTAACCCAGCGAGGCTCACACCTCCATTAATTCCTCGGTCAGGGATGTGCTGGTATTAGCAACACGCGATTTTATTATCGTTATTATATTTTATTAAATGGCCAGCATGCTAGCTCATTGAAATCATGGTCCATCGTGTCATGTTAGTCATAAAACTGTACCCGTCCATGCCTATTTCTTTATGTATACCAAATCAACGAGAAGTGATTGTTAGGTTTTTGTACCACCTGAGGTCGGCGGGACGGACGCTTACAGCTTCCCGTTAGCCGGTTAATGCTTTTGGGTTAAAAAACTCATTGCGCGCTTTATATATTTTTTATTCATGTTCAAATACGCATTATGTTACATGGCTTCATAATTGAATGCCTAGAGCAAGTGCATGTGTGTGCTTGGTACGCATGGAAAGCACCCAAGGACCGGTTTTTGAGAAATGTGCGCATAATGAAGGAATGACTGTGAGGCTGTCTCTGACGACCCACGTTTCAATGAGGAAGGAAAGAAGAAAGAAAGAAAGAAAGAAAGAAAGAAAGAAAGAAAGAAAGAAAGAAAGAAAGAAAGAAGAAAGAAAGAAAGAAAGAAAGAAAGAAAGGCGCATGCCAGCAATTCGCACAACTATCCATCCGAGTAAGTGGGTGGTACCTCTGCGTTGAATAGATCACCTTAATGCTCGTTCCCCGCATTTCGTTATAGCACCCCCACACACAAGTCCGATGTTCGCTTTTCTCGCGCTTACTATTCAGAGACTTAGCACGGCTGTTTAACCTAGGGGTCATCTCATTTGCACATTCAGGTGTCCGCCTTGAGCGACGGGACCTACTGTGCTATACGATGGAGCAGGGGCAAGAGGGAGCCGCGTATTTCCGTATACTGCACTCAACCATCATATGCACGTCGTCTTCCATCACGTTTTCACGCATATACACGCGGGTATTCTTACTTTCGCACGCCTATCTTGGATTCGTGCATGAATTATCTGCGGCATCTTCCCTTGTAGGTCTCGCAGGAGACGTCGTGCACATTGGCCACGCCTATCGCAACAGAGCGCGTGTTATTTTCGGCACTGCATTACTGAATGCTCTGGCATCGAAGAGATCATCACTATAAGCGAGCTTGCAATGTGCAACACGGGACCGGCACTAAGCTTTATTGCGGAAGACTGACGCTTGGAAATGGAAGGGCTGCGTTCCAATGACGAGAGGCACCACGCAGCAGGTGCAACCAGGCGCACTTGAATGGTGCGAGCTTGCGAAAGTTAAATTTGATTACTAACCATGCGTGTGTAGTAGGTACCACATAATTTTTAACGTAGGGGTGTCCGTTATTACAAAACGTTATGGAATATGCTACATTAAGGCATTTGTGCTGCATGTTCCCCTTGCCTAGCGCTGAGGAGTCGTCTTCGTGATCGTCATCATCAGAGCCGTATGAAGAAATTTCGGGGCCCGGGGCTAACTGCATCCTTGGGGCCATACTGATGATGATGGTGAGAATGACCACCGGTTTCAGGAGCTCGATTTCTTGGAACCCGCATGTTACGTTCGCCGATAAGTGATGAAATATACATAACCTTCACTGGTTTCGAAAAACTGATTTCTTGACGTGTTTTCTAATATGATTAAAGGTTCTTATGTGACGTACTACACGGTGGTATGTTTAAAGCATCATTCCATCACAAATTGCCCCGTCGCGGTGGTCTAGTGGCTATGGCACGCGGCTACTGATCCGAAGGTCGCGGGATCGCATCTCGGCCGCGGTTGCTGCATTTCGCTGGAGGCGAAATGTTGAGGCCCGTGTATAGCACGATGCCAGTGCACGTTAAAGAGCTCCAGGTGCATGGTCGAAATTTTTCGGAGCCCTCTACTACAGCGTCCCTCATAATCATTATCGTGGTTTTGGGGCGTAAAACACCAAGAAATCAATCAACGAATTCCATTACACATTCACAAACAATCGAAGTGCCAAATCGCCACGCAGCATGGATCGGAAAACAGAACAGCATACTCTTCAAAACAAGAAATGATTTATTAGGTATTGAGGGGTCCCCTCACGACGTATCTACACTTGCAGCTTTTCGACACTGAAAAAACCGCAAGGGTAACGTACAATGATTTCCCTTTCAAGCGATGTTTACTTTCAATACGACGAGGAAAGGCAATCACATCTTGCTCAAAGTACCCCACTCGTGACAAAATAAGAATAGAAATAACGGCTTTCTTCACGCCGTTCATCGACCAAACATAAGCGAGTAGGAGAGTGTACCACCAAGAAGAGACATCAACAAATCTAACATAGAAAACGGCATCTTACGGCTTTTCAACCTCGCAAATTCGAATAAGGCTTCATCAAATGAAGTATCTCGCAGCAGGTCCCTTTCGATCGACATCATGGCTGAGGAATTCAACTTCTCTCCAAGTGTGGATGGCATGCAGTTTTTAATTAACGACGGATTTATAAAGGCGGACTAAATTTCGCAGTTTGATGCAGGAATAGTTAAAGTACAACCTGTGCGCCAGGAAGACATTTCGAAAGAAACGCACACATTGTATCCTTTGGCTATAACATTATGAGCAAATTTCTTGCGCATCTCTTTTGTTAACCGCAACATTTCAGGCAGTGGAATAATTGGAATAGCTCAGCGGAAAAAAGTCGAGTCGATATAGCCCTTGTATGCTTCCACTAGTACGATAGTTTGATTGACCAAGTCTTGATTGCAATGAACTTCCTTCAGAAGCATTATGCACCGATATGTATGGCAGAGGCTGGTGAATGCAGATATCCGCGCTCCGGACTTTAGCCGGAACGCATACTGTCAAGAAGTGTCGTCGGGTTTTCGATGACAACGTGAGAGCCTGGGCCGCTGCCCCGGCGCCTCAGACTCTCCCCCCCCCCCCCCGCCTACATAATCAGGCACTAGTTATCATCATCATCATCATCTCTACGTCCATGCACTGCTGCGCAACAGAGTAGCCAAGTAGTAGCCGCAGCCTCATGTGTACTCCCGCATCTCCTCCCATTATATCAACAAGATGCCCCGCCACGGTGGTCTAGTGGCTATGGTACTCCGCTGCTGATCCGAGGGTCGCGGGATCGAATCCCGGCTGCGGCGGCTGCATTTCGATGGAGGCGAAATGTTGAGGCCCGTGTGCTGTGCGATGTCAGTGCACGTTAAAGAACCCCAGGTGGTCGAAATTTCCGGAGCCCTCCACTACGGCGTCTCTCATAATCAGAACTGGTTTTGGGACGTTAAACCCCACAAATCATCAATCATATATCAACAAGAATATAGAACTGTGAAAAAGGTACGTATCACTTAATTATTCCAGTCCATATCAAGTAGCGTGTTGGGTGTCCCGCCAGGGAAACCCCTCCAATTCTCAGTAAATCGGCTACATCTCCATGCGCCTGCTTTCGTAACCTAACCCTGGGATCTATCTCTGGACTTTCTTGCATTCTAATATAACAACCTCATAGCTCTTGCCTGGCCCTAAGATTTCACCACGTGGCAATTCTTAACCACGTTTCGAAATTGATGAGCGTAACATGCCCAGCTTGGAACATTCGTGTGGCGCCGATGGTTTCACCGATTTTTCATTGTCTAAGGATGACGAGGTAACTATTGTGCACATTAATCTCTGAGTGACTATTATTCGTTCACATGCACCGAGCAGTGTGCTTTACTGGGCTCATGGGTGCATCGACTGGTGTGAAACAACGCTTGAGCCAGGACGAACTGGGAACGTGGTAAATGGTGGAAAATCACGATTTACCACGTCCTTTACCACGTTCTCGTGGGTGACAACAGTCCTTATTGTTGTCGTGCGATCCCCAACAATTTATTTACGGTACCCGGAGGGTATTGCAAATAAATAAATAAATAAATAAATAAATAAATAAATAAATAAATAAATAAATAAATAAAGCTCTCACAAAAAGATGAGGTGCAGAAGGAAATTCGCTGAGTGTTACGCTATTGTAACAGAAGAAGGCGAAAGCCAGGATGCAAATCTGCGATCTATCACGTTTCTTTCACACGTCCTGAAGAGAGGTATATACGCATTGTTACACTCTTATTGTTTCATTACTTTGGTTTCTGATACGGAATGGCGATGTTTGCGAAACGAGAGAACTCACGCTAGAATAAAATGGCGCCACAATCCCGCATTGCGTCTGAACCAACAAACCCGATCAAGAATTCGTAGCGACAAAAGTCGAGGTAACTCACAAAAAAATAAAATCGATACGTGTTACCCATAATTTTGACGGTGGGCGAGTGATATCAGCTCCAGATTTCCACGATTTCCATATACGGCATGCAACTCTATATACCGCGATAATCAACTACAACCTCACACTCCTTCCCTACTTAAAAAAAAAAATATGATTCGTTTCGCCGCGCTTCGGCCGCTTCTGCTTTCTCAACACCAACTCTATATATGCTTTCAAAGTTTGCTTCGCGCTCGCCGAAGTCGTGAGTGGATTTCTTTAAGGGCAGGCGTCTCTTGGCAGATGCACCGGAAAGTAGGGCGGTCGAAAAAACGGATCGATGCAAACTAAGTTCTTTCTTCTTCTTTTATTTTTTTTTTTTGCCGAAGACGCGCAAACAATACACGATCATATACGGCTTCTCAATAAGGCGGCAACGCCTGCGCCAGAGAAAGGCGTGTATTTTTTTTTTTTTCGTGTGCATTTCGTCCCTACAAAATAATAGTAATAATAAGGAAACCAAATGAAGCTGGAGGCGAATGTGAGCCGACTAAGAAAACGATTGCCCGTTGCTCTGCGAAGAAACTTTTCTTCGTCGTCGGTTTTGAACTTGATGTTCTTTTTTTTCCCTCTCCAATGTTTTGTCACGGCCCATTAGGGACAAGAAACATTAATGATTTCCACGCGCTAAGCAGAGAGCACTGTACAGGATCTTCATTTGTTCGTGGGCACAGCATGAAACGTCTCGGCAGACCGTAAACGCCCAGTGACGATCGATACAGTGTCGAAAAAAGGTTTTCAAGAGACGTCGAAACTTTCTTTTTTCTCGCGGCGGCCATTTGGTAAATGCAAACTGCGTTTTCTTTATCACGTGCTCCTTTTGTTGTGATCAGCCGTCCCCCCAACTTAACAATTTACCGAGTTGCTCGACTAATGCGAAGAAACGGAGGAAACAAAAGTTGGAGATAAAAAGAAAAATATTTTAATATAGTTAAGAATGTTAACACGACAGGCAAGCCAGGTTTGACACCGCATGAAGAAACAATACATTGAAGAGGAATGGAAGGGGGGGGGGGGGGGCTCTAAAACAGTTATGAAAGTCACACGTGGCACAAAAGAAAGAAAAAAAAAAACAGCCGTAAGCTGCCTTCTCGATCGGGCTCTGCGAGCGTGCCAGTTAACGCTAGCCAAGCCGCTTCTTGATCAATTGTTTTTCATTAGCGAAGCAATTATTGCAGAGAAATTGCGTTGTTTGCAGAACAGGATAGATGAAGGAACGTCGCATACATTTCAGAACCGTATATTGTATACCATCTTTTCTTTTGTCGTTTCTTCTCCGCCCCCTTCCTCTTGAGATCAGCTAGACTTTATTGAGGTAGCTCCATATACTCCGCCACATCACCCACATGCATTGCAGCAAAAGCCACGCATGGACCTGTGCCATCCAATCGGTAACGATTGATGACTGCGCGCATGCTTTCGTGCATGAAGAAAAAAAAAAAGCTAGCAGGGGGCGTCACGTGACAGTCTTGAAGCCTAGTCATATAAAAAAAAGTAAAGGAGAGAATCATAGGAAATAGACCCTGGCGAAGTTGTAGGCAAGCGGTAGAATAATGCACAATGAAGCGCCACGAAAGGTTACCACTTTCAAATAACCTCGAGCGGTCCGACAACTAGGAAGGGCCTAGTCTTACCCGAGATGCGCCGCGCACTCGCGTCAGAGGAGGTTGGCTTGGCGAAGCTAGCGTAATCACGCGACGCCTCCTCCTAGTTTTTTTCTCCGTTTTCTGAGTAGAGAAAATGGTTCGCTTATTGCGCTCTACTAATTTTACGCTGAAGCCTTCAAGTATTCGCGCGGGTAAGTCGTCCGGGCCTTTACTGACGACAACAATTTACGCTGTTGTATGTCGGTAACAGAAACTGTGAGCCAATGACCATGCCGGGCATGTCATTAGCGTCATCGGGGCCCTTACTGATCACAACGTTTTACGCTGTGGTTTTCGGTAAGAGAAATTTTCAGCCGGTCATCATGCCCGCCACATATTGTTAGAGACACCTATATTGACCGATGACAATAAGCGCTCAAAGAAATAAAAGCTTTGCGAACACGAACCCAGAGTGGTATTGCGGAAGAAACCCTTTTCTTTTTTCTGAGCACACATATATTAAATAATAAAGCCCTTATGCTTGAATTCTACGTCATGGTTCAGACCTCAGGCAATCCGGTTGCTGGGCGTATTATGAACGAAGTTCGGCGAGCGTCGAAATGTAATTCTGAATGCAGAAGCTTGGTGAACTTATTTCCATGTACTAAAATTCGAGATATTTCGCAGGCGATATTTTCTACTGACTATCCGCCTGCATTCAATATGCGTGAAACGTCAGAATTGACCAGAATGAACACTCGCGGGCAATTCCAGCTTAACACTGCTGCTACCTTTAGATGCAGTTCTGGGCCCTGAGCATAAAACTTTTTGTCCTCATAATAGGAGGAGGGGGAGAAGGAGGAAAGAAAGGCAGGGAGGTCATCCAGACGCGCGTATGGTTTGTTACCTTACAATGGGGGAAAAGGATTAAATAATCCTCATAATAAGCTTACAGTAGGTCAGTAGCCTTGACTAAGGATGAGTACAGCACGGTAGATTGGCTGGACCTTTGCATTTAATAGAGTAGGCGCGCCATCGCATTCGCCGCACTGCGGAGCTTCACTCTTTTATGAGACGAGTGCCGAGCCCACAAAAAAAAAAAAAAAGACAAGCAGCACTCTATGCCACCTTGGCTTCGGCTACTACTTTAATGTACAGGAAAGCACAAAAGAAACAATAAAAGCAGTAGGGCAGCGCCTTTTAGGAGAACTGTGGAAAACCACGTCAGATGGGAAAATGTAGGCGGAAAGTAAACGGCCAAGTAGGCATTTTGCGTTCGTGTTCACTCCGCGCTCGTAAGGCACGGCAGGCGTGTATACTATTGATAGCGGCGGTCACGCCACGAGTCGATTTGGAGAACTCCCCATCCACACTTTAACGTTTTCTCCTGCAGCTGCGCCTCAGGTATATATGTGCGCTATAACAACGGCCAGTCGTTGCCATCGCAGCGGCAACACGCGT
Source organism: Hyalomma asiaticum (assembly GCA_013339685.2). NCBI lineage: Eukaryota > Metazoa > Arthropoda > Arachnida > Ixodida > Ixodidae > Hyalomma > Hyalomma asiaticum. The sequence continues at coordinate 118,418,893 of CM023483.1, read as the reverse complement.
CTCTAGCTGGGCGAAGCCTGTTGCTGTAAATCTACATTTTGCTTCGCGTCTACACACAGTGCTTTGATTCAGGCAGCTTTTTGTTTCACTCTTTGTACTTCATTTGCTTTAAGCGCCATTTCATTCGTGAGTTAAGGGGGGAGGATTGTAAGCCCATTCCTGGAGCTACACGCCGAGTGGCGCGCGGGAACCGTGGTGCCTGCAGGGCCGCAGCTAGCTCCCCCAAGCGGCGACGTCGCGTGCCTGCACTTAAGGTATTCCGTGCGCCGTTCGATACGAGCTCTACGGGCGCAGTGCGCGTAAAAGCACTGAGTTTGAGAGTGAACTGGCAAACAACTAAATGCATGTGGAGCTCTCTCGTTGAAAAATTTTATTTATCTTTCTTTGTACTTAATTCGTGTATAGTTCTCAGCTTTCTTTTCGCTGGAAGCTTTTATTCTTGTTTGCCTGTGGCCTAACATTACTCCTTTTCATTGTAGCTTTTCTTTTTCTCGGCACGTGCATGCATCAGCAGTGAACACATATTTGCTGCGTGAGCAAATAGTTTCATTAATGGGGGGCCATTGATGCTGTGTAACACTCTAGAATCGTCGTTATTGATCCAGACCATGACGAGATGCTTTTACCGCAGCTTTCTTTACTGTCGTCACCGTTTAGGTGCCATAGTGTGCTCAGTTGCACACGATGTGAGTGCCTTATTCGCGTGAACGGCGTGCGCACTCGGAATACTCTTGCGGCTCCCATGTTCAGTGAAGCTGCGTTATGAACACTTGCAAAAATAAAGCGCGACATTTCTCTCACAAAGATGTATACCAAAGGCGAAAAAGATTTGACAAAAATGGACTGCCTGAACCCCATTACCGCTGCTGCTGTTTAGCGGTTGTACCCTGTACACAGTTAAGGGCTTTCAACCGCACATTTCTCTGCAAGAACTTGCAGTGAAGCCGTTTCTTCTTGAAATATCGAAAGTCTCAGCTTTCCGAGAGTTGGGCCATGTGACGTGTTATATATAGCCCAACTCGGCATAAGAGAAATGTCTATGCTATAACTCTGACTACTAGCTTAATGGTAATAAGGGAAAAGAAGGAAATAAGCACTATTTTCGTTTTCTCGCAGTAGGAAAATTTGGTCGCTTCTACATTTCGCGACGAACCAATGGCTCTTCCTTTCAGCTCGATGTGTTGTCTGTTGTCTGGCTCACGAAATGCGCCGCCGGGGGGCACAGGTATTGATGTATAGTGGCTTGTTGAAGCTGCCTGATTTCTCGCGTGAGAATGCGCAGGTGCCTTTTCGCTCCTTTTTTTTTTTTCCTTTTCTTTTTCTTCTCTTCTTTTTTTTTTTCAGTAGCCGTGTAATCGTACAATGCTAAAGATCCCGCTATCGGTTGCGGAAAAACAAATTAAGCTACGCTTGTAGCCGACTAAAGACAAACTCGTGCCAGACCGTTTCATACGGTTGCTAAGAAACTTACGTAACGCCGAAAAATTCAGGGGACATTTAAGCTTCATCTTTAAGAGTGGAATGCGATAGCGTTATCAGGAACCGTTCGCATCGCAACGCTATTACGTTAAAACGCCCGCGCAACATTAATTAAAAACAGCGCGTATCCTAAATAAAGCTCTACATATCTCTCTGAGGTGCGCTGCCGACAAGGCGAGCGCCACCTTGGTGATGTTCACTGCCTGGGCCAACGACTCCTTCATTATAGGCGGCGCTGCTGATTTTTTCCGCCACGGACACCAACGTCTGCGAACGACCGGCTTGACCCTAACCTAACCTAACCTAACCTAACTTGGGCTACTGTCGTTGCACGCTCTCTTTTTGCATTAAAAAACAAAAGCAAAACAAAAAGCAACAGAAACGTATGGTGTTCCCAAACACGTCCAACTCTGTACCTCTCATGTTCCCTCATTGATTCCATCTCTATCGCTTTCCGATCGCCAACAGGATACACGGCTCCTGACATTTCAGTTGGCAATATCACTCCATCCTCAATAAGTCTAGTTCGCTCACGTGCAGCACAAAATCCGGCTGGGGCGGCTCTAGCGGCGGCGGCCCGCGGCTCGACATTTGTACATACTACGAAGTTCTCCGTATTCGTGCTTGTAGCTTTTGCGGATTCCTTTTTCTTCGAATTCCACGTGCCTCCTTGGAAGCATGTAAACTGATGAGCCATCGTTCGCGAGATCCTAATCAGCCTGATGAGCGTCGCGAAAACTTGAGAGGAAGACCGCGCGCCGCGTGCGGGGAGACATTCGAAACCGCTTTCGACGCTTCGCTAAATCACTGCCTCCCTTCTTCTTCAATCTCTTTCCCTCTCTCTCTCTCTCTCTCTCTCTCTCTCTCTCCATTCTCGGCGAGCACTCATCGAAGGATTTGTCAGATGCCATCACAGTATCAAGCGCGCCGACCCGGAACGATCCCTCCCTTTTCAACCTTCTTAAATGATGCGCGGCTGGTATTGGAAGCCAAAAGTGAAATTAAGAGAGTACAAAAAGGAAAAGACGCGGGAAGAGGAACGCATAGAAACAAGGTTGCTACTCGAGCGAAAAAAAAAAAAAAGATAGGAAGGAAAGAAAGAAAGGAAGCTTGCAAGCGGGAAACACGGCACCGCGAGCTAGGCTTAGCGACAGGAATGAAATGGAAATGAAACTGCTGGATGAGGAGCTCGGCGGCCCGAAAATTAATGGGACGTGACAAACTAGCAAGAGAGTGAAGGAAATGAATGAAGATTGCGGGATAAACGAGAAGATGAACATTTAAAAGCAGATAAGGAAAGAAGGAGAGAGAGGGGGAAAGAAAATTGAAAGCTACTATAAACCATATGGTGCACGTGCGGCTCTTCTATGTATGTATATCTATAATGCGTCAACTCTGCTCACTCGCGGGCTGTGTCGCGAATTTGTGAATTGATACTTCCGAATCGTAGGAACGTGAAACGCGGTGAAACGACAGAATGATTAGCAGAAGATCCGGAATACTTTGTTTCACTGCCTCCGTGTCTCCTCTTTCCACCTAATTCGTCCTTCTTCCTGTTCCTGTTTCGTTTTCTTGAACTCCGCTCTCTGTCTTAGATTATTCTTCTTTTTTCCTCTCTCTCTCTTACTAAGAGAAAATCGCGACTTGCTCGGCCGCGTTGTCATTTCTTTCTTTATTTTTGTTAGCAATGCACTTGCCCCGTTCCGCGCATGCGCAATGTGTTGCGAGTGCGCGTTTCAAAACGCACGCCTCGTTAGCCCTGACAACTCGGTGCGGATTACAAGACGCCGCAGCGCCGACGCACCGGCATGTTCTCCATAATCTCTCGCATTCTTTTTCTCTTACGATGTGCAAGATCTAGCCTCTCAGATGAATATCTTATCCAAATCGTTTCTCAGTCATCGAGCGTACACATGTAGTATGCGCCCTCGGGGGGCCACGTAGAGTGCACGCTACGTAGATGCACCTTTTAGAGTTTCGTTGCTTTAATTATTTTCGGGGTTCTTCTTTTTCGTTTTTTTTATACAGTCGTAGAAAAGCAAATCCTTCAGGTAATCTGGGGTCTAAGCATGCTTCTCCAACTCTGAAGTTGTTTGCGCTTGTTGTTGGCTCGATGACCTGTTGGCTCCTGAGAGAGAGAGAGAGAGAGAGAGATAAAGAGAGAAAGATTTATTATGAGAGAAAAGCTGAGAAGTCGGCCTAAACCAATGTTCTGTGCTTCTAATCAGCGTTGGGGAAATGGAAATTGGTGTAGAAAGAAAGAGATAGCATTGATTACAAGGATGAAGATGGCGGTCGAAGCACTTGCACGGTCCAAGGCTGGTAACGTTCTTAGGCAAGGTAGTGTACAAAAAAAAAATCATATTGCGCGAACGTTATCACGAGAGAGAGAGAGAGAGAGAGAGAGAGAGAGAGAGAGAGCTCACAGAAATCCTGTCTTGTTTATTACAAGAAGATCCGCTTTTCTTTCTTTCTTTCTTTCTTTCTTTCTTTCTTTCTTTCTTTCTTTCTTTCTTTCTTTCTTCTTCTTTCTTTCTTTCTTTCTTTCTTTCTTCTCTCTCCTTCTTTCTTTCTTTCTTGGGGAGGGGGGATTTGACTGTGAGTATGCAGCTTCAAGTGGAATACCACACGCCGCTGATCCGAATTCGCGAGCAGCTGTGCTAACGCCGACTGGCCGCATTGGAAACGAGCTAGCTAGACCACTCAGTCAAAGAGTTGATGACGAAAGCCACTAACAAATGAATGGCGAATATACGCAGAACTGGTGAAGCAGAGCAAAGGATAGCTGAGCAGCTCTTAGTAGAGGGAACCACTTAGAGGGGCTCTTAGACACTCTTTAATGCGTAGTGGCAAAAAAAAAAAAATGCATTCCAGAGCACATCGTGATAAGTGCGGGCATCGCGTGAGGGAGCACACCTTGTCGAAATTTACATAACAGTTAGCAAAGTTATTTAATTATTACCGTTTCACTTGCCCTCTCTGTCCCACTTGCTTTACTTCACTCACGTGACTCGCAAAGCGAGAGAAACGTCAAAAACTTTTGACGCAAGTCGCGCTCTGTGTGACGTCACGCATGCCTGCGATACGAACACGAAACAACGAAGTGACAGCAGCACTGCGGGGGCTGACATAAGCGAAGGAAACCGATGACCCGCGGTCAAACCTTTGCTCGGCCGCGAAAGAAACAGCAGCAGTGGCACGCAGGGTGGAGGACTCGTTCTCATCCCGTAATCGATAGCGCCCTCTGTCGGACCCTTCGGAAAAGAACCGCGGGGTGCCGAGTGCATTCCGGCGGGTATTAGAAGCTGCGGAACACGCGGCATCGGCAGCCAGTATATCCCAAGTATAGATGGCCTGGCACATATTTCACGTATGTGCAGGGAGGTTGTACATAGTTTGTCAAGTTAGTTAACCACGCTTAAAAAATTAAAAAAAGAAGCATGCGGCCTCTCTTTAAAGATCGCTCTCGTTGCCCTGGCAGTTTGCTAAGCCGGTTAGCTAGCTATATAACGTCGGCGTGCTTGTTCGAGCAGCTATAATGGAGGGGAGGAAAAAAAAAGTGACACGTGAGATTCACTGCGCGATAAACATCTCAGGATCCCTTGTTTCTCCTTGTTCCCTTGTTTTTTTTTTTTTTTTTTTTTGCTTCTCGAAAGGGATATCTCGGCTCATGTAGCTATACATGCGTGTCGAAACATTAATCTTTCCATGAACGTTTCTTTGGAAGCGCACCGATTTATCTCTGAACCATTCGCCTATATACAACAGGTCATTCGGAGCCTTTTGTCATTTTAAGGACCGAAATAAACTGCGCTCATTTTCATTTCTTTCTTTCTTTCTTTCTTTCTTTCTTTCTTTCTTTCTTTCTTTCTTTCTTTCTTTCTTTCTTTCTTTCTTTCTTTCTTTCTTTTCACAGACACGTTTGACTGTAGACCACATATTGATTGATATGTGGAGTTTTACGTCCCAAAACCAGATATGGTTATGAGAGACGCCGTAGTGGAGGCATCCGGAAATTCCGACCACCTGGGGTTCTTTAACGTGCACTGACATCGCACAGCACACGGGCCTCAACATTTCGCCTCCACCGAAATGCAGCTGCGCCGGCCGGGATATAGACCACATCTGAAGAAACGCGTGCTTAGACATGATCATAATGTTAGTTCAGACGTCAGAAAGGAGCCTGAATAGAGCATAACGATTATGCGGTAAAAGCCAGTCAAGCGCCTTCTTAAAAATGGCCAGATTCAGCGAAATAACTCGTATAGCGAAGGAAATGGCAATTCTACGAAATATGGAACATGCACGTCCCCGATGGCATTTTTGTTTTGTCTGATCTTTTTTTACATATGCTACGAGAGCCAATTCGAACTGCTCGGAACCGGAAATTATATCGCCGGAAAGAATTTCCAGCGCGACAAAAAATATTGAAGGTGGCGGCGCGGTCATGCGGCTCATGCGTATCGCAACATTTTTCGATTGCACGGTTGATTTTAACTTAAACTGAGAAAGTTATTGACAAATATGTTTGGTCCTTTTAGTACGCTTGACGCTAAATTGCTTCCTTGCGATGTTTTATGCGGCACAAAAAATAAAAGAAAAATTATGCTGTGAAATATCAAACACGGGGCAAATGAGAAAATGTATCACATATTTGTGCAGAACGGCGCGTGCTGTACTTCGCAGAAGAACTTAAAATAAATATCAAGTGCAATATGTCGCATCGTCGGCATATCTCTGCAAAATATATATCACACATAATACGATAGAGAGAAAAAGAAGCTACACAAGGGAATTCTTAAAGAAGCTCACCTTCAAAAATAAAGTTTGGATCACTGATAGAAATTCTGAGAAAAAAATCCTGTAGATCCCACGCACTGTGGGAATCGGTGTCATTCGAAGCAGTCAACAATGAAATTTCCCATGACGAATTGTTTGGCATTCAGCCAGCCGTTACGAGTAGGGTGAATGTTTTTGTGCAAAGCGAACGTACGCACTCGTGAGTATATTTAACTTGTATTAACCAGGAACGTCGACAGCACCGTGTCGACTGAATGGTACCTCATGGTACGATGTAACGTTGGAACTCACGTTATTCCAAAGACATCTGATTTTCCGAAAAAAAAAAAAGAAACTGCACTATACGGTGCGTTGACGTGCTATCCTAAGCGTTGTTCGTTGAAGTATTCCTACAGTCAGTAACGAGCAATGTTGCACAAAAGCACGCCGAATGGTAGCAGAACATATGTATGGCTAGAATAGTGCTTATCACGCATTATAAGCGGAATTCACGTTACACAATCACCATCGTTACAAATGCTGGTGAAGTAGGTTTATTTACTATGTATACCGAGCGGGACAAGCAGCCGTAGCCTATAGTGGTAGCATGCTTGCTTGGTACCAGTACCCGTGTTCGATACCACCTTAAAGCTTGGTAGGTGACGTGTGTATGTGCTTGCTACGTCTGCATTGCATTCGCCCCCTACGACAAACGGTGTTTCCTGTCTTAAAATCCTAGCTCTTTTGAGCCGGCCGTCGTGTGTCAACCGCGAACACAGAAGTGTGGGCCGATCCTCGAGGTCGTGCACTTGGGTGAGGCGCAGAAAACTTGGGTCGCCGCTCGAAGCTGCGGGTTCGATTCCCGCAGTCGCGGCTTTTCATATGTCTATTCACCTCTGCCCCGGCGTTTCCTATGTCTAGTTTAGTTAGTCCTCGGTTGACATAGGTTCTATAAGGTTCAAACACCTGTGGCGCATAGTGTGGGCCGATCGCTGTTGGTATGAGGCACACATGATTTCAGGGTCGTTAATCGTAACGTAGATGACGAGTAAGTATATGGCTTTAGTGATATCGGGATGAGTCATTTATGTTCGTCATATCGTACATTGACACCCTACCTCCAAAATATTGGGTTGTATCAGGTGAACGAGACGGCCAAGAGAGCACCGATACGTAGGCGGCTAGATAGATAGATAGATAGATAGATAGATAGATAGATAGATAGATAGATAGATAGATAGATAGATAGATAGATAGATAGATAGATAGATAGATAGATAGATACGGTCAAAGTGGCTCAAGATTTCGTTTTTTTTTTTACAAGTGCTAACGGATTCTCTGTTCTATTTGAAAATTGTTAGAATAACGTCACTTGCCTTTTTATTTTGTTCTTGAAAGCGCATGTGTGAAGAAACTTATATGATCGTTTCCCATTGCTATTTTTCTGTTGTGTGCACCTTTTATGTACCACGCTGCCAAGATCTTGTAAAAAGATCGCAGTATCTATAAATAAAAAAAAAAGACATTCTTCGCATTTAAAAGTTCTTGATGTCCCCTTACGTCAGGCGAAACGGGGGTCACGGCAATGTTAAGTTCACACGACTACACACACAGTGATCAGACGACACCATGGGATGACGTCATGATTCATACAGAAAGTCCACGGATGTTCATGCAGAAAGTCCACGGAAAGTCTGAGTAGGAACCTAATAATGCTCCCATGTATATTTTCCCTGGCATAAAGGGGACTTCCATAAAAAAAAATATTTTGAAAGTTGAGACCACTGGTTGATCTTAAATTTTATTTCCGAAGGCGCCTTCTTGAGCCTTGTTTATTGTCGTGTACGCTTTGTAGTAGGTCAATGTTTCACAGAAGTGCTGCCAATATAACATCCTATACATTTGGTGTCTATTTTAAGTTTCTCTGTGAACCATGGAATGATCCGTTGTGCAGAAAATTTACAATGCTCAGCATATTGGGAGCGTATTTAGGCTACCTTGGCCTCTTGGCCGTCTGTGTGCTTACATTCAGATCCCGTAAAATAAATCCAAGTGGTCTAAATTCACCCCGAGTTTCGCTCTGTGAGCCGAGTAAAAACAGAAACAATGTGCCTCGAGCTGACTCGGGGATGTTTCATTAGGAGAACTTATCTCCTTCTGCACATAATCTGAGGCACTTTATCCCTGCCTTTACATCTCTTATCGCAGACTGTGTTTCCAGGTGTCTGCTCCCACCTTTACATCGGATTTCCACTAAGTGGTGAATCAGTCATACTTAGAATTTTGGTACACGTAAAGGTATACAGAAGTAATTTTTAATTTAACCGCGAACGAGCTCAGCAATCTGATCAACTGCTACAAGTTAACGTCTCATACTAATCAGTGATCGGTACTCTTGGCTCTCAACAAACACGCATCTTAACCAAACCTCTGCAACAAATAAAGAAAAAGCAGAACAAAACGCGCAAAACTGCCGAAAGTAAACCTTTTACTCCTAATCAGTAGTCGGTTCTAGCCGTTATACACAAATGTATCTATAACTAAACCCTGAAGACAAGGAAAAGAGAACGAAAAGCGCGACGAAACAACAGAGAGAGAGAGAGAGAGAGAGAGAGGAGAGAGAGAGAGAGAGAGAGAGAGGGAAGACCACCCGGAAACGGCACCAGTGAGACACGAGAAGCCGCGCAAACACCCTCCAAACTGCGTAATCGAGCCCACACACTCCGTGAGAGCCATATTACTTTTGCGAATGTGTTTTTTCTTTTCCTGGCTCAATCTTCGATGTCGCTGGAGGAGAAGCACTCTTCTCGAGTCTGTAGAGGGTGTACAGCCTTGCGGCATCTCCGCGCACGGTGGCCGACGTGGAGGCCTCCAGCTGTCTGAGTAATGCTCATCGAGTGCCGTCGGTGACAACATTCTTGCGAGTCGGGGTCGTCTTTCTGCGCCGCTATTTGCCGACTTCGGCAAGTAAGTCACGTAGACGCGTCTGTAAGGAGCATCGACAAGACTGAGTCACGTATACGGGCATATACCTGCGTCGTAGCGAACGGAATTGGTGTACCCCCCCTCCCAGGCCGCCGCAAAGGAGCAGTCGCCGCCTTTCTTCTACAGTTCAATGTAAAAGTTTTCCAAATGATTCCAAGTAAAGGCGTCCGTCTATATTCTACTGAAATATGAGTCACTGCTAACCTAAGGTACTCAACAAGGAAAAAAAAAAGTGGGACGAGACGAAAGTGCAGAAATCATGAAAAGTGTTGTTCGGCAAGTTAGTACATGGTTCTGAAATCCCTCCTGCCACAACTTCTTCCCAAGATTTAGCAGCTTCGTTCCTTTGAAGGAAAGCATAGAATGGAGAGCAACTTAAAAAAAAAAGAAAGATAAATAAATGTAAGGAAGGGCAATAAATGCTGTAGAAAGAAAAGGCGGTGGAGTTTCCCGATATCTATAAGCGTCACGTATGTTAACAAGCACTTTTCCAATAAAGATGACGCTCGCATATATATTTGAAAAAAGAAAAAAAAGCTACTCGACACCTATATGTTGCGTATCGAATTTCGATGCGCCTCGTAACTCACGTGTGCAGAGCACCTTCTCTTTATCCCCACCTGCTTCTCGAAGGTTATTATAACGGCCGCATTATTGTGTTCAAAGATTGAGAGCGAGTAGCGCCGTGGAATTTTTATTTATTTATTTTTTCGATCTCCGAACTTCTTCGGGGCACTGCAGTAGCGTTTCAAAGTAGGTGGACATATATCTATCAGAATCTAAATAAAGAAAAATGTGCAACCGGTGGCTCGTAAAAAAAAAAAAAGCCAATTACATAGGTGCGGCTGCTATGTGGACTAGAAAACGAACTACTACGTCATTTACTTGAACAATGAGTGAACTGCGTAGAGCTACCGTGTTTTCTATATGGCTCCCCAAGGAAGCCCCAGTTACGAAGCCCCAGGAAGCCCCAGTTACAAGGCAGGAAGCCGCTCTGATACATCTAATTACCGTCCTATCTCACTAACATGTATTGCGTGCAAACTTATCGAACATATAATCTACTCCCACCTGGCAAAGCACCTGAACAATAATTCATTTTTCTTCCCGAACCAACGCGGATTTCGGTCCGGCTATTCGTGCGAATCTCAACTTGTTGAATTCACGACTGACTTGCACCTAAACCTAGACTCATCCTTTGCAACCGATGTCATTTACCTCGATTTTTCTAAGGCGTTTGACCGCGTTCCTCACCAGCGTCTCATGACTAAACTTTCTTGCCTTTCAATGGATCCCCTGATATTGTCATGGATTCGCTGCTTTTTAACTGATCGCTCCCAGTACACCGTCATCGAAGGCCAACCATCTGTCGCTACTAACGTTATCTCCGGAGTCCCACAGGGCTCCGTTCTTGGCCCGCTTCTGTTCCTAATCTTCATCAATGACCTTCCTGCTCAAATTTCCTCAACCATCCGTTTGTTTGCGGACGATTGCGTTCTCTACCGACGTATCTCTACTATTAACGATCAGGCATTACTGCAGGATAATTTAACCTTAATCCAAAACTGGTGCTCGACCTGGCTCATGCAGTTAAACGTTTCAAAATGTAAGTTTATGCACGTGACCCGCAAGCAACATCACCTTCACTTCCCATACACGCTAAACATTTCCATGCTAACACAGGTGGTATCTTATAGGTATCTCGGCGTAGAAATCACAGATAATTTAAGTTGGTCTAAACACATCACATCACTTTCTGCAAGCGTTTCTAGATCACTAGGTTTCATGAGACGGTCACTTACATTTGCTTCGCCCACAGTTAGACTAATGGCATACGAAATTTTCATACGCACCAAACTTGAATACGCATCCCCTATCTGGAAACCCCATTAAGAGTACCTAATTCAGCAGTTAGAGGCAATCCAAAGCCGAGCTGCTCGTTTTATAACTTCAAAATATGATTCTAGACTGAGCGTCACTGACATCAAAACTTCGATTGGTCTAACTCCTCTGGCATCCCGTCGCAAAATAGCAAGTCTCTGCCTTTTTCATAAGCTCTATTATAACTTTCCTCAACTACGCGAGAGCCTAATCGTACCACCCATGAGATCATCACGACGTCTGTTCAATTGTCACAGTGTTCAACGCATTCATGGTTCAACTAACGCTTTCAACGAATCATTTCTACCGACTGCCATATTAGATTGGAATGTACTTCCTGATGATATTGTTAGTGAAAGGAGTTATGTTAAATTTAAAGATTTATTGTTACAGCACTACTGTCAGCAGGCCGAATAGCATCCCTGTATTCTAATTTTCATGTTTTCTTCTTGTTTTTTCTTGCGTTTTGCTTTGTTTTCCCAAGCAGTATTTATGTGGCGCCTCCATGTGACCCGGAGTTATCTATTGTTACACCCCCCCCCCCCCTATGTAATGCCCCATGAGGGGCCCTTAAGGGTAAATAAATAAATAAATGATGATGATGATGATGATGATGATGAAATTCAAATCTACACACGACCGCTGATTCGTTGGATGGCTATATAATGGGCGCGAACTTCAAACTGAGCTCTTCTAGCGCAATCTAAGCGACCAAGTTGTTGTCTGGATTATTATTATTATTATTATTATATTATTATTATTATTACTACTACTACTACTACTACTACTACTACTACTACTACTACTACTACTACTACTACTACTACTACTGCAGAGTGCCTGAAGCCTGCTTCCCCTCCGCTGTGACTCTGCTAGGACTCAGGTATGCAACCACGCTCGCATTCTTTTGGTGTTGACGCTCGGACACGAAAAAACAAAACAAAAGCAAAAACAAAAACGATGACGTCACGTGACAGTTGCCAGAACTCAGAAAGCCTTACATTCGGGATCGGTTCCCAGGTTCTGTTCCCGAATAACAAAAATACAAGCTGTGAAACTCTCCCGAGTCCAAAGGTGAGATTTGTACCAGGGACCCTCACTTTCAAGAGCAGAGTGTGCTTACCAGCTGGACTGAACAGCCACACCGTATTTGGTTACTTCGGTTACTCCGGTTACTGATAAACACCTACGGCTGCAGAAGCTTGGTAAGCCTAGGCTATTTGTACCGGCGACAAAAGTGGTGAATCAGCGGCGTAGGGGCATTTCAACACCGCTGCAACTAAGGAACGCTAAAGTGCAGCACAAGTACGCACAAGACGAGCATGTAGCGCAATGCTAATGCGCATACCTAGGCAACTCAAGTGGAATTTGCGCATTTTTTAAATAAGTTATACAGGACGTATTTATTTCTCCTAATTCCAGTCGGTTTGTGACCTGTCCGCAAGAGTGGGCTCAAGCCTTTGTATATATTGTAATCATCATCATCCCCAAACGCTGCAGCTTGTGCCTCGTGCTGGTGCATTGGAACGACGGATCCCCGTGGTCTCTCAGGCTGGTAATGTTTCGGTAATGTAACGGAAGCATTTCTTTCAACTATGCGCTTTACTGCTGACGTGCTATCCCTTATTTTCTCCAGTATACCTAGCCAATTTTGCAGTACAAGAAGTCCTAGTTCTTACTCGCCTTAATGATTTATACGAACACCGCTCTTGGTCCGCGCCCTTCAGTTTTGTTCTACACGAACTACGAGGCCGAAGTAATTGCTCACGTTTCCTTTACAGTAAAAGAAGCTGTAGTGGTACGTTTGCTCAGATCGGTTAACGCTGATAACGTCGCAGTTGTGAGAGCCGTTCGTGACTGTCATCGAGTAAGGTGCGTTCATTTTTCCCTGAGCGAGCGGAATCCGTGCTCGTTATTAATTAGTACTGATTAGTACTAATTCACGTACTAATTAGTACGTGAATGTTTGCTGTAGCCTAGACGGCCGCTTGTATATACTGCGAAACTTCTTACAGCGGTTAGCTCTATTTCGATCACCATCAGTTCTTCGCTTCTCCCGCTTTGTATGCGTTCTTCTAGGAGAATCTACACCTTGTTCCTAAGCGCCATAGTAACCATACATAGCCCCGCCACGGTGGTCTAGTGGCTATGGTACTGGGCTGCTGATCCGAGCGTCGCGGGATCGAATCCCGGCCGCGGCGGCTGAATTTCGATGGAGGCGAAATGTTGAGGCCCGTGTGCTGTGCGTTGTCAGTGCACGTTAAAGAACCCCAGGTGGTCAAAATTTCCGGAGCCCTCCACTACGGCGTCTCTCATAATCAGAGCTGGTTTTGGGACGTTAAACCTCACATAACAACAACATAGTAACCGTACATACAGTTATATAAGTTATATACCAAGCGATGAGGACGTTACCAAAACTCCACACAGTTCTACATTCCGATATTTCGTACAGAGGTGCTGACTAATTTTTCAACGACATAAAGGATAAGTGGTTCAACTTAAGCTTACCAGCGCAGCTTTGACATGTACGAGCGCATGCGACATCTGTTCGATCTACCGCTTTCGCCCACGCTTGCGGATGGTAGGACGAGAGACGTCTTTCGAAAATGGAAATCATGTTCTGCAAGTAACATAGACATCAGCATCTTTAACTTCATACTATAGAGTCGTAAGCATAAATTCTCGAGATGATACGTCGATGTCACTTTTATAAGCCACTTTCTTTGATGTGCGTATGAGCTCATCGACATCAACAATTTCTTATCGGAAACGGAGTTCCGCGAGTATAGTTAGGCTCAGACGGGAAGTGAGTCCATTTTAACGGAAAGATTCGAACGAAGGGTGCTTCTGAACGGCAGTGGACACCGGACGTGAACAGCAGTGTGTAGCCGAAAGTCTCGTGATTGGCCGGAATCAACATGGCAGAATTTTGGTAACAGAGATTGCACGAAAAGGTTCGTAGGAAGGGCGAAGCGTCATGGAAGGTGAGGTATGTTGTAAATGTAGCAGTGCCTGCAGTCAGTCTCAATGTAAGAATTGGCTTGCTTACCAATTCCCCTCCTAAGGTCCAACACTACGATTGCGATCGTTGGTGTCGCGTGTGATGTCTACGCTCCATAGTTGAAATAAAGTACCTTGCAGCTGCCGCAGACTTGGTAACACTTCACGAAAACGTCCCTAAACAAGATGCTGAACGGCATCTTCTGCAAGGTCAACAAAATTAAGCGTCTTTTCTTCTCGTCATTTGTGGCCACGAATGTTTTCTTGTTGCAGATCAAATATAAGAACGGTGGTTGATTTATTTCGCTAATTTACACATAGAGACACTAATTTCTTTAATACAAAGTAGCAATGATCCACGAAACGCCTAACGTTTAAAAAGCTGGTATCGGTCGTTCACTGAAGCTCGCGCTTTGACAGAACAAAGAATACGACTATACTACTAGCGCAGCACCTTTCCTTTGTATAGCTTGGCCAGGCTTCAATGTTCCCTCTAACCAGCGCCATCAAGCATGGATGTAGCCACTGTGCCCGTGACATATCTGAGAACATCTAGGGCTGCACAGTGCATCCTAATTCTTCATTTCCGACAATCACGCATATATACATTCTTACTGTCGAGGAGGCTGACAAAAAGGCACTAATGCCTGACAAGAGTGTCACACCCTTTTCAATCGATCAACAGACCGCGAAAAAACAATGTAGAACAGGGGAATGGCCGCAGGAGCGAACGTTTCGACAAGTGGACTTGTCTTCGTCCACTTGTCGAAACGTTGGCTCCTGCGACATTCCCTGTTCTAGATCGTTTTTAGCGATCTGCTCATAAACTCAAGTCTCCAACTTCCCCTGAGCTTCTCTTCTAGTTTGGATTACACCCCTTTCAAAACACGCATGAAATCTCCTGCCACCTTTTTGTGCGCTTGAAACAAACCATTCCTAATCCAGTCTTTATATTATGCCTTTGGCCGCACACTTTTATATACGAATCATCGCGTTTCCGCGGATAACTTAATTTCCTCATCTCCCAGGCCTTTACGTCGGTTCGCTATTCCCAGTACTTCACCCAGTTGTTGGCCACCAATACATCGTAGTACAGCGTATGAGTCGCACGCGTCGAGCCCTTATTTGGCTCAGAACGAGAGCAGCGGCATCTCCAGCTTTTCTCTGGCGGATTGTTTGAGCAACGAATTCCTGCTAGTTTCTCAGGATGACATGGTCGCGTCTGAGCATCAGCAGCTTTTCTTGCGTTGGTTCGCGATCTCGTTCATCTTTATTTTCACTTAAACACTGCCCGACGAGTAACGTACGCGATGTTTGCTTTCTTCTGCGTCATTTCTCTATTTCTATTATGTTTTTGTTGCACTGAAATCGTTTCATCGTCAAACGAGAGCTTACGTACTGATAACCTTATGAAAGGGCCGTTACAGGCATATCCCAATATGTCTCTCCTGCGGAGCTGTCAGAATGCTTAATACATACGCTCAACAGCTTGGGCTGGGCAGGCCTGGACTGAAGACAGCTTCGCGAGGCCTTCCACTGAACACTTCACACCAGGGCTTTGTTTGTTTGCGGTGGCTGACTATAGCTGGGGCCACGGCTAGGGTGCAGTTCGATCTGACTGGTCGTCTAGTCTTTCGCTTGTGTCTGAGCAGCAAGCGTGGTGTTCCCTGCGTCCACTCGTGGCTACGAGCGAAACGGACCTGTTCAACTAAGCACACTCCCCACCGGTCATACACAAGTCGACTCACAGCTGGTGGACCAGTCAAATAGAGCTGCGGTCCAGCGATCATCAGCAGCCACAAACTAGAAGCGCCCAACACTTAGCGGCGCTGGCGTTCGCCCAAGCTGGTCCAGGCTAGAGTTACTGTATATGTTCCCCTTGGGGAACAGTAGGGAGCATATATAGTAACACTAGTCCAGGCCACACTCCTGAGCGTTCGTGTTAAGCGTGCTGACGGTTGTACTGTTCTAGTACACTCTATCTGCACTAGATGGCCACACAATACTCATTTCTGCCTTTTATCGAAAACCATTTCAGGAAGGTGACACTCGTGCGATTCCTGGTACAACGCTGACGCACGAAACACATGGCCATCGCGCGTTATCTGGTGAAGTTGCGGCGCAAGTACCGATTGGTGCCGGCACTCGGCGCACTCCTCGTGTGGTGCACTGGCCTCTCCCTCTGGAATTTCTTCGTCACGTCGTCATCGTCCGCGAGTACAAGCTCATTTGGCCAGCAATGGGTGCGGCCTGTTCCGATAGGCTACCTCATTCGAACTCCCGGCTGCACACTGCCCAGGTTCGACCTATTCGATCAGACGGTGAAGCGTTTCATCCGGCGCGGCGTGAAGGGCGTCCAGTGTCCAGGAAAACCCAACTTCCTCACCATAAGGTACATCATTCCCATTAAATAATGCTATTTAGATATTCACTGCTGTTATAACAAAATGACAGCGACACTTCAGGCACAATGTGGCAGCCAAAAATGACGTCTAGGCTTTCTGTACAGTGTTCCACTGGCATTCATATCTTGCCCCGAGAACGTATACTGTACAGAATTCTTTCCATATAAAACTTGTGGGGGCAAGAGAGGAAGAACCGCTCATGTTTCAGGAGCCAGTGCATTATCTTCGCAATCTACAGTGGGCACCGTCGCTGTGAATAACCGCTGAATCTACAGCCTGCGTGCCTGGCTCGCAAACTTCAGTTGGTCATCGAATGTCTTTCCAGTTCTGTCTGTTTTCTCTCTGTCTGTGTGTGCGTGTGCGGGTGTGTGTGTGCGCTCACAATTTTATAATTGATTTTTTTGGCCGTTATCTCTAAGTATTGATTATATGTAGTGTTTGAAGTAACACTTAGGTCCATCTGCGGCCCCGCAGAGGAACAGCAGCAGGCTGTTATAGCAGCTAATGTCCCTGATAACTATATCGTGTAGACTAACTGCGTGCTTTGTCACTGGACGGATACATTCACATTCGAATACAGAATATGATCAATGGTGTCGGCCCCATTCCCACATGTTACGCATGCTCAAGGAGCTTTAAGATGTCTATGAGTGAAATGTCCCTGTGCGGACACTGTACACCCTTAATTTACTATGGTATCCATCATAGGAACACCTGAAGCCAAATTTCGCCATATATGTGTATGTTATATATGAAAATACGATAAGCCTATGACGCCACATGCATGGCACGCTTTAAACCACTCACTTTGTTTTGCATTGAAGCCATGTTACCACCTTGATCACTCTGTGAATAAGATATGTCGCTGCACAACGCTCAGCAAAATCTTTTCTTCAACATCTGTTCTTCACTTCTTGGGTTCGGCATTCCATAACGATTTTCTTGTTTGGACAAACGAACCTTCCGTGTTTCAGGAATGGTTCTGCATCCATAATTCCGCGCAACTTGGAGGAACATGGCGTGCTTCCCGAAGACCTCCACTGCTTCTACAAGGAAATCTACCGCGACGAATCGCTAGCTGTACCGGACAAACATTACATGATCGCAAGCACGAAGAGATTGTCATTCAACAAAGCCCTCAAGAAGGAGTTCGTCTTCGTCGAATGCGCTGCAAAGAAGTCTCCAGACAATCCATTTCACAAACAGTTTCTGTTGAACCCGTTCCTCAAGAAGAGCGTGGAAAAGCGCTGCCGAAGGGTGCGCAGAAGGACGCCGCACAACCTCAGCGTTTTAATGCTCGGCCTCGACGCGGTTTCACACCTGAACTTCGACAGTGTTGTGATCGTGGTTCCTCCACAAGGTCCCCGCGGCTGACGCAGCTGCAGCGCAGCCTCCCCGGCGCCATCAGTACGACCGGCCTAATGTGCTCGTGGATCGCCAACGTGACACCACCGGCTGATGCTGCCCCAGCAGGGGGGCGCGGCTGCGGCGCGGCCTCGCCGGCACCTTCAGGCCGACCTGCCCGCCAGCGCCACCCTTTGTTTCCCTGGGGTTGGGGCGCCTCGGCCTGCCGTTGAAGACTCCCGCGGCGCTGCTGGACATTGTCCGTCCCCATTAGCCCTCTTGATGACCTTGGGGCAACCAGCGTCGCGGGAAGCGGAAAGGAGGCGACGACGTGCAGCCGGCCAGAGCGGGGGACCACACGTGCAGTCAAGGTGCTGCAGTTCGGAGAGGCCTGGATTGGTTGACAAGCATCGGATGACTGCGGGCCTCCTTCCCCTCCTCCTGCCTATCTTCAACCTATGGCAGGGGAGGCAAGTTTCCGTCGGAGGCCACGGAGCCCATCGAGAGGAGACGCCGACTGGGATCCCGAGAGAGAAGATCCTCCAGTCTTGTACCTCTCTGTAAATAACCTGTATATTTTTGTAATATAACATGTAAATACAGTTCGTCTTTTTCTTCGCTCGAGGGTCCTGAACGTCGACCCCACTCCTGACTCCACCGCCTTCATGGTGGCTTAGGCATCCCACGGCAATCGACCCCCAGTCGCAACAGTGGCTGGCAGCGGCGTGATGATCTGCGCGGTGGCTCGACTCCGGCTTGGTGAGTGCGCGACCTTTTCTCCTTGAGTGTTGCCAGGCTTAACTTAGAATTGTTCTCCCTGGTAGCGAGCGTGTTTGAAGCCTGTTCGAGAAGAACCTTGCTTCGGAACGATTTTCCTTGAGAAACTTGTCGGCAAAAAGGGTAGCCATGACTTGGAGGAAGCTGCGCAGAACGGACCTGGACGCGATATGTGGGCAGATTGGGATTCATTGTGGGAAGCACCTAAGGAAGGCGGAGGTCATCGAAGCAATAGAGGCAACCGGCAGAGATGACGAGGAGATCACGGAAGTGTGGGAAGATATTCAGGACCAAGGAAAACGCGAAGAGGAGAAAAAGAGAAAGGAAGAGGTATTGGAAAAGCAAAGGGTTCAAATTCGAAATTTGGAATGGAAGATTCAATTTTTGAAAGCGGATCGTGTAAGGGCAAGAACTGGCAAATTTAAAGATGGGGAAAATGTAGAATGTTTTCTTGCCTCTTACGAGCAGATTTGCGAGGAAATTGGACTCAATCGGGACCGCTGGTCATACCCCTTGATAGCTTTATTGCCCGTTCGCTTGACAGATGTGTTAGCTGGCCTTTCCGATGAAGAGTTTAAAGATTATGACACCGCAAAGGCAGCATTGTTCAAGCGTTGTGGCATTTCCGTAAGAAAAAGGGAAAGCGAGAGGAACCTGCACGGCGGTCTTTCTCCTGAGAAGGGGGAACGAAACGTCCCGATGAGCGCACCATGCAAGGTTCCTGTAGCAGAAAAGGCTGTTTCTGAGGGGAATTCAGCTAGCAAAAGGCAGAGCAGGGAAGTATTAGCAAACGGTGCGGTTGCTGAAAAGTCGAGGAGCGCGGAAAAGAGGGGAGTACCTCGCGAAGTAGAGCGCACCGAAAAGCTAGAAGACGGAAGTCCGGGCGCTTTGATAGTTGACCATAGCATGGTACCGACGCATCGATGGCACGGCCGCACTGTTGGGGAGGGCCTGGCTAAAGAAGGTTTGAGTAAAAGCACAGGGAAGGCCCAACAGTTCGAGTCCGTGAAAGGCGATGTTATCGGTGGGCTAATGTCAAGTGCCATTCCGCAGGGCGTTCCTTGTGGGGCCGAGATTCGTGGCAGCAGCCCTGATGGGGTTAATGAGAAGCTGGCGGCCACGCTCGTGCCTCCACACTTGAACGGACCTCCGGAACAGCAGAGGGTTGAGGCTGAGCATAGCGCAGATTCGTTGCTTAGTACGGTCGGGGAGGGCCTGGCTAAAGAGGTTAAAGAGAGCACAGGGAAGGCCCGACCGTGCGAGCGCGTCGAAATCAGTGAAATGATGTGTGTCGCGAATGCTAGCCCGGCCGAGTGTGAAAGTAGCAGCGCTTTAGGAGAGCGAGAAGCTTTCGCTGCAAAAGATGCCGAAATGGCTGTAGAGACCGTTGAAGGTCAGTGTGAGCGCGACGCGATACTGTGCCAAACAGGAGAGGTAGCTAAGCAGAGCGAGGATGTTTGGGCACAGCTATACATTGATGAGGTCGCGGCGGTGAGTCCTGCGAGCGATGTCGAAGGGAACATCGAAATGGATTACAGGAACACCAGATTAAGGTTAAGAGAGTGCACTGAGGCACCAGATAGTGAAGACAATGCAGCTGCAGAAAGCTCCCAGGAATGCGAGCGTCAGTGTTTAGCGGCGCATTGCACAGTTAGGAAGCACGTGAAGCTGTCCGCCAGTATCGGGATGAAAGACAGAGGTGATTTAGCAATAAATCATTTAGAATGTGGAGGCCAGACGGACAGTTCTAACGATGACCTTTTTCTAGAGAAGGGTGTGCGAGCGAAACACTCAAAAAGAAGGAAGAAAAAGCGTCACGAAGAGAACAGTAGGACTAAGGTCGCCCGACGCACTAAGACGAGCGGGATTGAAAGCCCCAAACGGGGGAAGAAAGTGGTTACATCGTTAGGTCTGTCACGCGTATTGAGCTCGCACCGAAAGTTTCAGGTGCGCCGAAAGAAAGGGTGCGGAAGCGCGCGTTTCGGACGAAAACGGTCCACAGTTGCCCCCCGTAGCTTTCTTCGCGGTGCGTTAGGAGCGTCGCGGGAGTGCAGGGTCGTGAAGCTTCGTGTGGTCGCTGAACGAACAGACAAGGCGCCAGCAAAGAATTTTGTGGGGTTCCGCGACAAAGCGAACAGGAGTCAGGCGGTCTGTACTCCCCGCGCATTGAGAAGAGCCTTCAGCGCACGTCCACCGCGAGTACGTCTGAAAGTGTCGCAGGCCTTTTGAAAAGAATTTGCCATTTTGTTTAAGGATTAGTGGATCCGACCTTTTTGTTTGGTTGGTGATTTCCTTTTTTCCTTTAAGTTAGGCATTTTCTTTTGAGTGTGTTTGTTTCCACTACTAAGTTCGTCTGAGAGTCATATCGAGTTTGTTTTGGTTTTTATGTAAGCTTATACATGTAGTGGCTTGAGTTCGCTTGCACGTAACGTACAAGTTTGTATTTCGTGAATTATGTTTTGTTTTGTGGACTCGAGTTTTTTGCAACTGTACTTAAGCGTGTAGCCGTTGAGTGAAGGGTAACGTATTCATAAAAGCTTAGTGGCGCGTGCGTGCAAGTCATTGGAATGCTGGCATATATCGCCGAGTTTCTAATTTTATGCATGACGCAGTAGTACTCGAGAAGAGTACAAGAGGTAGGGCTTTAAATGAATGCGTATTGTTTAGTTTATGTCAGGCGAGAACACTGAAGCCTTTGGCTGAGTTCGTACAAGCTGAATGACTGGTGTCTTCTGCTAATTTTGTGGTCCGCTACGAAAGAGGGCGCGAGAGTGGAAATCAGGATGCCTTCAGCAGAGGCTGATGAGCGTTCCCCTTTCGGAGGGAAATAGTTAATACCTTTTCTTTAAATTTTGTTCCTTTTATTTTGGAGATGTGCATTTAAGGTCAGCATGGTGTCAGTGCAGTATACCTTTCAACTGGGTGATACGAACCAGAGAATGATGAGGGCTTTGATTGGTATTTTGCTTCCCTCGATCTTCTCTCATTCGTTGTTTGCCCAGAGCCGAAATGATTTGCACCTTCCTTAGGATAAGGCTGAAATCAAAATTCATGAAAGGCTAGTTACGCTACCGTTATAAATTTGTTTAGGGCCGTTCATGCAGCGCTCTATGGTGTGGTTGCGCTTCTGCCGACATGGAGCTGAGATTATATCGGAGATGGGAGAGTTCGATAACCTGGCATATCTCGGAGGAGGTTGTGTGCTTGCCTTGTCGCTGCTCGGTTGCTGTGCGGGTTTAATCGCTAATGTCAGTCCCGAGCCTTCGACCTGCAGGGACCTCCATACCGATGGCCCTCGTTATTACGGACCTGCTGATCCCCTTTCGATGCAGCAAACGACTACGGCCATACTACGCTGCCAGGCCTCTTCATGGGGCACCGATGAGCTGCACCCCTTGCGAGTCCTTCTGCCGGCGGTGGACGGGCTGTTGTGATCGTGGTTCCTCCACAAGGTCCCCGCGGCTGACGCAGCTGCAGCGCAGCCTCCCCGGCGCCATCAGTACGACCGGCCTAATGTGCTCGTGGATCGCCAACGTGACACCACCGGCTGATGCTGCCCCAGCAGGGGGGCGCGGCTGCGGCGCGGCCTCGCCGGCACCTTCAGGCCGACCTGCCCGCCAGCGCCACCCTTTGTTTCCCTGGGGTTGGGGCGCCTCGGCCTGCCGTTGAAGACTCCCGCGGCGCTGCTGGACATTGTCCGTCCCCATTAGCCCTCTTGATGACCTTGGGGCAACCAGCGTCGCGGGAAGCGGAAAGGAGGCGACGACGTGCAGCCGGCCAGAGCGGGGGACCACACGTGCAGTCAAGGTGCTGCAGTTCGGAGAGGCCTGGATTGGTTGACAAGCATCGGATGACTGCGGGCCTCCTTCCCCTCCTCCTGCCTATCTTCAACCTATGGCAGGGGAGGCAAGTTTCCGTCGGAGGCCACGGAGCCCATCGAGAGGAGACGCCGACTCGGATCCTGAGAGAGAAGATCCTCCAGTCTTGTACCTCTCTGTAAATAACCTGTATATTTTTGTAATATAACATGTAAATACAGTTGGTCTTTTTCTTCGTTCGAGGGTCCTGAACGTCGACCCCACTCCTGACTCCACCGCCTTCATGGTGGCTTAGGCATCCCACGGCAATCGACCCCCAGTCGCAACAACAGGCACCTGCCGGAGACTGGGAAGTTTCTGCGGGAGAAACTCGGCGCTTTCGAACTCCATGGATACAACAAAGTAGGGGAAAACTCACATCCAAACGTATTCGCCTTCCTCGCAGGCCTCAAGGACTTCGAAGTGAGCAAGGCAGTGGAGACTGGATTCTACGACAAGCTTGCTTCGAGATTCATTTGGCACATGTATTCTTCACGGGGGTACAGGACCATGATGTTAGAGGAGTGGGTGTTTTGGAGTTGCTTCACTATGGAGCAGCGTAAAGGCTTCCGGCACTCACCTACGGACTACTACCCGCGACATGTTGTCAAGCTCATGGAAGAGAAACTGAACCAGGTAGATGATGATCAAAGCTGTTTGGGACCCGCAACGGAGACGCAAGAGCTTCTCGACTATCTTGTCAACTTCGTGAACGTAATGTCGAAACGGCCTTTCTTCGCATTTTCCTGGTTCGTCGATATCACGCATCAATCGGTCAACAACGCCGCTTACGCAGACGAGCCTTTCCGGCAACTGCTTGAAACATTGCACGCTTCCGGCGCCCTGAACAACACGGTGCTCGCCTTCTTCAGCGACCACGGAATCCGGACAGGAGACATCCGTACGACCTACATAGGAAGATTGGAAGACATTCATCCTTTCGCCTTCATCGTTTTTCCACCGTGGTTCCTGGAGAAGAATCCCGAGGCAGCCCGGAGCCTTCGTGTCAACCAGCGCCGTCTGACGACGCCCTTCGACTTGCACGCGACATTAGTCGAGCTGCTCGATTATCCCGTCAGGGAGCGACCGCGTACGGCTTATGGAATTAGCTTGCTTCACGAGATACCGGACGAGAGGACCTGCGATGATGCGTCCATCAAGCATAAATGGTGCTCGTGCAATGTCCAGGGAGATGCTGCTGTGCCCAGTGCTCTGGCCGTGGTGCTGGCAAACGAGGTTGTTTCCACCGTCAACGGAATCCTAGCGCGGTTGACGAGAAAGTGCGCAGAGTACCGACTGCTCCGAGTTATTGACGTTACGTTGCTGCAGCCGACGCCCGCTGAACTTGCAAAAAACACGAGTCACTATTTGGTCGACGCAATGATGTCGCCGGGCAGCGTCGTTTTCGAAAGCACCGTACGAGTTAGCGCTGGCAATGTGTTTGAGGTGAATGATATTAGCCGCTGCGACAAGTACAAGCCGTACACCTACTGCCTGCGCGGAGATCTGCATGAGCCTTACTGCTACTGCCGCCGCGGACAGGTCTAACTTTCATCCTTTTTATTAGTGGTTGGTAATAATGTCACTGATGAAGCTGTGCACTGATGAAGAAATAGTACGTTCGAAATAATTAACTTTCGCCCACGAAAAAAAAAAGAAACTGAACAAAACGCGGTATTAGAATACGTTTGCCCTGACTGCAATATTTTGTGTGTTCGCGTGTGAATGAAATGCGTGATGTGTTGCTAATTGAACTCTTTGTCTCTGAAAGCAGCCCGATTTCTCCTCAAGCTGGCTTCTGACAGAAACATGCTCTTATAGGGTTATTTTCTCGTGTTCACCATTAATTTAAGGAAGGCTTGTAGATGGTGGAGGATAAGTACTTGAAGTCATTTCCTTCAGACACATAATTGATTGCGTTTAAGTGGTATTTCCGCAGTACAGTGAGAAATTACGGAAGTACATTAAATCTGGATGGGCGTGTTCCCGCACGCACTCACGAATGGACGGACCGACAGGTGGACGGATGCCGTGAGGTTCCCTTTGCCATGGCGCGGTGTCCTGTGTACCACGAAGCTCAAGCTTTAATGCCTTGGCTGTCAGAGTAGCTTTCCTAAAAAAAATAACGATGATATTATGAGTTTATGACGTCTTTGTGCCCTAAACGGTAAATTAGACATGTTTTTTTTTTCTATTTCGCTCCTATCCTCTTCCTTCTCTCCCGCCATCAATTTTTGAACTGTGTTTTACTGATCTCTGCCGCGGCCATGCCCAGCTTTCCTTCGTCGTCCCTCAAACACGCAGTTTCGTGTAGGATAGTGTCCAAACAAAATCCTTACACTCCATTAGAACCTGTTCAGGTGCCTCCCAAGCTTTGTCGTACATGGGGCTGCTGTTATTGTTGTTCTTGTGCTGTTGTTGTCGTTGGCGGAGTGCTTGGCACTTACTTCCCCGCCGCGTGCGCTCATGGAATTTGACTCACCCTTACGCTCGCCTTCTTTTGTTGGTTGCGCGCTGACAGGAAAGAAAATACGGTTCGGTCGGAGCCCGACCTTTCGGTTTCGGTCGGGCTCCGACCGAAACGTTGATGTAATAAACCGTCGTTCTCTAAGAGGCGCATCGTCAATTCTGTTATAAACTGGCGGCAACTCAAGCAGGTAAACGACATCAGCCGTGTCACAAGTGAAGTTTCCTTTAATTTGTACAAAAAAGTTGGACGCGGTGCTTGTTGCTTTTTGTGTAGTTCTAACAAAAGGGCAGACCTGGCAACGCGGCTTATTACACGGCCTGCATCCAGTGCCACGACGTGGATTTAAAGTTGATTTAGTTAAGATGTCGCGTAAATTTGTGTTTCGTCTGTACACGACACGAGGCGGTTCCACGAATATGCGTTTGAGGCGATCACTTTGAGTGAGAATGTTATGATGTTTCTTAAGAGTAGCTGATACCTTTGGTAGTGACACGGAGTGAGTAAGTATTAAGTTAGTCTTGTGTTCCCTGCTCGATGAAACCCCGCATTCAGGGTTTCCTGAAAAATGTTCACATGACGTCACCATTTTTTCGTTCCTGTAAGCGCCAAAGATATCAGCTACTCTTAAGAAACATCATAACATCCGATGTGGTCCGCCACACGATGTCAGCAGAAAACTCCAGGCCTGGAGTTTTCTGAAACGACTGTTCAGAGGGTTCATTTTAGGGCACAGCCTTAGGGGTGTCTGTTTTGCAGTAATGAAGTTTCTAATTGAAACTCGAATAATTTTATCTTAATTTTTTTCATTTGTGCCTCCTCAAAGCACTGATATAAAAATAATTTTACAGTCAAATCAGTCTTGGCCAATCCCTTGTATTGGGTATGTTCCAGCCTACAGAGGACGAGAAGAAGAAGACTTGTGGTTGCGCACGCTGGCAATGTCTCGGTAATGTAACAGAAGCGTTTCTCTGAACTATTCGCTTTGCTGGTGATGTGCTACCCCTTATTTTTTCTGGTTCCCGTGGTTTACGTGAATTCTGCGCTACAAGAAGTCGTGAGTATCTGTAATACTCGCCGCAAAAGCTCATACCAAGACCGCCGTAGTCCGTGGCCTCGCTTTTTGTACTACACAAAGGATGACGCTGAAATATTTGATCCAAGCCCCTTTTACAGTAAGGGGAACTTCCAGGCCAGAGTGTTTGTCTATTTATCGATAGGGGGTAGCGGTGCTTTTCCTAAGCTCTGTGGGAGATGATCATCAAGCCAATTAACGCTGTGGCGTGATGGTGGCGGTCACAGAGTGAGATGTATCTGGCTTTCGCTGCGTGCGCCGAATCTATGCGTGTTGTCTAATCAGTACGTAAATCTTTCCTGCAGACTAGAGGGCCGCTTATAGTGATGCGTTTCTATCACCAGCAGTGCAACGAATTTCAGGCTATGTACGTCTTCTCCTTCAGGATAATGTACACTTTGCTGGTTGTCCCGCCACGGTGGTCTAGTGGCTACGGTACTCGGCTACTGATTCGAGGGTCGCGGAATCGAATCCCTGCCGCGGCGGCTGCATTTCGATGGAGGCGAAATGTTGAGGCCCGTGTGCTGTGCGATGTCAGGGCACGTTAAAGAACTCCAGGTGGTCGAAGTTTCCGGAGCTCTCCACTACGGCGTCTCTCATAATCAGAGCTGGTTTTGGGACGTTAAACCCCACATAACAACAGAGTCATGCGGTCACGAAAATACTACCAAGGAGTTCTACATATGATTTCCTGCTGAACGTGTTGACTAATCTTGCAGTGACGCATACCTGAAGTTATGGAATTCAAGGTCCAGCGCGCCACTGAATCCTTCACGTACGCGAGCTCATCCGACGTCTGTTCAGCCTTACACATTTGCGCACACTTCCCGGCGGTAAGACGAGGAGCCCCGTTCGAAAAATGCAGCTACAAGACATGTTCTGCAAGTGACGCAGCAATCGGCATCTTTAACTTCATACTACAGAGTCGTAAAAACAAATTCTTAAGACGATTTCTCGCTGTCACTATTATAAGCCACTTTCTCTGGTATGATGTCTCAACATCGACGTCGACTGTTTCTGACTTGAAGTGCAGAGCGGAAGTAGGGTAATTATACGCAGACAGCAAGTGAGTAAATTTTAACGGAAAGTTAGCAATGAAGGGTGCTTTGGAACGGCAGTGGACATTGGAAGTGAACAGCAATGTGTAGCTGACAGTCTCGTGATGGACCGGGAGCGACAAAGCGGAAATCACGCAGTAGGTCACTACGAAAAATGTTTTGAAGCAAGTGTGAAGTGACATGAGAAGTAAGGCAGCTGTAAACGAAGCAGTGCCTGCATTCAGTGTCCAATACGATGATTGCGATCACTGGTGTCGCGTTTGATTTCTAGGCTCTAGAACTGAAATAAATTACCTTGCAGCTATCTGAAGTCGGTCAAACCCCACGAAAATGTTCCCAAATTCGTACGCTAAGCGGCTGCTTCTGTGAAGTCAAATAATTTGTAGCCACTGCTCTTTCATAATGTAAATCAGATTGCAGCAGCGGACTGATCGATTTCCGCAGCTAATTTATGCATAGAGGCGCTATTTCCTAAATACAAAGCAAGAATGCTCTACGAAACCCTTAGAACGCTTGAAAAGCCGATAGTAGTCGTTCACTGCATCTCACGGTTTGCAAGAATAGGGAAAGCGTATATCGGCCCTCCGCCTGTTAAAGTGTTCGCTTTAAACTTCTCTTCAGCGCCATGAAGTGCGGACGCAGACACTATGATACATGCGAGAACATCTAGCACATCATAGTTCATCAAAACCTGCCCGTTAAATTTTCGCCCTTCTTTCGTGCATTTCAAACAAACCACTCCTGCAGTCTATCCTCGTTACTTTCTTTTGCTCGCATACTTCCACACATCACTCTTTGCGTGCCCGCGCACAACTTATATATCGGTAGGTCTTGTACCTTTACTTTGTTTCCCATGTAGTGGGAGAGTGTTTTCTCGGCGAACAATAAGAAGTGGAAGAAGACGAAGTGCGCGCGCTTGAGCACGCGGAACGTGATCCGCGTGGGCTTCGTTGCTTCGGAACGCCGACGACGGGATCGAGCGTACCAGCGACCGAGCGGTGGCACGTTCGGCCCAGGGAACAGACGCACCGAGCTGGTGCCACCAGACCAGCCGGACGTACGGGCGTTCTCCTGTGGCAGGTGTCCTGGACCTGGCTGGCTCTTCCTGCGGTGGATGAGCGAGCGGCCAGCACGAGCGGCGGGAGCAGTGGTGTGGCCGGGACCATCTACGGACTCGTGGTCACGGTGCCACGCAGGTTCGAGTCCGGCACACCATCTGCTGAGGGCGTGGTCACGGTGCCGCGCAAGTTCCGATCGAGCCGCCTGCTGAGAGCGTGGCCACGGTGCCACGTATGCTGCAGTCCAACGCAACCGTTTGCTGAGGGAGTGGCCTCGGTGCCACGTGAGAGGCATCGCACCTCGACGTTTTCCTGAACGAGCAGTTCAGGGTCTGCTCGTGAGCTCGGACACGACTCATCGTGCCTCGTCTACTGATGTCAGCGTGCGCCACCGCTGCTAGAAATCAGTCGTGTGAGTGGTGCGAGCGAACATCCGACATCAGCTATAGACAGGACGGGCCGCTAGTTCTTGAACGTAGCGTTCGGACTGTGTTGCTTGTGTCGCGTTGTTTGTCTGTGGAAGTGTATGTGCTGTCTCGTCCTGTCGATAAATGTTCTCCTTGTCTGTGACTAAGCTGTCTGTGTCTGAGTCCTGGGCCCACGAACCACCACAATTGGCGAGCCTACTGCCAGGATGGCTTATTAACTTCTAAAGCCATTGCTCAGACACAGCCTGAGTCATGGAGAAGGAGAGACTTGTCGAACTTGGGCGACAGTTCGGATTAGAGAAAGATGCGCTCAGAGATTGGGTGGAGCGAGAATGCGCTCAAGCTCGCGAAGAACAGGCGAAAGAACGCGAATTCGCGAGAGAATATGCAGAACAGCAGCAGAAACTGAAAGAACAAGAATGGAAAATCCTTGAGCTGAAGCTTCGTCTTGATGAGAGCTCAAGGAGGCTACAGCCCACTGCTACTGGTCAAGGAGAAGGATCTAACGGTAGGGCATGGGAATCACGACATGTTTTAGAAAAGTTGGCAAGGCGCATTGGTCTTGAGGGCACAGAACTGAAGGTTTGTGGAAGAACGCTTGACGGCAGAGTTAGCGAAGGAACAAGAGCAGGTAGATTATGAAAGGGAGATGAAAGAAAGTAAATGAAATGATAAAGAAAGATAAGGAACTAGAAGAAGTGAAGACGACAACGCTTGGGCGAAACCTTAAGGTGGTCGAGGCTCAAAACAAATTTGGAAATGCAGAGGCGAGAACGGTCGTCGGGAGAAGCTCCAATGAGCCGGTGCTGGACGTTTTCTCGCTGTCACTATTATAAGCCACTTTCTCTGGTATGATGTCTCAACATCGACGTCGACTGTTTCTGACCGGAAGGCAGCGCGGAAGTAGGGTAATATACGCAGACAGCAAGTGAGTAAATTTTAACGGAAAGTAGCAATGAAGGTGCTTTGGAACGGCAGTGGACATTGGAAGTGAACAGCAATGTGTAGCTGACAGTCTCGCGATGGACCGGGAGCGACAAAGCGGAATCACGCAGTAGGTCACTACGAAAAATGTTTTGAAGCAAGTGTGAAGTGACATGAGAAGTAAGGCAGCTGTAAACGAAGCAGTGCCTGCATTCAGTGTCCAATACGATGATTGCGATCACTGGTGTCGCGTTTGATTTCTAGGCTCTAGAACTGAAATAAATTACCTTGCAGCTATCTGAAGTCGGTCAAACCCCACGAAAATGTTCCCAAATTCGTACGCTAAGCGGCTGCTTCTGTGAAGTCAAATAATTTGTAGCCACTGCTCTTTCATAATGTAAATCAGATTGCAGCAGCGGACTGATCGATTTCCGCAGCTAATTTATGCATAGAGGCGCTATTTCCTAAATACAAAGCAAGAATGCTCTACGAAACCCTTAGAACGCTTGAAAAGCCGATAGTAGTCGTTCACTGCATCTCTCGGTTTGCAAGAATAGGGAAAGCGTATATCGGTCCTCCGCCTGTTAAAGTTTTCGCT
Organism: Hyalomma asiaticum; assembly: GCA_013339685.2. Taxonomy (NCBI): domain Eukaryota; kingdom Metazoa; phylum Arthropoda; class Arachnida; order Ixodida; family Ixodidae; genus Hyalomma; species Hyalomma asiaticum. The sequence continues at coordinate 118,388,775 of CM023483.1, read as the reverse complement.
TTAAACTTCTCGTCAGCGCCATGAAGTGCGGACGCAGACACTATGATACATGCGAGAACATCTAGCACATCATAGTTCATCAAAACCTGCCCGTTAAATTTTCGCCCTTCTTTCGTGCATTTCAAACAAACCACTCCTGCAGTCTATCCTCGTTACTTTTTTTTGCTCGCATACTTCCACACATCACTCTTTGCGTGCCCGCGCACAACTTATATATCGGTAGGTCTTGTACCTTTACTTTTGTTTCCCATGTAGTGGGAGAGTGTTTTCTCGGCGAACAATAAGAAGTGGAAGAAGACGAAGTGCGCGCGCTTGAGCACGCGGAACGTGATCCGCGTGGGCTTCGTTGCTTCGGAACGCCGACGACGGGATCGAGCGTACCAGCGACCGAGCGGTGGCACGTTCGGCCCAGGGGAACAGACGCACCGAGCTGGTGCCACCAGACCAGCCGGGACGTACCGGGCGTTCTCCTGTGGCAGGTGTCCTGGACCTGGCTGGCTCTTCCTGCGGTGGATGAGCGAGCGGGCCAGCACGAGCGGCGGGAGCAGTGGTGTGGCCGGGACCATCTACGGACTCGTGGTCACGGTGCCACGCAGGTTCGAGTCCGGCACAACATCTGCTGAGGGCGTGGTCACGGTGCCGCGCAAGTTCCGATCGAGCCGCCTGCTGAGAGCGTGGCCACGGTGCCACGTATGCTGCAGTCCAACGCAACCGTTTGCTGAGGGAGTGGCCTCGGTGCCACGTGAGAGGCATCGCACCTCGACGTTTTCCTGAACGAGCAGTTCAGGGTCTGCTCGTGAGCTCGGACACGACTCATCGTGCCTCGTCTACTGATGTCAGCGTGCGCCACCGCTGCTAGAACATCAGTCGTGTGAGTGGTGCGAGCGAACATCCGACATCAGCTATAGACAGGACGGGCCGCTAGTTCTTGAACGTAGCGTTCGGACTGTGTTGCTTGTGTCGCGTTGTTTGTCTGTGGAAGTGTATGTGCTGTCTCGTCCTGTCGATAAATGTTCTCCTTGTCTGTGACTAAGCTGTCTGTGTCTGAGTCCTGGGCCCACGAACCACCACAATTGGCGAGCCTACTGCCAGGATGGCTTATTAACTTCTAAAGCCATTGCTCAGACACAGCCTGAGTCATGGAGAAGGAGAGACTTGTCGAACTTGGGCGACAGTTCGGATTAGAGAAAGATGCGCTCAGAGATTGGGTGGAGCGAGAATGCGCTCAAGCTCGCGAAGAACAGGCGAAAGAACGCGAATTCGCGAGAGAATATGCAGAACAGCAGCAGAAACTGAAAGAACAAGAACGGAAAATCCTTGAGCTGAAGCTGCGACTTCATGAGAGCTCAAGGAGGCTACAGCCCACTGCTACTGGTCAAGGAGAAGGATCTAACGGGAGGGCATGGGAATCACGACATGTTTTAGAAAAGTTGGCAAGGCGCATTGGTCTTGAGGGCACAGAACTGAAGGTTTGGGTGGAAGAACGCTTGACGGCAGAGTTAGCGAAGGAACAAGAGCAGGTAGATTATGAAAGGGAGATGAAAGAGAAAGTAAATGAAATGATAAAGAAAGATAAGGAACTAGAAGAAGTGAAGACGACAACGCTTGGGCGAAACCTTAAGGTGGTCGAGGCTCAAATACAAATTTGGAAATGCAGAGGCGAGAACGGTCGTCGGGAGAAAGCTCCAATGAGCCGGTGCTGGACGTTTTCTCCAGGAGCATTCCGTTTGTGAATGAACATTTCTTGTGTGGCGACTATGTACATCGTCGTGGGATTTCGCCAGAGCTGCAGATAAGAGCTAATACAGATGATGGTAGGCTGGTAGGCAGCCGAGGAATGAACTGGAGTTCGCATGTGCTCGATGGAGCAGATTGCAAGTCTGAGAGGGAGGACCATGGGAGTTCCACACAGGGTCAATTGTCTTGCACAGCCTCTGGAAGTTCAAACACGGTTGAGGAGATTGGAGAGCGTATAGAATATGGCGGGGAATGCCGTGCTGAAAACTCCGAGGCGTGTGCCGGCCACTTTTTAGGTGTGCCGCTGGCTGCGATTACAGATGTCATAGGCACGGTCCATGACCATGTGAGGGACCCTCTCGTAAATAGTGAGACAATAACATCACAGGACAACACAGATGAGATGTGTTCGAGAGTACTCGGACAGAATTATCAAGGTCTCATTAAGGCGGCCACTATAGAGCCAGCAGCATGCGATCGCATAAGATGGCAGGATGACATTAATGGAAAGGTGAACAGCCTCCATGAATTTTCTATAAGGCCCGTTGAAGGGAAGCTGAAAGTGTGTAGCGTTCCAGGGGAACAGCAACAGGCGATTGTTCCAACACTCGATAGAGATATCCATGATCAAGATGCTAACACGCCTCAGCTGTGCCCGATAAATGAAACTCCAAACGGTGCCTCAGTGTTCCGACAGGACGTTCTCCGCACGAGCGCGCATGCGTACCCCGAGGCGTCAGTGAGGCTAGGAAGTAATTCTCCTGGTGTGTTGCGGGCGTTATCGGCTGACCGACGTATGCTATGCGTTGATATAGCAGGAGGCAGCTTCCGGACGCGTGTCGCTCTGTGCGCCTGTGATGTGCTGATTAGCAGTCGCGACGCGTATCTGTGTATAAAGCTCGAAGCGTCCCATTTGCTCATCGCTAAGCACATGAGAAGTGTCCGGCGCCTTGTGTGGGACGCAATCACGTGAAAGCGCTTTAACAACTGGACGCTTCCTTGGTTTTGACTTTCGGACTGTTTATTCGACTCTCTTTTGTGGAATGGGACAGGAACACGAGAAGCTTTATGTACATTAGAGAACTCCCGTGTGGTTTTCTGCTACACTTCTTCATGGACATTCCTTGATGTATAGAGTTGCAACTATGAATGTTCAACTCTCGTTAGATGGACAGCGTTTCTGCTGATTGTATGATTCCTGCAACATTTACTTTGCAGTGTCTTAGTTTCGTTGTACACACTCTTTGTCATGTTTTACTCATGGTGCAGTTGTTTTGCCTTTCCGGACTATTCTTTTGTGTTTGAACTGATGTGCTGTCATCGGGACTTTCATGTGTGTGTACAACGTACTGAAGGTGGGGGGAAGTGTAGTGGGAGAGTGTTTTCTCGGCGAACAATAAGAAGTGGAAGAAGACGAAGTGCGCGCGCTTGAGCACGCGGAACGTGATCCGCGTGGGCTTCGTTGCTTCGGAACGCCGACGACGGGATCGAGCGTACCAGCGACCGAGCGGTGGCACGTTCGGCCCAGGGGAACAGACGCACCGAGCTGGTGCCACCAGACCAGCCGGGACGTACCGGGCGTTCTCCTGTGGCAGGTGTCCTGGACCTGGCTGGCTCTTCCTGCGGTGGATGAGCGAGCGGGCCAGCACGAGCGGCGGGAGCAGTGGTGTGGCCGGGACCATCTACGGACTCGTGGTCACGGTGCCACGCAGGTTCGAGTCCGGCACAACCATCTGCTGAGGGCGTGGTCACGGTGCCGCGCAAGTTCCGATCGAGCCGCCTGCTGAGAGCGTGGCCACGGTGCCACGTATGCTGCAGTCCAACGCAACCGTTTGCTGAGGGAGTGGCCTCGGTGCCACGTGAGAGGCATCGCACCTCGACGTTTTCCTGAACGAGCAGTTCAGGGTCTGCTCGTGAGCTCGGACACGACTCATCGTGCCTCGTCTACTGATGTCAGCGTGCGCCACCGCTGCTAGAACATCAGTCGTGTGAGTGGTGCGAGCGAACATCCGACATCAGCTATAGACAGGACGGGCCGCTAGTTCTTGAACGTAGCGTTCGGACTGTGTTGCTTGTGTCGCGTTGTTTGTCTGTGGAAGTGTATGTGCTGTCTCGTCCTGTCGATAAATGTTCTCCTTGTCTGTGACTAAGCTGTCTGTGTCTGAGTCCTGGGCCCACGAACCACCACATCCCATAACAAATAATCCACCGAGTTGTTGGCCACCAATCCAGTCGCATAGCTTATGCCATGTGTGTTCCGAGCCCTTTGGCTGCGAACAAGCACGGCAGCAGCTCCTGCCTCTCGCTGGCGAGTTATATCGAGTAAGATTCTTGCTAGTTTCTCGAGATTGCATTGCATGGTCGTGCCTCACCTTTGCGTTTACTCGCATCCATGCTGGTCTTTATTTTCTAGCACGTCACTTAACACGCGGGATATCTGTCCGTTTTCCTGTTTTATTGTTGTAATTATTTTTCTTGTTGGTACGCTTAAATGACTTCATCGTCTAAGGAGAGCTTACATCCCGACCATTTTACAAAGGGGCCGTAACAGGCACATCCCAAATTTCACAATGGTGTTTAAAAGCAGCGCTGCTTTTAAAGGGACATCGATGTGAAATAGTAAAATGCTGTAGACTAATAAGTTATTTCTTGGAAACTCCACTGTGGCTAATTTTGTCATTTTATCTCCAATATTGGAAGAGAGAACGAAGGCCAACGTTTCATCTTTGAATTCCGCGCCGAAATGTTCAGGAGATGACATCATTGACCCCATTCACATTTTTCTTGATCTTGCCCCATTAGTTCAATCAAATTGTCTGAAACATGCCATATTAGAGTCTCTGGCTTCCCTAAAACACAATGTGTACCGGTTTTACTCGTAAATAATTATGTAGGCCTTACTATACGCCGTCTAAGATATGTGACGTCACACGAAATAATGAAAAAAAAAACGTACAAGAGGCTTCTTTCCTTGCATTTTCTTTTTGCGCATTTTGTAGATTGCTAAGCGCCTTCTCCGCCCTATAGTGACGTCCTTGATATAGTGTGAAAAAGGAATTTACTGATATGAGCAAATAGTTTATCATTTTTGTGTCTCTTTGAACTCCATTACAAACCCCGACCAACTCGGCCACCTAGCCGGTATGGCTAAATTGGCTGTTATGTACTGCATGGTCACATGACACTTATTTATATATGTATGCCTTTTATGCAAAACTATTTCAGGATGATGTCATTTGTGCGATTCCTGGTACAACGCTGACGCAACGAAACACATGGCCATCGCGCGTTATCTGGTGAAGTTGCGGCGCAAGTACCGATTGTTACCGACAGTCGGCGCATTCCTCCTGTGCTGTACTGGCGTCTCCCTGTGGACTTTCTTTGTCGACTCATCGACTTCACGCTCATCTGGCGAGCAATGGGTGCGCCCTGTTCCGATAGGCTACCTCATTCGAACTCCGGGCTGCACACTTCCCAGGTTCGACCCATTCGACCCTACAGTGAAACGCTTTATCCGGCGTGGCCCGAAGCGCGTCCAGTGTCCAGGCAAACCCAACTTCCTCACCATAAGGTACATCATTCCCATTAAATCATTTTATTTAGATATTTGCTGCTGTTATAACAATGACAGCGACACTCAGGCAAATTGTGACCGCCACAATGACGTTTTTTAATTCTGTCTATACGTGTACAGGTCTAGTCGAATACATATCTAGGGTTTGACTGAAGGCTCGCGAAGCGGAGACATGAGAGATATAGCCCAATACAGATGAAAAATAAACAGCAGTTGGCAACAAAGGTGGACGGACCACGCAAGTCGGTGTTATTCCTCCAGGCAATCCCAGAAGCAGAAAAAAACAGACGTCATGTGACCTTTTGAAAAATGTCGTCAAGGGTTAGTTTGGCGTCCGTTCTAAAAGAATGCGGCGTGTTCCGTGCTGCACGGTAACGAACAAGTTTGACTCCGTTCCATAGCTTTCTGCCACCAACCTAATAATTTTCTCTTACTTGTTCCTCGGCACATCTATTTATGTTCCCAGAACTGTGCTTGAAAACCAATATCTCGGGTAGCGTTACACTTCTTTGGTTATTGGTAGTATACCTAGAAATTCAACTACAATGTGCTCCATGGTTTCGGCACTCTTACCACATATTAAAGGAGTACTGACACGAATTTTTGACATTCTCGTATTGTTGGTGTAAGTGAACGCACTGGCGGGGAGAATCCCAAAAAGAGTGTCATGGTACCTCGCAACGCAATGAATATATTTTTAATACGACTCCCTTAAAAGCCCACTTTCGGTTTCGATTTCGAGGGGGCGGTTTCTTAGTGACGTGTCAACAGAGTCGGACACACGTCTGAGTCACCTAGGGACAACAATTCGTGATAGCGTCGCTGCATCTCTGTCGCCTCTGGTCAGTTACACGTGAGGCACGCAAACAACGACAATTTCACGGTCGTCCAGCGACTCTGGCAGCGATTTCAGCAATTTTAGGGGCGAAGCTCCTCTTAGTCTAACCTTGTCACGCGTCAGGCGTAACCCGCGTGCCTCCCGGCACGCGCTCGCCCTCGGCGTTCGCCTCGGCGCGTGCCTCCCGGCGCATGCTTATCTCTCTCTCTCTATCCCGGCGCGTGCCTCTGCTGTCTTGTGTGTGTGAGAGAGAGAGAGCGAAAGGCGCGCGTTGGCTATGGAAACGCTCTTTCTTAAAGGAACGCTGTACCAGCTCGCAAAGAAGGAGAACGCCCCTCACCAGCGACAGACAACGTTCGCGCAGGCAGCGTCTCCTAGCGAGTTTCTTGATTGTGAAATACCGACTGCTCGCTGTTGCGACTGGGGGTCGATTGCCGTGGGATGCCTACGCTACCATGAAGGCGGTGGAGTCACGAGTGGGGTCGACGTTCAGGACCCTCGGGTGAAGAAAAAGACCAACTGGTATTTACATGTTATATTACAAAATATACAGGGTATTTACAGAAAAGGTACAAGAGATGGAGGATGTTCTCTCTCGGGATCCTAGTCGGCGTCTCCCCTTCGATGGGCTCCGTGGCCTCCGACGGAAACTTGCCTCCCCTGCCATAGGTTGAAGATAGGCAGGAGGAGGGGAAGGAGGCCCGCAGTCATCCGACGCTTGTCCTCCAATCAAAGCCTCTCCGGACTGCAGCACCTTGACTGCACGTGTGGTCCCCCCGCTCGGGCCGGCTGCACGTCGTCGCCTCCTTTCCGTTTCCCGCGACGCTGGTTGCCCCAAGGTCACCAAAAGGGCTAATGGGGACGGACAATGTCCAGCAGCGCCGCGGGAGTCCTCAACGGCAGGCCGAGGCGCCCCAACCCCGGGAAACAAAGGGGTGGCGCTGGCGGGCGGGTCGGTCCTGAAGGCGCCGGCGAGGCTGCGCCGCCGCGCCGCCGCTGCGCCCCCCCTGCTGGGGCAGCATCAGCCGGAATCACCTCGGTGATCACCCCGAACCCATTAGGCAGGTCGGACTGATGGCGCCGGTGAGACCGCGCTGCAGCCGCATCAGCCGCAGGGACCTTATGGAGGAACCACGATCACAACATCGCGTTGGATAAGCGTTCACCGGCAACCCATACATATATATATGTAGGCACTGGATCTTGACTTGCAATGAAGTGCCTGTGGGAGATTTCACTGTGCATAGTTGAACCATGAGGATTCGTAGTGTGCGCGTTAACTACATTAATCCGGAACTCGGCACGATCTACGATGAACCTCCCGAGCTTCGCCCACTCATCATCATTCACTCCGTGGATATGCTGTAATTTTTTTGAGCGACTGTGCTCATACGTCATCGTAGTGTCCATTGCGCTGGGGCTGGCTTGTAGTGCTGTTCGACGAAAACTTTAAAACCAAGCTAAAATATTTTGTATGTGTGTCCTGGCTTCCGCGTGCGGAGGGCGTTAACAATACATGACTAGAAAACGAAAAATGTATATTTTGCGCCGCCGCAAAATCGTGTCAGTACTCCTTTGAGCATGTGTCGTCCACGTTAAAATATTTGTCCTGTTTCTTGAGTCAGCTTCGCAGATCAGAAAGAACCAGCAACGTAATATATGACACGTAATCTACCTCTCCTGAGATTGCCGTAGCCTAAAGTCTTCGAGGCCACACGTACGGCCATTGTATAGCCACTCCTGTTATGCCTTAAGAATTTGAGAGCGGCTGTCGCAGACAGGTCAAAATGGTCACGATCGCATCGTCGTTGAAGCTTCTAGAGACAAAACTAAGGCATACGCAAGCATGACTTCGGAACTTGCGGGTCACATAGTGCACGATAAGAGTTAATGGGTGCGCTCGTAGAAGTCGCTGCCAGTTGCGCGCTGATTTGTCTCCGCTGTCTGCGCTCACCCAGCCGCTAACGGCGGCGACGGTGGTGATGTCAGGACGGTCCTGAACGAAATTACTCGGCACGGCGATTCGTCTTCCGTCCCAGTCAGCTTCGGTACAAAATTATGTTGGAGATCGGAATGCCGGAAAACGACGCAGAACACGCTGCATATAGATGAGGCTGTGGTCTAGTTTGCCCCGCCATGGCGTCGGTAAAATCCGTGAGTCCGTACAGCCAAGTGCAATCGGCAGCCGCGAGCCTTAACTTCCAGGTAGTCTGAACCGACAGAACTTCAGTCCAGGCTGCAGTACCCTTTTGTGTTATTCTGGTAACGGTACTGCAGCTTGGACCGAAGTTCTGTTACGTACCCGGGCTAAGTCCTCCGGAAGAGCTTGCATAGTCTGAACCGGTTGGAAAGGCTGCATGGGCCGAGATGACTGGTGGATACTTGGGGCGGTGCGAGAATTCTAACAGTGGTTAGAATTCTCGACTCCTCTACCGAAAGACGCTGGTTCGATCCCGAGCGCGGCTGTCTTAGTTACCATGGAGGCTAGATTGCTAGGAATCCACGCTGTGTACGTTTGCAGTGCACCATGTGGTGGAAATTGCCGGAGCTCTCCACGAACAGCCTGCATCCCGAATAATCATATCGTGGTTGTAGAAGGTTAAATCCAAATAATATATTCTTGGCTCTGATGAGGAAAAGACGATATTTTCTGAGTTGAGCACAGCTCAGCGTCTGTGGGCGTAGTGTAAAGGGACTGAAAGAGATAGAATGGAGACGAAAGGAGTAGTGGAGGGCTCCGGAAATTTTGACCACCTGGGGTTCCTTAATGTGCAAACACATACCAGTACATGGGCCTCTAGCATTTTCGCCTCCATCGAAAATGTAACCGCCGAATCCTTCCGCCGACGAGCGCCATAACTACTAGGTGCATCACGGTGGACGCTTAAACCATAGCAATGATTGTTATAATTACTGTTAGGGCGCTGTCGTCTCGCACGCATTTAGTGTTGTATGTGCCACTCGATCGGAAGTAAAGCGTAAGCCAGCGTGATGCGTTCAGATGCGTCTGCTTCCGTCGTCGCCTGAGCACTGTGACAGTGAGTGTGCGTGGTTGACGAGTTGCAGCACTTCACATTCTTGCCCGTATGCGGCACATAGCCGTATGACTACTAAGCGAATGCCTACTGCCATACGTGCAGTGCCGCCAAAAACTATGAACCGGAAGTGACATATTTATCCAGTGCATTTACATCGCTACACGTGAAATGTTCTTTTGACGATATATACTCTACAGGTACCCCGCAGGAAACGAACGGAACGCGTGATCACTCAATGGTCTTTCTGCATGACCTGGCGCTAGCAGAGGTATCGCGAGCTACGAAGCACGGGCAAGGGAAATATCCGTAGCCTTTCAATTTGGCTTCATATCTTGCGAGATTAGCAGCTCCAAGGGCGGCGCGCATTCATCAAACAGTCGCTTCTGACAAGATCTCCTTGCTGCCAAATAACTCTAGTAAGCTCAGAAACATTCCCTGAAGTCGACCGTTGAAAGGCGCTCTGTTGCTGTACCACCGATGAGGCAGTCGTCTAAAACGTAACGCACGGCCATATAGCGAATTGCGGTTGCGCATGTCAGTTAGTCCGCAATGCTGCCTCTCGTCCATGTAGTTGTGGTTCGAATAGAGCTAGAGGGTTAAGCTTACTTTCTGGGCCGCCTGCACAGCTTTCATTGCCGCACTGGTGACATTTCACACGAACGTTTGCATAAGCCAATAAATTATATATTCAACTGCATTCCTTATGTAGTGCTCTGAAACTTACTGTTTTTGTCAGTGTCTGAACAACATATATGCTGTACGAGAATACAGGGACATATTTTCCTTCAACAACGGTTTATCACTTCATGTTTTCGGTCTTCTATTAGTTTCTCTTGTTTGGACACACAATTATTCTGTGTTTCAGGAACGGTGTTGCATCCATAATTCCGCGGAACTTGGAGGAACACGGAGTGGCTCCCGAGGACCTCGACTGTTTCTACAAAGAGATATACCGTAACACATCTCTAGCAATTCCGGACGATCATTACATGATCGGAAGGAAGAAGAGGTTGTCATTTGATAAGGCCCTGAGGAAGGAGTTCGTCCTCGTCGAATGCGCCACAAAGAAGTCTCCGGACAATCCATTTCACAAACAGTTTCTGTTGAACGCGTTCCTCAAGAAGAGCGTGGAAAAGCGCTGCCGAAGGGTGCGCAGAAGGACGCCGCACAACCTCAGCGTTTTAATGCTCGGCCTCGACGCGGTTTCACACCTGAACTTCGACAGGCACTTGCCGGAGACTGGGAAGTTTCTGCGTGAGAAACTCGGCGCTATTGAACTCCACGGTTACAACAAAGTCGGGGAGAACTCATATCCAAACGCATTCGCCTTCCTCGCAGGCCTCAAGGACTTCGAAGTGGACAAGGCAGTGGGGACTGGATTCTACGACAGGCTAACTTCGAGATTTATTTGGCATCAATATTCCTCACGCGGATATCGGACCATGATGTTCGAGGAGTGGGTGTATTGGGGTTATTTTCTTGCGTTCCGACGTAAAGGCTTCCTGCGTCCGCCTACCGACTACTACCCACGACACGTTGTCAAGCTCATGGAAGAGCAATTGAGCTGGGTGGAAGATGACCTAAGGTGTTTGGGGTCCACAACGGAGACCCAAGAGCTTCTCGACTATCTGGTCAACTTCGTGAACGTAATGTCAAAACGGCCGCTGTTCGCGTTTGCCTGGCTCAGCGACATGACACATGAATGGTTCAACAACGCGGCGTACGCAGACGAGCCCTTCCGGCAACTCTTTGAAACTCTGCATGCGTCCGGCGCCCTGAACAACACAGTGCTCGCCTTCTTCAGCGACCACGGAATCCGGACGGGAGACATCCGTACGACCTACATAGGAAGAATGGAAGACAATCATCCTTTCGCCTTCATCGTTTTTCCACCGTGGTTCCTGGAGAAGAATCCCGAGGCAGCCCGGAGCCTCCGTGTCAACCAGCGCCGTCTGACGACGCCCTTCGACTTGCATGCGACATTAGTCGAGCTGCTCGATTATCCCGGCAAGAAGCGACCGCGTACGGCTCATGGACTTAGCCTGCTTCACGAGATACCGGACGAGAGGACTTGCGACGATGCGTCCATTAAGCGCAAATGGTGCTCGTGCAATTTCCAGGGAGATGCTGCCGTTTCTGGTACCCTAGCCCGGGCACTGGCAAATCAAATTGTTTCCGACGTTAACAGGGCGTTAGCGCGGGTGACGAGAAAGTGCGCAGCGTACCGACTGCTCCGGGTCGTTGACGTTACCTTGCTGCAGGCGACACCTGCTGAACTCGCAAAGAACACGAGTGACTATTTGGTCGACGTCATGGTATCACCGGGCAGCGTCGTCTTTGAAAGCACCGTAAGTGTAAGTGCTGGGAATGTGATTGAGGTGAACGCTATTAGCCGCTGCGACAAGTACAGCCCGAACACGTACTGCATTTGGGGACATCCGCATGAGCGTTACTGCTACTGCCACCGTACTGTCGGCGGGCAGGTTTAACTTTCGTGGTTTAAACAAGTCGTTATAGATAACGTCAACGATAAGGCTGTACACTGATGGACAAGTAGTATACGTACGAAACAATTGGGTCTTGCGCCCGAAACACGTAATGCGCTGTTGATAAGCGTTTGCCTCGACTTTTTGCAATACTATAGATGTGTGTTCGTGTCGGAGATGTGTGACGGATGATAATTAAAGTCTTGTCCCGAACCTTAGCACCTGTACACGATTGGTGCACTCAAGCTTGCTTGTGCCTAAAGCAAACGTGCTCCATAGGGTTGTTTCCTCGTATTTACGAACAAGTTAAGGAAATCTTGTAGATGTCGCAGAAAAAGTACTATAGACCCTTTTCATAAACTGTAAAGCTAGCTTCCCTGCAATGCAACTTGCCCTACTAATGGCGACTGCTGCCATTATTTAATGCTGTCAAAATTCAAGTTGCACATGCTGCGACCCGTTTTTTGGGGATGTTTGTATCAGAAGGGCTGCGTCAACATTTTACATGCCTTATCGCAAGCAAATTGCGCTTGCACATGTTGTTTGCCGGATTGCCAATGCCGCCATTAGCAGGGCAAGCTGCAAGCTGCGGATACAACTCAAGTCTGCATGAAGCCCCTCCCACACCCTCATAACCGCCAGTCACTGTTCCTCCGCAAGGCTGCAAACTGTTCCTACTTCGAGCTTTCCGTGCAACCAAAATAAAGCGCTAATGGCAAAAATAAAAAATGAGGGCATAAACTTACATGTACTTATTCGTTTTTTAGAGTGGAACATGAAAATACCAATTCCTTATTGAGCTGAAATGAAACGCATGCAATGAAAAAAAAATGAAAAGCAGGTGCGCGCTACAAGCGCCGCCACTTAGTTTTGAACACAGTTCGGTGAAGTTGCATGCTTAAAAAGGGATCGGCAGCGAAATGAACGGCACGGCGGCCTTTAGAAGATCGAAAAGCTCAGGCTTCAGACATTTTTGCCTGTGCTTCTTGGACACATATCATGGCTTCTACCGTTAAAAGGACTCGAAAGAAGAGCAGGAGCTTCGCAGGTACCGAAGGCATAAACACGGCACCCTTTTGAAAAGGTCGCATGACGACGACTTTGCTTCCTTCTGTGATTGGCTGGCGGAGTAACACCGACTCGCGCAGTCCTTCTTCCGTGTTGACAACTGCTGTTTTTTTAAGTTGTATCCTGCTATAGAAGTAATTTTTTACGACGATTTAATTGGTTGTAGTAACAAAATGTTGTTTGAGAAAAGTGAGAAATCAGTGAACTACAATAAATCCTAATGGCCGAATACAATGACGGACGCACAAGTGGACGTACTGGTAGATGGATGGATGGATGGATGGATGGATGGATGGATGGATGGATGTCCTTCTGCCCCGCTCTCTGCGGCGGTGGGCGAGGACATTGAGGCACCCTAAGTATTCGCGACGGCAGCGTCCCCTAGCGGAGTGTGAACGCGTTCAAAAGAAGCGGAAAAGAAAGCACCACGTAATGAAGAAGAAGATGAGGAAGGCAAGCAAGCAAGCCTCAGCGTTGGCGACAGTCTCGTGCCTCGAGCGAGCGCAATTGCCCGGATTGTGCCTGCTTGACGCTCGCCGTTTGTCGGAGCTCGCCTTTGACGTTCCTCGACGTCTAGACGTCAATAAACCACGTCGCAACCAAAATCATCTCCACTTTCCACGTTTGCAGCAATATTCCAACATTATGGCAATAATAAAATTAAATGGAGGAGAAGCACGCCCCAAACAATTTATGTAGCCGAATTGTTTGCTTGCTAGGCCTAGCACCGTCCGGAATTGAAAGCGATCTCGAAAACTCTGTCAAGTTATCAACAACACGCTGTCGTTGGAGTTTCTTGAAGCTAAGCGAATTCATTTTACATGGTCGATTGTGACGAACAAACTCAATCCTTTAACAGGAACGCCAAGTTCATTTGAAAGCGGGCTTCCAAAATAACCGCCGTGTTTTAAGTGGACTACGTAAACACGCAAACACGATAGCGTTAAATCTGAAAAACAGAGGATTTATAAACATAAAGCAGTTCACGTAGCCACTCTATTGTTGCTATCAATAGAGGGCGTAACGACATCTTGCTGCACTTTGCTTAGCTGCATTATAATTAAATCTCTTCCTGTCGCGTTAATGCTCTCGTAGAAAGAAAACAATGCAAGTACTGATCGTTAATAGAGATTCTTGTGTGTCCGGTATTCCGCTAGGCACGTAGGTGTAGCGGAATGCCAGATAGCGTATAGCGTCGTTTGTCGTCGTCAAGTGGCGCCAGCTATAGGTGATAAACAGAACATGCAAACTCGGAATATATGTGCTCCGAGTTTCTTGCAGCCACTCGAAAAGTCAACAGCATCGATAATTTGAGTGTGGCTCTCAGAAACGGTCTCGGATTATCACGGGTAATTTACTGTCGAAGCTTCATGTCACATATATAAGGCAAGCCGTCAGTTACCAAAGTGTAGGCTACACAGCGCACGACGGCCTCTCGAAAGAATCAAAACGGACAGCATACGTTTTGGGCGGTCGACCATGCTGGCGATGCGCTGTTTACACCAGGCATTCCGCTATACGCAGAGTGCTTTGCAAATAGCGGCTTGCCGGACACGCTAAATTTCTGTAATATTTCAGCCATTCCTGACGCCGGCCACGATGTCACAGAAGCCGGCTAGCCAATGACAAAACGTATTTACGAAATACAGGTTCCGCGAATTCGGTTTCGGAACATTACGAGGCGGAACCAAGGAAGTGCCACTCATCAGCAGTGTATATGTGAGAACAATTTAAACTACGTTTAATTTCTGGCAAATGAGTTCTGCGGAAACCCCCAAGGTGGAGTAACGTTTAATTTCGCCGGCGAAAGCTAAGTCACCGAAAGCAAATTTGTGAATAGTTGCTTGGTTTTTGGTTAGAAAAGACTCCTTATTTTTTTATATCTGGCGGGCGGATGTGGCCGTTAAGTTTACTATATGGCGTGAGTATGGGTCATTCGATCATGGCTCAGATTTTTTTCGTTCCAATATCGTATCTCATGCACGTTAGAGTCAGTGTGGTCGGATTATATGTCACATTTTGTTCGTCGTAAGGACTTTACTAAGAAATTTTCAATGCTGACTACAGCTTTATTCATTCATTTGTATCCTTGCATGAAATGTTTCTATCCCTGTTTAGAACAACAGGAAGCTGAACTAGTTGGTAAGGGTTCATTCCAAAGGGAAGGCGATGCGGGAAAGGTGGCTTTAAGGCGCTATAGGTGGATGGACGTTTTTGAGTAAATAGAATAGTGCAGGTGACGCGGGTGTAGTAACTTTTATGACGTAGATAGATAGATAGATAGATAGATAGATAGATAGATAGATAGATAGATAGATAGATAGATAGATAGATAGATAGATAGATAGATAGATAGATAGATAGATAGATAGATAGATAGATAGATAGATAGATACGGAGGGATGAACGCATGGCTGGAAGGATGGATGGATGGATTTAAAGTGCCTTCGAAGTACTTTGGCCTTACCTGTTACAGCTGTTCAAGTAAATGTGATGCGATATCTCCCCTCCAGTAAATGGGATAACGCAAGGAAGGAATGCTATATTCGGTCGGTCGAAATAAATTATCCGTGGAAGCGACGCTTGCCTCCTAGAGGTACGGTAGCAGAGCAACTCCTTCAATATTGAAACAGATTGAAAAATTATTTCGATAAACCGTTCCTAAATTACGCCTTATTATATTCAATGTGTAATGAATGATTACTTGCAATGTGCGTCGGTGAGGTGCAAAGACAACAATGAAAACAACAACATTTGCATTCACGAGATGCTCTTCGATGGGTTCTGCCTGCCATTGTACACGATCCAATACGCCCCATTGGCGAAGCTCTCACTCGACAAAGTGAGCATACACAGAAGTTTGTATAGCTAAGGCCACGCGGTGACCACAGTACGCGGTCGGTAGCGGAGGACGTTCACCGCGGCCAGCGATACCCGGAAGAATGCGGATTAGACTCGCTGAACGATTTCGGCGTCTTGGGATTCACCCTGTTCCATGCATTAAAGATGGCCGCTGCCGCCATTACTGTTGCAATTCCCGGGTAAAAGCAGATTATACGACCATTCCTTCTTGTTCGCTCTATACCGAACTATATGTACGCTGGCGCTTTCTTTATTCTGTCCCTGGCCTCTTTGTCTGTCACGCATGCCCACTGCTACTTGTTTTCTGTTTCCGTCGCTTTCTTCGCGTTTCTTTAAGCGTAGGATGTATGAGCGTCGGTCGTTTGTATGCCCGTTTCGAGTGCACTGTTCAGGTCTTACACGCTCATGCCCGTAAACGGTGTACTTTCCTGCTTTATTTCCTCCGCGGCTTGATAGATAATGCAGCCGCCTTGGCCGTAAAAGCGTCCTTGCGGCTATTTTACTTGCGTCGGCCCATTGTCGGCCGTGCGCTCGCTGCGGACTCTGCGGCACTCAGTGATTCGTCATTTTTAAAAAAATATTCTTTTTATAGGTAGCATTCTTGTGCAGCGTTATACATCGGCTCGCACGAAAACCAGAGCGAAACAACGGAACGAGGGAAACGGTAAACCGCGTTTGAAAAGCGATGTTGAATGAATTTTCTCTTTCCAGAGTGCCGGTCCTGTATATGTAATAAGTCCGCGCTTAGGGGCGAAACGCCGATCGTATACCGGAATTCCGCGACGATCCTATACATTCGATGCTCTCCGAGGCCCGTCCATCTCTGTATACATACGCACGCCGTTACCTTCTCCCGGACGGTGCGCGTTTACATCGGCTGCCGAGGCACAACAATCGTGGGACAAGAAGCGAGCGTCTGTATTGTTATGTTGGTGCCCGAGATATTTTTGCATGTTTGTCAGTTTTATTTTGTTTTTCCTGTAGGATTCAAGCCGTGGCTTGTATAGGCATGTTCTTCTTTCGTTCTTTTTGTGTGTGTGCGTGCGAGCGTGCTCCCGACTTGAGTCTGAAGAACGCGGGGCTGGTGGCGGTAAGAAGGTGCTGTAATGCTCTTGCTCGATGCGTAGTGTTTTCACATTCGATAAGACGAGACTGAAGGGATTTCGAGAAACTCGAACAGGTTTTCAAGGGATTTCAAAGGCTGGAGGAATCGATCGCGTGGCTTCATGCCGCCACTGCAATGTTTACCCGCCTGAACTACTATTTATCTAGGCAGTAGCGATAGAAAGTTGTGTTTCGGGGCCCTTTTCGTGGGTGTTATCCTAATTGTAGCCGTATAGTCGCCGCTCTTTCTGATACTGGTGCTGCTTTTTGTAATAATGCAGTGCAACGACACGTGTGTGTATGTATGTATGTATGTATGTATGTATGTATGTATGTATGTATGTATGTATGTATGTATGTATGTATGTATGTATGTATGTATGTATGTATGTATGTATGTATGTATGTATGTATGTATAAGAGCGGTACCCGCCGTGGTTACATAGCGGCTAGAATGCTACCTAGGTAAGCTCGAAGTCATGGGATCGAATCCCGGTTATCGCTGCCGAATTTCGTTCGGGGCGAAATGCGAATATCACCACGCAGTATACCTTAACTTAGGTGCACGGTACGGAGACTCTGGCGCTAAAGATTATTCAGAGCCTTCCCCTACTGGTCGTGTCTCTGAATTGTATATTGGTCATTGGCAATTAAAACGCCGTAAATTATTATACGTATACTAATCCCGAGCGGTCGTTGAGAACCGTATTATATGCCCGACATTTCTAGCACTATACGAAGCAAGAAAGTGATGACGTTACGTGCAACGAACTTGTTGACACAGCGATATATATATATATATATATATATATATATATATATATATATATATATATATATATATATGTCACATTTAATACGGTCGCTGCACATAGACGACAAAGCAACTTTCGACTTGCTTCAATGAACCCTCGCGCGGTGTGCATATTTCACTCTGCACAACTATACCGACCTACGATAAGTCTTAGAGCAAACGTGCGTGCGTATGGAAGCTACGAGTAGCTTCGTTGTTCTTATGCGACGTAGCATTCGCAATATTTTCTTCTTGCCTGTGTCTCTCATCACAATTTCATACATCCCCGCACGTAAAAGCTTGCAAGTTCCTCCTCCTTTCTCCACGGGTGCATATGTATATATATATATATATATATATATATATATATATATATATATATATATATATTATATATAGGACGCGGAAATACTCAGCGCGCCTTTGTGCGTCATAGCCTTTCTACCACGCGCCAATTTCCGCGTGTACGTGACTTTCGCGCTGCACTTTAGTCAGGAAACAGGCTTTCCCGCTGAACAAATTGATCTTTCGAAAACAAGCCTCCCGATTTCGCAAGCCGCATTACGAAAGGCTGGAATAAAAAAACAAGAGGTCTCTACTTGTCATTCTTTGCTTTGCAATGCGTGCGTCTAGTGCCATCTGAAACACGGGTGCATTAGGTGGCGTCGGAACGACGTACATGAATTTATTACAACGGAAGTGCCGCTTGCGGAGTCATTTGCTTGCTTGATACACGTGCGCCTGGTTTCGGGGCTAAGATATTTGCATGTCTAATAAAAATTTAACGCAGCTTGCACTAGTGGCGCGAGTCTAGCATAGCAGCGAGGCTGATGGGTACTTTGCTGGGTCTTCATCACCACGTTCATCATCATCATCTTCATAATGATCATCATCATCTGCTCCTTCTTCTTCTTCATAAACATGTTACATTTATAGGCTACTTGCTCAGCTTCATCTTCTTCCGGTCACGTCTCTTTCAGCTTCTTCGCTTCATCATCATCATCTCCTCCTTCTTCTTCCTCTTCTACTACTACTTCCTCATCCTCAACTTCATCTTCAAATTCTTCATCATCTTCACCTTCTTCCGGTCACGTCCGCGTCATCTTCTTCACTTCATTCTCATCTTCCTTTCACGTGTCGTTGTGACGTCATGTTACGTGATGCAGCATGATGTTGAGGCTATAGAAGGTTATGCTGGCATATGTAGCGTCACTTGGTTATTAGGCAAGGTTATTTCAAGGTTGCATTTCGTGACACGACACATTACGAAAGGCTTACAGAGCTTCGCTGTTAGAAGGCATGTTAAAATATAAAAAGAGTGAGACAGTGTGTTGGTTCTACCAGTAGCCCCGCCCTGCCACGGTGGTCTAGTGGCTATGGTACTCGGCTGCTGATCCGAGGGTCGCGGGATCGAATCCCGGCCGCGGCGGCTGCATTTCGATGGAGGCGAAATGTTGAGGCCCGTGTGCTGTGCGATGTCAGTGCACGTTAAAGAACCCCAGGTGGTCGAAATTTCCGGAGCCCTCCACTACGGCGTCTCTCATAATCAGAGCTGGTTTTGGGACGTTAAACTGCACAAAACAACAACAACAACCAGTTACCCACACACAGCGCAGTGAGTTCTGAGCACGTCTTGCCCGGGAGCTACAGTATACGGGCGCGATGAGTAAGCTGCAGCTGGTGCTAGGCTGCAACCTCATTTTATATGCTTGTCATGGATAGGTGAACAGTTTCGCAGTTAATTAACCGAAGGTTAAGCTCCTAAATATTTTTCTCCGGCAATATAAAACCAACTTGTACTCTAATGACACCATTTGTAAATTAGGTCGACAGAAATGTTCGAGAAAAGTGGCATTCGAAATTGCTACAGAACTGACGTTTTCGAATTTATAAAGCATCACACAATACAAAGTTAGCCAGAATGCGAAAACACTCGTGCGTTAAACCATTCCAGTGTCAGAATCAATGAGAAATTATTACTAGACAGTGAACCTTATTCGGAAGTGGAATGTTACGTGTCTGTCAAAACTCACAGAGATTTTGACCCCACAACACATATTTTGTCGCTTTGTGCCACAATGCATATGTTCCAAAAAACCACCTACGAACAAAAATATCACTCGCTTAGTCCGATGTCAAGCTGACGAAATGACGTAACATGGTGTTCAAGTTACGTTCTACATAAGCGAGAGTCATGTTTCCCATTACAAGAATTCTCCCATCGAAAAGCGGCAGCCTTACTTTGCATAGCTATTGAAGATTGCCAACAGCCGACCGAATCTGTCAGCGAGCGCAAATCTGTGGCGCAAATCGAAGTTTCGTAATTACAGGGTGCGCGTACATTCGTTAAGATATTGTATTTACTGTATTCGTATTTGATTCGAAGTTGAAGTATTTCAAAATTCTCCAGTATTCGGGGTGATCCGGTCATGACGACATGTCGAATATGTGGTCCACTCATGTTGTCAAAAATGACCCACCTTGCCCGTTTTACGCGAAGTGCCGGTACCGAGAATGCCCACGTGGGTAGAGAGAGAGAGATAGAGAGAGAGAGAGAGATGATGGGCGGAAGGCAGGGAGGTTAACCGGAAGAGAAAATATCCAGTTTGCTACCCTGCACTGGGGAAGGGGTGAAGGGAGACAGAAAGAGATGGAAAAAGAATAAAGAAAGAGAGAGGTCAAATCGCGCACACACACAAGCACGGCATGTGTCACAGACGGTTCACGAGGCCCGTTGCGCGCAAAAACTTGAGCACAGCCTTCGTGGCTTTCTGCTGTGAGACACTTTCTGTCCGGCATTCCAATATGGTTTGCTCGGACAGCGGTCGACCATCAAGGCGTGACAATTCTGTGGCGAGAGTCTGTCGCTGGGAGCAGTACCCAGGGCAATCGCAGAGGACGTGCACAATTGTTTCCTCGCTGCCGCAGTGAATACAGGCAGCACTGTCTTCCAGTCCAATGCGACAGCTGAAACTTGTGAATGCCGTGCCTAGCCACAGGCGGCAAAGTACGGTAGTTTCACAGCGGGTAAGCCCACGCGGAACTCGAAGTTGTAGTGAGGCCTTGAAATTTCGCCTGAAAAATCGGCGCTTGCCGCTTTCACGCGAAAGCCAATGACAGCCTATGCCATCTCTATCAAGGGGAAAAAAATTGTTACGCTAGGACGCACAGGTTCCTGGGAGTAACCATCGATCGGGACCTCTGCTGGAGTCCCCATGTGGCCGGTCTCAAGAAGCGCCTAACGGCCACCTCACAAGTTTTCCACTTCCTCGGAGGGAAAACGTGGGGTACGTCAGTGACCGCCATGTTGCACCTATACCGGACGCTCTTTCTCAGGTACCTGAGATACAGCTTACCGGTGCTGACTGACACCTGTAAAGGTAACCTACGCGCACTCGAGAGCGTTCAGGGCCAGGCACTCAAGATCTGCCTCGGATTGCCACGCTGCACCTCAACAGCGGATACTATAACAATGGCCAAAGACCTTCCTGCCACCACTCACATCACTTTGGAGGTGCTTAGGACACACATTCGACACCTAGCTCGTGCTCCTGCTCACCACCTCGCCTCGCTTCCAGAAGACCGGCCCGGTGCCTCTTTTTGTAAGAGGATATCGGCATTCCGCGAGTGCCTCCCAAAGAATTATACTCCTACTGAGAGACTTCCGACGCCTCCTTGGTGTTTGGCCCGTCCAAAGGTACGGCTGACAGTGCCAGGGATTCGGACGAAAGCGCAGCTCTCACCGCCGGCTTTAAAACAGCTGTCTCTACTAATGCTACATGAGGACTACAGGAATCATCTTCAGCTTTACACTGATGGCTCAACAGCAGCAGGCAGATCTGCAGGAGCTGTGACCTTCCCTGCCAAAGCAGTAGATGTGCTGTTCAGGACGTCTCATGGCACAACATCGACAGCCGTGGAGCTTGAGGCACTACGCACCGCACTTTGTGTGATCGATGGAGAGCCACCACAGAAATGGGCCATCTTTACAGATTCCAAGTCAGCCCTTCAGTGCCTTTTATCGGCCTTACGTAGCGGGCCGCAAGACCAATTAGTGCTTCAAACACGACAGCTCTATCACGAATTAACCGACCAAGGCCATGACATCACGTTTCAGTGGCTACCAGGCCACTCTGGAATAATCGGCAACGACCACGCAGATAACGCTGCGAAACGTGCCCACGAAATTGGAGTGCTGCAAGCCATCCCACTGTCAAGAACGGATGCAGTAAGAAAACTTCGCTCGCTTGCGCGTGATATGACTATAGCGCTGTGGAACACTCCTGGTCTTCTGCATACCCGTCTGCCCACGTGGGTAAGCATCACAAGTGCACGCAGCCGTGAAGACGGCCAAGTACGAGCGCACAAGAAGTACGTGCTGCTCCGCCTGCTCTATCACAATAAGCGTGTTAAACCAAGTGCTCCGCAGCGCCGTTGGCTCTCATGTGACCAGGCTTGCACACTGCACGCTTTTAAGATACAGATCAAAACCCGTTGTCCTGCTATTAGCAGCCTCTTACTTGCGCACGATCTCGTCGGAACGCATTGGAGCGGCCTGACCACGTGGAACATGTCTTCACGGTAGCGTTTAACCATCTGTTATGACTCACTTTACGCTGCTACATTCCATCATGACAATGACACTATGGCATGCTATAGCGGAGACAGTGTGTTCTTGATAGTATTGTTCTTTGCGTTGAGTGATTATTGGTGTATTTTCGTAACATAATTGTGCGTGGAATAAAATATTATTCAATGGACATTTGTGTTTCGATACTCGATATTCTACTTGTATTCCAAATATTCGATATACACACATCCTTACCCCCGTAATCCGTGATTGGAACACAAACCCCGAGCAAAGCGGGAGCGGAGCCTAACCGCAGGGTGTAGCTGAACATCCTGTCTAACGGTTGACCTTAAGCGGCGACTTGTTTCGGCGTCGCTGCTCGTAGCCGATTCATCGCACGTACCGGAAATTGAGCTTTCAGTCCCCGAGCTGTCGCCTTCGAGCATCAGTAGCAGCGCCGCGTGACGTGTGCTGAGTCCTCCGCGGAGTCACCAATTGCTCCGAGAACAACCGCAGCGCCCCCAACGAGGTGAACGCGTAAAAGAACAGCTGTATAAGAAATACGCAACGCGTGGTTCCGGTGCGCATGGCTTATTTTCGCGAAGCAACTTTTACTGCTCCACGGAGTGAGTGCTCTTCGGAATCATCTCTGTCTCATTTGAACGCGCGGTTCATGCTCCAAAGTAAAGAAGGGAAAAGCAACGTTACTAAGCAACTCTGCTTAGAAATTGGACCGTAAGTTCTGGGGGTTTACGCGCCACAACCAGGACACGATTGCGCGGCTTGTCTTTGCGGGCGATTACTTATGAATATCGTTCGCACGGGTTCAGAGATTAATGTTAACTCTAGGCTAAACGGTTAGATTCCGCTCCCGCTTTGATCGGGGTTCGTGTTCGAATCACGGATTACGGGGGTAAGGATGTGCGTATATCCAATATTTAGAATGCAAGTAGAATATCGAGTATCGAAGCACAAATGTCCATTGAATAATATTTTATTCCGCTCATAATTATATTTCGAAAATACACCAATAATCAATCGACGCAAAGTGCAATACTATCAATACTAAACGGGCATACTTCCGCACTTAGCCTACACCGCAATGCAGCCACCGGAGCAGGGAATCGAATGTGAGCCCTTGCGTGTGCAGCAGCGACGGCTCTTGCCACAACCGCGATATGACTATGATGGACGCCGTAGTGGATGGCGCCGGAAATTTCGACCACCTGTGGTTTATTATCCAGCGCTGACACTGCACCAGTACACGGGCCTCAAACACTCTGCCTCCATCGAAATGCGGACGTCGTGGTCGGAATCGAACCCACGTCGTCCTGTTCAGCAACCGAGCCCTGTAATTAGCGAACCACGACGGACAGCCCCATTGAAACGAAGTCGCTGTGGCTGAGAATCAAATCCGCGGCCTTGCCGTGTAGCAGGTTAGCCACTAACTATGCTGGTGAGGACAAAATCCGAGTCGCGCGAGCTCACTCACACTATAAGTCGATGTTATGCGCGACACTGGAACCCGGCTGTCACATTAAGCGACCATGTGTCAGCTGTGAATGCCCTTTGAGAGTGTTTGCTGCATTATAACGACTGTGTCTCGACAATATAGACATATTATTATTTCGCTTGGATACCGTGTTTCACGACGTGTAAGACGCGGAAAGAAAGGCAGCACGTAAACGCAGAGCACAAGACGACGCGCCCAACTTACACCATAACTTACACCATAACTCAACATATCGGCAAGAAAATAAAACGAAAAAAAAATATTATTGAAAGTTAAAAACCAAGCGCTGCATACTTATCACACAGGTAGTCCCAGCTAGGCAGTCCCAGATTGAGTACTTGTTTTGTTGGGAAGAAAAGGAACACTGACAGAGAAGCAACATGGTGACAAGCGAAAGGCGATAACTATCATAGATTTATGTTCGTGTTCCTTCTTTCACCACGCTTTTTTTTTGTTTGGTTTTCGTGGAACAATTCGAGTGTTCATAAAGAAACAACATGCCCAAGTATAAATCGTATTGAACGTCAGCGTGTTGCAGATCGAGCGAATGATGGCGTGCACACTATATCAAATGCTCCTGGCTGATAAAGAAAGCTTCCGCTATGTCACACTACTCGTCTTTCCCTTATGCCTGCAGTGCATGACCATTGTCTGTCCGCACGCAGGCTTGCAGCTAAATTCGCTACCTTCCCTGCAGGCACGTGGCTGTTCGAAACTTCTTTCTGGGGCAAAGTAAAACGCCATTAACACTCGTCTACCCTTCCGTGAAAGTTGCGCCTCTTGCTAAAACATTTCGCTTGACTATTGTGCTCCGTACGCGCTTAAGTCTCTAATTTCAGCAAATATTTATCTAAATGCAGAGGCGGGGAACGATATAGGCGCTTCAACACTGTCTATTTTTGAAGCTGCGTCGGATTTTGTGTTCATCGATACGGCAACGCTAGAAGTAAAAAAAAAAAATTGCACTTGGGCAGTGTTTAATATGCAATCCCCGCTACAAAAGCGAACCGACGTCCTCTCTGTACTATCTCATTTTCATCTTAAATGAATTAAGTATGCCTATATAGGAACGCAAATGGTTTTTGAGATTTAAGAACTGACGACGTTTGCCTTCTCGAATTTGCTTTCCTCGCCTAATGAGGCGAGAGAAAGCCCACTCGTTTGAGTTCGATCTATATAATGCATTATCTCGGACGGCGTTCTCTTTTTTTCTTTTGTTTTTCAGCGAAGCGCTATGCGAACGCATTCTAATTAGGCGAGAAACCGAGAGTACTGCAATCTATACAGTCTTTAGCTTTCTTTTTTTGTCATCTCTTTGTCGGTCCTCTTAAAAAGGTCTAATTACGTTATCTCTGCGCAGCTTCGATGAGCTGGAGTGCTACACAGAGGTCTTAAATCGACCCTCAAATAGAGTCTCACTGAATATATTACGCAACTGCTAATAAGAGACACTATGAAAAAAGGAAAAAAGGAAAGCGAAGCAGTTCAAGCCAGCGCCTATAAGGGAGCCGGCGTGTATAAACTATCGCTCCGTGTCGGCGTTAACGGCGATGGAAGACGCAATTTCTGTTCTTTTGTTTTTTTCGGTTGTTACAGATAAACAAGTCGAATCTCGTTTTGTGACTTGGTTATCGCAGTTGCCTTACATTCTCACTTCGAAACGCTGTACCATAATTTCTGTGTTTCTAAAACACCAAAATTGCGGCGGAATCTGCACATTCTTTGTCAAAATGCTCACGCGCATTTTAGTATGAAGACTAATAATTTTTTTTTTCTCGCTTGAAAACCACGATATGATTATGAAGCCTGCCGTAGTAGATGGCTCTGGAAATTTAGATCGCCTTGGCGTTCCTTAAGGTCCTCTGATAACGCGCAGTATACACTGAAATCTAGTTGATGGGACCCCGCTTATTACGTTTTTCGGGATATTTCTTTTCTTTTTTTTTTTCCTGTCAGCACACCATAGACGCACAACGTATTTTTATGCGGTCGGTACGATTTTCGTATTGTCCCGCCACGGTGGTCTAGTGGCTACGGTACTCGGCTGCTGATCCGAGGGTCGCGGGATGGAATCTCGGCTGCGGCGGCTGCATTTCGGTGGAGGGGAAATGTTGATGCCCGTGTACTGTGCGATGTCAGTGCATGGGAAAGAACCCCAGGTGGTCGAAATTTCCGGAGACATCCACTAAGGCGTCTCTCAGAATCATAGCGTGGTTTTGGGACGTTAAACCCCACAACAACAATGATTTTCGTAGTACACTTTTCGTTCACGACTCGCGCGAAGACCGTATAAACGAAATCTCACTGTAGACGTGCCTATAGCATTTTCGTCTCGATTGAATATGCGACCGCCGCTGCAGAGGTCGGACCCGCGCCTTTAGGGTTAGCAGCCAAGAACAACAACCACTAATCAACCACGGAGGGCAAGGCCAGAAAACTAGGATATAATGTCGGGTACATCACGATCTACTGTTTCCATATAAAAAAAAAAAATCGTCGTACCTACTTTTACTAACCTTTCCTTCTCTCGCTTTGTAGAGTGGTAACACTGTCAGGCTTCTACTGGTATAAAACCTCCTGAGAAAGAAAGAAGGCAGGCAGGGAGATTAACGAAGCACGTGCTCGGCTGGGACAGAGTGGAACAAGGAACAGGGGAACAGATGACAACGAGACGCTTAGCCTGCAAAAGCACTAACGCTAACGAACAGTGCACAAACGCTCGTGAAGTCCAGTCGACTTCAGGAACTCAACTGTTTTTAGAATGCGAAAGGCCAGGGTATTAAAATATTTTCTCCAAGAGTGGTTTTCCATCAGCGGGACGGAGTTGACAGTCCGATACCAACATAGCAATTTTAGGGCTGACTTTGAGCCGCAGAAGTTGGCCTAGCCATTAGGTGACCGCTGGAGTACGTATTTGATTGTACGTTGAGCCATAGTAAAATAAACAGCGCACAAGAGGGCAACGGACAAAGTAAAGGCGGACAGAGACAAGTGCTTGTCTCTGTCCTTCCTTGCTTTGTCTGTTGCGCGCTGCTTATTTTCAGCCCCAACCTCAAACCTTGCTTCTCTGTCTTTCAGCCTTGTAAGTTCTCATGCCGCCGACGTTGTAGTTTGAAAATATTTAAAAATGTAGGAATGTGGCATCTGGTTGAATAACCGCACTGCTTCCGGCCTTTACCGGAGCGGCACGTGAAAATGTGCATGCGGTCTAAGTAGGTTTCCCTTACTAGCAGCAGGTACCACTAATTCAGACAAAGCGTAACTTTAGGTATAACGTGACAAGCGAAAAAAACCTTGTATCAAGGCAGCTGCAGGACTTTTTTTTTTCTTTTTGGTGATTGTGGGCAGAACATTGGTGGTCGCGCTCGGGAAATACAGCCATTCGTCAGCATTGACAGACATGTTTTGAGCATGCACACTTCTTTCCCACCACAGTGTGCCATTTCAGCCGATAAGGGTCGTTTGTGTCTGCTGGTTCTCTTTTGTCCGTGTCATTAAGTATATGCCTGCTTTTAATGATGAAGGTGTCTAAAATTTTCATTCAATTAAACTGAAATTATGTACTCCTTTTGTTAGAGCGTTTAACTGGTTGATTGATTGATTTGTGGGGTTTAACGTCCCAAAACCAGTTCTGATTATGAGAGACGCCGTAGTGGAGGGCTCCGGAAATTTCGACCACCTGGGGTTCTTTAACGTGCACTGACATCGCACAGCACACGGGCCTGGACATTTCGCCTCCATCGAAATGCAGCCGCCGCGGCCGGGATTCGATCCCGCGACCTCCGGATCTGCAGCCGAGTGCCATAACCACTAGACCACCGGCGTTTAACTGGCGGAAATTGGAGTACGCAGCAATGAGTTAAACAGCGGCACAGCTTCCAACCGCTAGCGCCGTTGCTGACCGAGGGCACTGGATCCACTAGTGCTGGACTCACTAGCGATGAACCCAAACTAGCCTTGGAACCACTAGCCTGTCTCTGCTTCTTCGATGCAATTTTATTATTTGTTGCTGTCATTCATTGTATCTTGAACTCCATGCCTGAATGCACCGCAGCTTCCTTGCGGTCTTCTTATGTCCGATTTCTGTACTTTTTGCCTGTACTGAGTTCACTGTTTGTACAGAGAGTTCACAGAGTAGGTGCATAAGCCACGGCGCGTCAGCTTCTGCAAAGAAAGTTCCCTCGTTGACTACAATCTCGTTCCTTGCTCCACTACTTCTCATAAATCCCGCGTATAAAGGTTACCCGGCGTGACACGCGCAAGCACTCACGATCAGTAAAAGTCCGGAAGGGTTCTCAAAAGAAAAAGTTTCGCTTAGATGGGAGGAAGGCTCGAATATACCGCGTCAGTTTGCGTCATCCCTCGGGGAAACGACATTCTGTACGCCGAAATCGCATCGCCGCTCACCGACAACTATGTCTTAGTCGAGCTATACGCTTCCTCTTCTGCATCCGGAAAAACGCGGAGACGGTCTCCTGCGGCGAGCAGCGTGATTTGACTCGAATTACGGCTGAATCTCTCGAGCTGTCCTCGCCTCCACAAAAATAGGAGAAGAAAAGCAAAATCTGCCCGACGAAGAAAAAAAAAGAACAAGAAACAGAATTCGAACGTGTGATTAATGGAAGAAACTTTTCAGAGGAAGCATGTGTGCACTTGCGTGGGTCATTTCTGTTCCACGTCGTCAGCAGGGGAAGAATTTCGGTGTGACGTACTGTGCATACGGTTCTCGAATCTTTGCTGCCATTCGTGGGATCAAAGTAGAAGTGGTAGGGTCCTTACGGCATAGCATCGAACTCTCGAATGTGAAAGCTGGAGAAGAAAAAAAGCGGTAGGCGCGCCGAAAATGCGAGGCTGGTGATGAAGGGGATTTCCCGTTCCTCTTGATTATTACTGTTCTTACGTGTGAAGTTCTAAATTAAAAAATAATTTCAGAATCGAAACAAGCGAATGCATATAGGTCGTGCCAAATGAGTCTACGCTGAAGTTCTATCGAGGCGGCTGCAGTAGAACGAACCACGAAATAGATGAATTCAAAACCAGCGGTCACGTAGAAATCGCTGCAGGTTTTTGGCGAGAAATTGGAGGCCGTATACTTGACACAGCTTTTCTTCGTCGCTTCACATCGAGCACCGAGCGCGTGCTTTAAGGTATGGCAGAAGAAGAGAGAGATCCGGCGGGGAGCGGGGATGGAAGGACGTTCGACGAGGCTTCACGAGCTTGTTTTGTTCGTCGTGTCAATTTTAGTAAATTTGTGCGCAGCTAACAGCGATATTTGAAACGCGTGCACTGATATGTGTTTCTTATGGTGGCTGGCATGATCCCTCAATGATATAAAATTAGCGGCCGATAAGATAAAAAAGACAGTAGCTACCGCATAAGTGTGATGGCTTACCTGTGCTCAAGGCACCAAATTATAGAGTCGCGCAGAGACTCACACAACATCCTTCCTGCATCCCGTAACATCCCCCGGGCGAATATACTCCACCAATAGCTTTCCAGCTAACCTATAGCCACGCATCCACACCCTCGAAATCGAAATTGTGGATAAACCTTCCGGAGTCGCGGCCACCAAAAAGGAAAAAAAAAAAAAGGGGGGGGGGGGTAGTAAGGATCATAAAGGGGCAGAGCACTCTGTTCACCGGCTCTGGCGCAGGAACTACTCTATGGTTTGTCTCGAATCTAACGTTTTATTTACAGTGAAACACGCCTTGCAACTTACATATTGTTGTTGCAATATTATGTATGCGCGAAAATTACTGCCAGAATTTGAGACAAATGAGTTGTGTTCTGTTGTTGTAAAACAATCTTTAAAATGTATAGACGGAGCAAGCAGAAAATAGTACGCAGCGCCTGCTAGGTCGAGCAAGGCCACATCACCGTGAAGCTGGCCGATAGTTTACTGGAACAAGTAACTTCGCAGTCATGTGATGGTTTGGTGGGAACATGCCACGTGACGTTTCGTTACGTAATTTTAGGGAACATGTCACGTGGCATTTCGTTACGTGATTTTGGCGGCAACATGTAACGTGACATAGCGTTACGTGGTTTTGGGTGATCACGTGACGTGTTCCCAACAAAATCACGTAGCGCGATGCCACGTGACATGTTCCCGCCAAAATACCACATGACTATCAAGCGACCTATTTCAGTAAACTACCGGCCAGATTCACTGTGATCCAGCCTTGCGCGACCTTGCAGAAGCTGCGTACTTCTTTTATTCCTTTACTTGTTTCGACCTCTTTCCTTGTCTATCTGCACCTCCTCTCCACATTTCGCGCTGTCCAATTGGCTCGGAAGTGCGAACGATAAAAAGACTAGCCTATCGAGGCCTTGATAGCTCTGCTGTCAAATGGGAGAGCACACAGAAAGCCGTGGCTTTGCTCCCACTACGTCCCCTACACTTTGATGCGTCCACTGGGATCTGCGCCGGCCTAGGAATACTCTTTTTTTCCCTCCAGTTTGCAAGCACGTGACAAGGAGCCCGGTTACACGTGCGTGCATCACGGGCGCAAGCTGTGATCGAGCTTTCCTCGGTAGACAGCATATGGATACTATTCAAATTGCGAGTTAAGGCTTGAAAA
The DNA here is from genome assembly GCA_013339685.2 of Hyalomma asiaticum. Lineage (NCBI taxonomy): Eukaryota > Metazoa > Arthropoda > Arachnida > Ixodida > Ixodidae > Hyalomma > Hyalomma asiaticum. The sequence continues at coordinate 118,358,611 of CM023483.1, read as the reverse complement.
ACTGCCTGCACGGCATTATTAAATCTTATTCAGGGGCACTGTGCACTGCAATGAAATACGAAAATAGAACATACAGCAGCTCATCCTTGACGTATATTCTAGCCAGCCACGTCTATTCAAGATTATTGTTTGTCACGTAACAAGGTTCTCATAAAATGGATTCAATAACCGGCTCAAGGCACGTACCAACATTTTTACTTAGACACGGGACATTACGAATTAAAGAAGAAAGAGATTCTTAACCGAGCGTGAACCTAACACGTGACCTTTCGGTTATAAAGACACTGCTTGGACACAAAGACACAAGTCACTCTTTCTCTCTGTTACCTCATAACGTCACGAATCACGAATGGAGGCAGCGTTTATTAAAGTAATTGTGTCAGAGTGTACTTGTAGGTGTTTGCATATGCTACCCCATAAGTGTGCTGCAGTGATAAAAGTTACCCTCGCTGTAGTAACTTCCTAAACGCTAACCACCATGCCAAGTCGGACGTCCAGTTTCATTGCTCCTGTAATTTATCCGTTTTTACAATATTGTCGCGACGTCAAGAACTGAGGGCGAAGAGCACTGGTCGAGGAGAAGAGCAGCAGGTCGCCTTTTTAATACTGCGTGTCATCACTTCTTTCCCTGCGCCTTCACCAAACCTCTTGTACCAACTCCCCTATAGTCTGCTTCTTCACCGGAGTACAGGCGCAGGTACAAGGCATGGCGCTGTATATATATAGGGCGATGGCCAAGGCTACACCTACACTGTCTACGGATGGCCGAGACACTTTAACAATGTCGCATGACGACGTCCATTGTCGAAAGGGGCACAAACGTGAAAATACGTCTTTACGTTTGTTGTTTTGTAATTCTTGGAGCGACGCGATTTCTGACGTTTCGCTGACTGTGTCAAAACGCCGTACTATAGACACGACCTCCTCTATAAAGGAGGTCGTGATGATAGTAGAACTATCCCTATAGTCATCGTCATCGTCGTAGAGGAGGTCGTGATAATAGCAGAACATATCCCTATAGTCGTCGTCATCGTCGTCATCATGATCATCGTCACCACCACAGCGGCGCAATCGCGTGAACGCCTCGAGACGAGCGCGTGCCGGATGCGTTAGAACAGTACCGAAGCCATGATGTCGTCCTCGCTGTTCGCGCTAATGCTGCTGGTGCTTCTCGCCTATGTGTTGCCACGGGGAGGCCTGTGCTGCCGCACAGAACACTTCCCAATCCCGAGCCAGTGCGGCTCGGAAGGCGGGATTCCTCCGGGCGGCGCTCACTCGCTGCCCTGGATGGTCACGGTGCGCGTGGAGGCGATGACCGACGTCCAGGACTCGGAAGACCTGCTGCCTTGTCCCAGCGTGTTCCAGTCCGCCGCCAGAGAGGAAGACGGCTTGTCAGAGCGCCAAGCCCGAGGTGGCCCGGACTCCTTCTTCGGCCACCTGGCGCGAGTGGCCGTCACCCACAAGATGACGTCGACTTGCGCCGGTGCCGTCGTCACCGAAAGGTATAATATTCGTGCAGAGCTTTTTCTTTTGCCGTGTAACGCTCCTCCTGTTTGTTTAACTGGCTGTTTCCGGTTAAAACAGCGAAAGTTATATGACAGCCGATGCAACGCTAGTATAACTGCGATTCCCGTTACTGCGCTTCCAGTCGGCCAAGTGGCTGTTACACATTCCGGCCTTGATGTTCACTGTCACTTTTAATAGCGGAGCTGTTTAAGCTTATTAGGAGCTGCCTGGCACACACCCACATAAAGCGGGTGTGTGCCAGGCAGCTCCTTATATATCATAACCATGCGTAGTATAGCATAGCAAGGGTTAGGAATGGGAAGTAAAGGTGAGGAAAAGAGTGAAGGTGAGAAGGATAAAAGGAGGCGAGAGGGTAGAGCATGGCATAGGTTTCTGCAGTGTAGTTTGGCCATGGGATGGGATGGGGAAGTGAGGGTTAGGAAGAGTGATGTAAGGGTGAGAAGGAGGAGGAGGTGATAGTGTAAACCATAGCATAGCCATGTACAGTATAGTATAACAAGAGGTGCGAAAGAGAAGTGAGCGTGAGGAGGAGGGAAAGGAGAGAATGCAATATTGAAAGACAAAACGGAAAACGAAACATGATGTAAGAAAGACAGAAGACGCATTCGTAGAAAGACGAGTCGTAGAAAGAACTCAGTCTGGAACCTGACCAGAAAGGTCATGCTATATCCACAAATGCTAAGTCAAGCTTAGAAAAGCCAAGAAAAACCTATGTAACTAGTACCTAGGGATGACAGCCAACCTCGGCTGTACCTTCAGACTTGGCACCGTTAGTGTCAAACCACCTTTTCTTACAGCGAAGCTGTATACATCTCGGTGGTCGGAGAAGTTCGTGGCGTCAACACAAAACGCCAGGTTCACAACTGAATGCAAGCGACGTATCTTTCTTTGCAATCAGGCATACAGCATAGCGCTCAGTATTCACGAATAATGATTCTGCGCAAACAAGGGCTTTTCGGTAAAAGCTCATGCGTTAATTGTGGAAACTAGTATTATATATTGCAAGAATACAAATATCTTCGCAGCTTACATGACTAGACTAAGAAGATCTTACCTAAAACTTTGTGACACTTTTGTGCCCCAAAATAAAGAGCGCAGAACCACAAAGAAACAAAATCTCAAGACAAGCATCAAAAACGCATGGTGGATGATGACGGAGGTGGTGGTTCGGATAAGGAAAGGACGCTATTTTCTGCAGCCCATGTGGGGAGCACGGCGAAGCGTCCGTGGGGGTTGGGGAAAGGGACTGAAAGATATAGAAAGAGGAGCCGCAGTGGAGGGCCCCGGAAATTTTGGCCACCTGGTGTACTTTAACGTGCACTGATTTGATTGATTTCTGGGCTGTTGCGTCACAAAACTACGATAGGGTTATCAGGGACGCCGTAGTGGAGGTCTCTAAATTTCGACCATTTGGGGTTCTTTAACGTGCGCTGATATCGGCCTCAACATCTCGGCTCCGTCGAAATGCAGCCGTCGCGGCCGTGATTCGACCACGCAGCCTTCAGTTCTGCAGCTGAATACCATGCCCACTGGACCACCGTGGCGGTGCAACGTGCAGTGAAAACGCACAGCACACGGGCCTCTGGAATTTTCTCCTCCATCGAAAACGCGCCTGTGAACAGTGAGCCTCCACTACGGCTCTTCTCTCCGTTCTACTTTCATGCCCTCCGCCTCCCCCATTCGGATGCCGAGACGTGCTCCCGCAAAGGCTGCGGAGCATTACGTTCGCTCCTTCACCGAACCACCACAGCATCCTCCCACGCGTTCCCGGTAAAGATTGAGTTGCAGCTGCTTTCAAAAGGGCCGTTTGGCGTCATTCGAAGCCCTAGTGTGAAGTGCAAACCGCATAATCAGCATGTGTGGTTTTTAATACAGCTTCGCTGGACATTCACGCTCGCAGGGCGGCATGAAGGTGATTTTTTTTTTCATTTGCGAGTCGGCGCTCGCCCTGTGTGTTTGTCTTCTTTGTCTGCGTTTCTTTTTTGCTTTTTGCTCTGCTACAACAATCCATTCTTACCAACTAGTCAAACTTTATATGTTATTGCCTCTAAGCAGCCGGACAAATAAAGCTGCAATCGTGTTGAAAATTCGCAGCTCGGAATTGCGAGGCAATTGTAGCGACAACTTGCTCGCCCTTCCTCAAGCAGCCAATAAGCGCTCACCAAAGGCGACACTTTGCCGACATCGCCTTTGGTGCGCGCTTGTCGGCCGGTGGATGGGCTGGTCGAGTAGGGGCGATCAAGCAGTCGCTTGGTCACTGGACACGCAAGGTTGTACGTCCCGCAAAGCGATCATCTCAAACTGTGGTCGCAGGTGGCGCCACCATCGAGATCGCTTATGTTCGCCCTTCCATTAATACGCAGACACGAAACAAGCTTTGCGGACGAAGTTGCTTAAATGCTGGCAATTATGCGAAATGTTCCAGGTGCTCAACGGCTTTCTTGCACTCTGCGCAGGCACGTCCTGACGGCGGCTCACTGTCTCTTCGCGTCGCGCTACAAGCCGACGTACCGCGTCTTCCTGCGGAACGGCAGCTCGGCTGCAGCGTACGCTCGCACATACGTGAGCGTGCCGGTGGTGGCAGCACTGTACCATCCGGGATGTCGATTCCATGGCACCACCCGGGCAGTCAACGACCTTGCCGTGCTCGTTCTCGCCGAGCCCATCGACATTCAGGTGCGCCAAAACTGCCGGTACATGTACAGGCCTCGTGGTGACCTAATCAATATCGTTTTAATGGGGAGGAATTCGATGGATAGGATGTCCCGAAAACCATGCGTGTAGAGCACCTCGCATGCTACCACCGCCGGTTCATGTCGGCAAGTGTTAACGAAAGGATGGCCAATGCCCACCCAGCATTTCTCTGCCAGCGTTAGAGTCCTTACGATGATGAAGTGTTTTTGCCTTGGTGTACGGCAAGTTTTGTACTGACTTCCTCAGAGAGAAAAACGGAGGCAGTATACTTTCATCAAATAGTCTTTGTGTTCGATTCAAGACCTCTGGTGACGAAGAGACGTGGATTCTCAGGGTTCCGGCGGCGTGAGGGCCTTGTGTCTACCCTGGCCGGACGTGCCGGTGTACGGCTCGGTGCTGTGGATGGCGCGCCACGAAGGCCGTGCCAAGGGAGGCTCGACCGGCGGCGGAGCGGGCCGCCTACCCACCGCCCTGACCAGGGAATCTGTGCAGCTTGTGAACTGCTCATTGCTCCCGCAGATGGCGCACGACACGGGTGAGCTCTCATCAGTGGTTTTCTTTATGTCTTCATAAAGGGATGCATCAAATGTAGCCGAACATTTCATTGCAAAGCTATGCCACAAAACTGCTTCGAATTGCAGTTTGTTGCCTCCATTAGAATGCAACTCCTCCACGTGCACGATAATACTGCTTATCCTCATTAAGATTTTGTGCGATTCAATTGATTAACTTCAAAGCGAAATGTGACTGCGATGCCTCACGAGGATTGCCTGCTATTTACCAACGTACAGGTAGATTTTCTCAACGTCTGCTGTGCTAGCGCATGGTATGATTTGACCACTGAGAATCATGCGGCGATAGTTTCAACACTGTCGTGTTTTCCCTCTGACAGTGTTCTTCGCAGTGCGGCCATGCACGATTCACAGTACGCTGTTATCCGCCAGCCGTCATTATTGGCGCATTCTAAACGTCCATCTGCGTCATATTTAGTACTTCCTATCCATTATCATGATTCCTATGCGCTGATATATTTGTATGAACGGTTTCTGATGCTCGCGATGTCTTCCTTGTATTGTTTACCTGCTCTGGGCTGTTGAGGATGTTTACACACGCAAGTCAACGAGAGATCATCATGCAATGCACAGAACGTAGATCTTGTCACTGCTTTTTTTCTGGCCTCTGGAACTGTACAGGCGTCAACTACAACCTGCAGCGCAAAAAAGAGGACAAGGACGACGACATGAACAACACGGGACAAGCGCGGGTCAGCGCTTGTCCCGTGTGGTTCATGTCGTCGTCCTTGTCCTCTTTTTTGCGCTGCAGGTTGTAGTTAACGATGTGCCAACACGCCCAATTAGCCACATTAGTACAGGCGTCATTAATCTCAAGTATGTGTCCTGCAGAAACTTTACATCAGCTACCTAAAGGGATATCGCATAGCTGTTAGCTTGCTTGCTCTGTGCTCCAGTGAATGCGAATGCTTTAAGTGCGTAGCACTTTAGTGGCCCGCCTTATCGACGACCGTCTCCTGCCCCGTTATCACGCTCAATGAAATGTTGCAAAAGAAGGTCTAAAAATAGAATACAGTAGCTCAAAACCAGGTCAAATAAATCAATGTCTAAAATAACTTAGCATCAGGAACCCATAATTAACCACATTAATTAACTAAAATTCGCGAAATTTGCTTCTGAAATATCCCTCCGATACCGCGACGACGTGCGAGAAAGGGCACCACCGCCTCGCCGAGCGCGCGATTTCTCCTCCCAACGGCGCTTCTCCTTCGCACCGCGGCAATCGCTGGGTTGCCCGTGCTACGCACTTTCACAGGTTTCACAGTAATGGAGCTGTTTCTGGCGAGCCGACCACGGCATTGGTTGGGGAAGCAACAAACCTCGTCCACCGGCTGGCGGCGTTCAGCTGGCGCCGCCGAGGCGTCTCCGCTTGCGTTAGCATATTTAGATGCGAAGCAGCTCTTTGACTAGCCTGTGTAACGCTGTCCCTCCGTCCGTACGAACGCGCTCCCCTCGCCGAAGGTGGAGCGGTGCCAAGTAGGTCACGCCGCAGCTACACGTTGACGTCACGCTCCCTTCGCAGTGCGCGCTGACGTCACTCTCTCCCTCGCCTGCCGCGCGCTCGCCGCAGAGCCCGCAGCTGCCGCCTGACGGAAATCTTAGTGGTTACGGTACTCGGCTGCCACCCAAAATACGCGGGTTCGATCCCGGCCGCGGCGGTCGCATTTTCGATGGAGGCGAAAATGCCAGAGGCCCGTGTACTGTGCGTTGTCAGTGCACGTTAAAGAACCCCAGGTGGTCTAAATTTCCGGAGCCCTCCACTACGGCCTTTCTCTCCTCTCTATCTCTTTCACTCCCTTTCCCCCACCCCCACGGACGCTTAGCCTTTCCCAGCTCGCAAGGAGCGAGAACGCGCCCTCGCCCTCGAGAGACAACGCTGACGCAGGCAGCGTCTGCTAACGTCAAACCGATGCAAACGCGTTGTGCACCCCTCGTGCTGCTTCGCATCGCCTCATGGTCCCCTTTAGCGGGAGATGGCGTAATTTTTTTTTTCACGATCTGGCAATGACGAAGCTGCCATGCATGTTACAGATGACAAATATCATGGCTGCGTCTTGTCCATTACGGTCGTCGTCATAGTGTTTGGATGTAATTTCCATCATGAAATCCCTTCTCATCTCAGTTTCCTGACGCCATATGTATATAGACACACACAACGCTGCTGATTAAAAGGTCCCGAAGTGCGAAAGGGGCCCTGTAACAGTTTTTGAACATAGTCTGAAAACCTCGCCAACCAATCGTGGAGAATCCTGTGAACATTTGGGCCAAATATTAGTGCGCCGAACGCGCCAGAGAATTCGCAATTTTGTTTCGAATACAGTTGAAAATCGCTTGCTCTTCTTTCAACAAATGACTTCACAAGTAGCGCGGACTACGTCGCTTAACATTTTTTTGTTCTATAGAAGGTACAAACATTTTATTTATTAGTTGAACTCAAAACGAACAAATAAGCGCTTACCATGGACATTTATGCGATTATGGAATCGCTGCGATGCTATTTATAGTCCAAACGACGCAGTCAATGTTTTTGTGACGTCATATGCTGAAAGAGCAGGCGGTTTCCAGCCACGTTTTAACCCCTTCAAGAGCGAACTGTGATTGAGTGTCCGTAAGTGCGTCAAATTTTCAGATAATTTACGAGGGGCTCCATATTCTATTGCAAGAAAGCAAAAGCGGTTATATATTGAAATGTTCTTTACAGAGCCAACTATTATAATTAGCGTGGAATGTAAAAAAAGCTCATTCCGAAGTCAGTCACCCTATATTTTGCCACAAGGTGGTTCAAAGTTGGGCTTAAAACACTGGTGCATTTCATTATTGGCTGTGTCCATTACCAGGCACCGAAAATTACATTTTTGACGCCACTGTCGGAACGTACCACGTCGACCACTCAGATATGGCGACTCCTTCAGTAAATTTGTATGCTTCACACTGTAGCAAACTGACGATACACCGAATACGCCGAGGTGAGGTTCAATTCATCGAAAGCTCAGCGTTTCTTGCACTTTCGTGGCCGTTTGTCCGTGGAACTGCCGAAAACAAGTTGCGTGCATAGTTATGTACGCCGCCGCTGAACGGGTTATACCATAATGCGATTTACATGGTACGCGCAGCGCGCCAATATTTGGCTCACGGTTTACAGGGGCCTTCACGACCGATGGCCACCGTTTCCATACGACGTTAGAGAATTAGTGAAGCTTGCACTAGTGACGCAAGGCTGGTGAAGCAGCGAAGCTGATGAGCATTTGGTTGGTCCGGGTTTGTCTCCGGCACATCCGCATTCCGTCGTCGTCCGAGGCTTCGGGAAACGCCTCGCGAAGCACTGCGAGGCCCAGCGAACGCCTTTCAACGTATCGCACCGAGCTCCGCGTAAAGACGTTCGTGTCGTACCACAGAGGGTCGCAGACGCGGAACGCGTGGCCTCGGTGTCACGCTGTCCCAACCCATTTGCTATACTTCACTATGCATTTGTACACAGCTTCGCGCCATGCTCTCGTGGTGCGAAGCTATGCACAAACACATAGCCTTGCGAGACGCTGTGCACCTGATAAATCGACGCACGCTGTGCTTGTCTTCTTTTTCTGCTGTTTGAGCATGTGCGCCCGCCAGCTGCAGTTTTGCCTGTTTAGTAGTGGGCTGAGGTCATGTGAGCAAGCGAAGAAAGGACTGCGCGTTCGAGCGCCGTACACTGTTGGGCATTGAATAGAAGAAGCGTACGCGCACTCTTCGGGACCTGAACTAACAGTGATGACAATTCTGTGATATGAAAATTATGAGAGCCTGAAATCTTCGCATATTAAGAGTGCTGCAAGGTCCCTTTAATACCTGGTTGATACTTCATTCCTGCGAGCCAATGACGAGCAGGCATTAAACGTCGGTGATAGCCCTGTTTCGTCCCTTCTCTGCGCATCCAGGCGGGGAGCCTTCGATGAACGAGCTGTGCGCCGTGAGCATGGGCGGCCTGCGCGACGTGGTCGACCCCGGCACCGCGCTCATGGTGGACACGGTCCAGGGCTGGGTGCTCGTCGGCCTGCTCTCGTGGCTGTACGACGCCCGTGCAGTCTCCAGCGTCGCGGTCTTCACCGACGTTCGCGGCCTCATGGCTTGGCTGCTGGAGACGCTCTTCAAGACTTTCTGAACGGTCTCGAACAATGCAGGCCTTTTTCACGTGCTTGCTGGACAGTGTGCGCATGTCCACGCCTTTGCGCGGCCATTTGTTGGAGAGTTAATTCGTGTATGGTATACTCGTGGGGGCAGATCCCGTCCTCATTGTTAGCGTTTTTCAGATAATTTACGAGGGGCTCCATATTCTATTGCAAGAAAGCAAAAGCGGTTATATATTGAAATGTTCTTTACAGAGCCAACTATTATAATTAGCGTGGAATGTAAAAAAAACTCATTCCGAAGTCAGTCACCCTATATTTTGCCACAAGGTGGTTCAAAGTTGGGCTTAAAACACTGGTGCATTTCATTATTGGCTGTGTCCATTACCAGGCACCGAAAATTACATTTTTGACGCCACTGTCGGAACGTACCACGTCGACCACTCAGATATGGCAACTCCTTCAGTAAATTTGTATGCTTCACACTGTAGCAAACTGACGATACACCGAATACGCCGAGGTGAGGTTCAATTCATCGAAAGCTCAGCGTTTCTTGCACTTTCGTGGCCGTTTGTCCGTGGAACTGCCGAAAACAAGTTGCGTGCGTAGTTATGTACGCCGCCGCTGAACGGGTTATACCATAATGCGATTTACATGGTACGCGCAGCGCGCCAATATTTGGCTCACGGTTTACAGGGGCCTTCACGACCGATGGCCACCGTTTCCATACGACGTTAAAGAATTAGTGAAGCTTGCACTAGTGACGCAAGGCTGGTGAAGCAGCGAAGCTGATGAGCATTTGGTTGGTCCGGGTTTGTCTCCGGCACATCCGCATTCCGTCGTCGTCCGAGGCTTCGGGAAACGCCTCGCGAAGCACTGCGAGGCCCAGCGAACGCCTTTCAACGTATCGCACCGAGCTCCGCGTAAAGACGTTCGTGTCGTACACAGAGGGTCGCAGACGCGGAACGCGTGGCCTCGGTGTCACGCTGTCCCAACCCATTTGCTATACTTCACTATGCATTTGTACACAGCTTCGCGCCATGCTCTCGTGGTGCGAAGCTACGCACAAACACATAGCTTTGCGAGACGCTGTGCACCTGATAAATCGACGCACGCTGTGCTTGTCTTCTTTTTCTGCTGTTTGAGCATGTGCGCCCGCCAGCTGCAGTTTTGCCTGTTTAGTAGTGGGCTGAGGTCATGTGAGCAAGCGAAGAAAGGACTGCGCGTTCGAGCGCCGTACACTGTTGGGCATTGAATAGAAGAAGCGTACGCGCACTCTTCGGGACCTGAACTAACAGTGGTGACAATTCTGTGATATGAAAATTATGAGAGCCTGAAATCTTCGCATATTAAGAGTGCTGCAAGGTCCCTGTAATACCTGGTTGATACTTCATTCCTGCGAGCCAATGACGAGCAGGCATTAAACGTCGGTGATAGCCCTGTTTCGTCCCTTCTCTGCGCATCCAGGCGGGGAGCCTTCGATGAACGAGCTGTGCGCCGTGAGCATGGGCGGCCTGCGCGACGTGGTCGACCCCGGCACCGCGCTCATGGTGGACACGGTCCAGGGCTGGGTGCTCGTCGGCCTGCTCTCGTGGCTGTACGACGCCCGTGCAGTCTCCAGCGTCGCGGTCTTCACCGACGTTCGCGGCCTCATGGCTTGGCTGCTGGAGACGCTCTTCAAGACTTTCTGAACGGTCTCGAACAATGCAGGCCTTTTTCACGTTCTTGCTGGACAGTGTGCGCGTCCACGCCTTTGCGCGGCCATTTGTTGGAGAGTTATTCGTGTATGGTATACTCGTGGGGGCAGATCCCGTCCTCATTGTTAGCGTTTTTGTATGTTCTTATAAAATGAAGAAAATGTAGATGAACCGTTTGGCCAGCGCGAGTTATTTTTGGGAGGACTTCTCGGTTCATTTGCGCAGATAATACGCGGCTGCTTATTTGTGACTATTTTTTTTTGTTAAATGTTGCGTACATTACTGCTGCTTGCGCGGTATAATGACTCGGACGGGTTGCAGCGCTTCGTCAGACATTTAATTGCTTTTTGCCAGCCCTGCCCATTTCCCCAGCGTATGATCGACACAGCGCACAGTACGCTGTAGCTGATTGATTGAAATGTGTGTTTGCTTCATTTTGTCCACGTTTTCGATTTCCGCGTTGTTCTTACCAAGATGAAATAATATAAATTGTTATCCCATAAGTACGCCTCCGTTACCGTGTACAATGCTACGGCCTATCGGCGTAGTACAGAACTCTGTGTCCAACGACTGCTCGAGCAGCGGGTTGGGCCTGTGAACTAATACACCAGTTTCGGTTCTGGGGTGTAGCTGCCCTGACGCGAAATGCCTATGGGAAGACGTACCACCAGTGTTGTACACGTTCCTCCAAAACAGGAACGAAAGCTCGTTCCTCGTTCCTTCCCGATTTTGTAACGAGTTCCCGTTACAAGTTCCTTCAATCAGAAAGGAACGCGTTCCAGTTACATTTTGGAAATTGGAACGTGTCGTTACATTTACGTTACATTTGATTTTTAAGATTCAAAATAGTCTCGGAAAATTGTGAGCTGAAATTAAGTGACTTAAACGCTTTAAATTCAATTCGAGCTACGTACATTTCGTGAACTTGAACCTTACCGGCAGCAGATTACCTGGAGATAGAAAATATGAAAATAAATGCTTCTAGACATTTTTTCAGGGAGCACCGAACGTAGTCCCGAATTGTTCACAGCGAATTTGACTGTAGCCTAGTACAAGTGCAACACATAATGGGTCTTCCAATGAGTAGCCAGAATAGTGTTCCTCAGGTGTGCAGATAGAGCTCACATTCATCAACACATGAGACATTGTGAGTAGCAAGCCTACATTTAACAATAAAAGCTACGTATGCTGCAGACCCGTCGATTTACATTGGCATATAATTGCTCGTGCTTCACCCGCGTCTATCAATACTGCAACAAGATTTCCCGATATGTCGTCATCATTTGCTGCCCTAAATTTCTTCCCTCAGTATTAGTAGTATTAGTAGTCTTTTTAGTCGTTTAGTAGTCTAATTGACACTGCTGAATATATTATTTTGCTTAGGTCACAATTTTAAAGAAATTGTGATACTGTCCTTTCGCTGTTATTTATGGTGGTGCGCAGTGTGTGTCGGTGTGGAGAATTCGAACTGCATGATCAGCTGATGAGCTTACCGACGACGACGTAGGAGTATCTTTTTTGCTTATGGCGTCCTAAGGAGTACGCTTTGTCTGTTCAATTTCTACAGCAGCCCCACTTTCATTCAATAGTGAAATTACATTAATATTGTGGGCACCTAAAAGGCTCCTCTTCGTCATCTGTACATAATCATCATCATAAGGGCTTCTTCTTCATCGGGTGTGGGTAATCATCGGTAGTCTGTTCGGTGCTTTGGGCGCGGCCGGTTCGCTGCATCATCGAGGCCTAATAAATACACCGTGACAACCGCATCCTCACAATTGGTGTCCACAATATGTAGAGAATAAATAAATAAATAAATAAATAAATAAATAAATAAATAAATAAATAAATAAATTGCCTCACGTGCATCATTTCATCGGACGCCAACCAAGAAATGATGTCTGCAAACAAAATGACGTATGTCACGCTTGAAAGGTTCGCAGCAGCACAACCGCACAACCCAAGTAGCAAAAACTTGCGCACGTGCTACTGAGCGTGGCTCTAGTTCTTATGAGATCAAGACATAGTAGAAATCATACCTAATGTGAACAAGAAAGTAACAAATGGGCCGATTTACACGTAGAACACAACGCTGTCTTTTCGTTATGCGAATAGGAAAGAACATTAAATAAACCATACCTGCACGTGCTTCTTTAAGTTTCTCGCCGATCTTTTCGACACTCCACTTGTACTGTTTGATGGAGCACAAGTCATACATTGGGCTAAACAAAGGCGTGCGATGTTGTATTCAGTAGGTTGAAACATCGGGGGTAGTCATGGCCAGGAAGCAATCTATAATTCCACATCGGCACTCATTGCAACAGAATCTGACGGCACAGGAGGCGAGATGGTGTTCCGTGATTTTCGAATGCCAAGTGAAAGATCACTGCAGTGTGTCCAGCCTTCAGAACGACCCTTCCTTGCTCTTCAGACTGGCTCAAATAAAGCGAAAGACTTCTACCCCTCCCCACGTGGTTGGTGTCGTCGCGCGCGCTTTCCTGTCGATTTCCTGCACCCCTGCTGGCACCTGAGAGTTGTTCCGCCATAACTACGGCCCTTTCGTCGACCCCTTTCGTCACAGCAGGAGGGCCAAGTTTTCCTTTTTCGGCGGACGTTGTCGCCCCATCAGCAGAGGCCGGCAGCGTGTCGAGTAGAGTATGCTGCGTCGGAACGGTCACTTGCAACACGACTTTCGGAGAATCCTACAATTCCCCACTCAAGCAAGCCGGGAGCGTCCGTGGAAACACAGCAGCTGATGTCTTCTCAGCGATCTTCAGTTGGACGTTTGACAAGAGACCACGCCACCCTTTTGTTAACAAACCCCAGACGGCTCGGTCGTGCTGGCTGGCCTTGTAGTTCCGTTCTCCAAACTCTCGTGGTTTACGTTTCCGGCTGCTAAGTGTCGCCAGCCCGCACACAGCTAGGTTGATCGAGACACTGCCTGCCTGCTAGCCACGTCACGTTATCTTGACTTCACGGTAACATTTGCCGCTGCTCGTCTGCTTTGCCGAGCGGTCTCCTGCGTAAAAGCCATTGACGCCGAGGCCCACACGTTTGAGCCGTAACCGCATTCTCAGAACCAATTCATTGAGCAAAGCGCACGTTGTCAGTGTCTTAGTTCGAAGGGAGCCTTGGCGGCGGGATCTGAAGGGACGAAAGGAATTTCGCCCAGCGACAGTGCGCGGCCACCTTATGGGGGTAACGAAATGCACTTGTGTGGTGTGCTTACACTGGCGAAAGAGAAGTTTCGCCCTCGTCGAAGCCTCGAAGAGTCTCCCTCTTCGAGGCTTCGGAAGGAATGACGTTTTGCGTGTAGTTTTCTTTTGAGTGACGGAGACTGCTAACAGGGAAGCGGGGACTCAAGGCTCGGCCTCGGCGGTTGTGGCCCGGCCTATCCGTCCTGCATGCGGACCTGTGGAACGCTTATAAAAGGAACGTCGTTCCCCCTGCCGTTACTGCATAAATGTAACGCGTTACCGTTACAGTTCCACGAACTCTTAAAGGAACGCTAGCGTTCCTTCGTTCCTCAAAAAAGGAACTAGTTCCAGGAACGTCGTTCCTTGGAACGACGTTCCGTACAACACTGCGTACCACACATCTCGGTAAGCGAGTAGCAGTCTCCTAGTATATCCAAGCCCCTTTTTTTTTAAATGCGAAACATTTCTTGGAGAAATTGAGTCACTTTGACCGTATCTATCTATCTATCTATCTATCTATCTATCTATCTATCTATCTATCTATCTATCTATCTATCTATCTGCCGTCTCGGTACTCTTTTCGTCGTCTATATAGTTCACCTGGTAGACACCAAGATTTGGGTGGTGGGGCATAAATGTATGACGAACATGAATGATAGGTCACTGACATCACAAACTTGTGATGTATGTCACGGAACCACGTGTGACTCATACTCGTAGTACCACACCAAGGTTATGCGGGTATACGCCACGGGCAGGGATTTATACTTCACCCCCCTCACCCCGCCAACATCCCTCTAACGTCCCCAGCTGGATCCTCGCACCTCCCCAAAAATTCTCTAGATTACAAATTACATTGGTATCAACACCCCAAGTATGATGTCTGATTGATAGCTTGTACATATCCGCCGGTGTTATCTAATGTTAAATGTTTTCATACGTCGGTTAAATAGTATATGCGAGATAATGATTGAGCACTATTCGACTGTTACGCTGTAAAGTGCTTCTACTGCAATGTTCTTGCACGTTCCTCTTTAAATTAATGCACCGAACTTAATTACAGTAAAAGAAAAATCACTTTTGAGACTCTATTGGATGGTATCCTCTGTTTAAACAATACCCGTACCAAGCCGAAGAAGCTGGAACACGTGATTACAGGGCGCTGAAACACCGAACGTAAGGGTTAGTTGGCGTAGTTTGCGCCCTGTGTGTCTGTGTGCCTCCCTCATGTGTGTATTCCTGCGTTCTAGTTCTCAGCAACTTGCCCATGAGGAAGTCTTACTAAGAACAAGCCGATTAGCCCACATTATTGCGCGTGATCTCACAGCCTCTACCCTTCAATCAAGCTTTAGTTTCCTCCCCAAGGACGTGAAGTTATATATATTGTGAGCACTTTTAACGTACTTCATCGTTCTCATCTGGAGATAACCATCATCATCCCTGTTCTTCTTCTTCGTGCTTTGATGCTGGCAGTGCCTGCAGAATAAACGTGTCTGCTGGCGTTGTCTGGTCCGGTCTTCCTCGGTCTTCCAAAGTGGTGGAGGTGCGTCAAGATCCCGACGTCCTCCTGCGTTCGTGATCTCCCTGGAGCTGCGTTCCGGTCGCCGTCTGCGCCCAGCCACCCCTACAGCTATGGATACAGCGGACCCTCGCCCTTCCGCTAGCCCTAACGCTGCCCCAGTGGCGGTATCGGCTCCATCGCCTGCGTCTACCATCGCAAGCCCTCAACGCGACCCTCCTATCTTTGCAGGCCTCCGCGGTGATGACGTCGACGATTGGCTCGACACTTACAACCGAGTGAGTTCAGTCAACCGGTGGACGGACACCCAGAAGTTGACCAACGTTCCATTTTACCTCACCAGTGTTGCCAAGACGTGGTATTTCAATCACGAATCCGACATCCGCGATTGGTCCATCTTTACCACAAAGCTGCGACAAATCTTTGCCTCTTCATCTGGCCGTTCGGAGGTCGCGAAGCAGAAACTGGCAGTACGTGTCCAACTTCCGCACGAGTCGTACACCTCGTACATCGAGGATGTCTTGGCTCTATGCCGCCGTACGAACAACGAGATGACAGAAGCCG
This sequence comes from Hyalomma asiaticum, assembly GCA_013339685.2. Taxonomy (NCBI): domain Eukaryota; kingdom Metazoa; phylum Arthropoda; class Arachnida; order Ixodida; family Ixodidae; genus Hyalomma; species Hyalomma asiaticum. The sequence goes on along the minus strand of CM023483.1, from coordinate 118,342,738 downwards.
AACGCGTTCGACACCTCTTAAAAGGAATTAGCACGGCCGCATTCAACGCCCTGGCTATTCAACATCCAGCCACAGTTGAGGACATTACCTCGTTCTGTCAACGCCTGGACGAGTTGCAGTCCCGCCGCGTGCAACAAGACAACGACCCGCGCCTTCTCACTCATTCTGATTTGCGGGCTCTCATTCGCAGCATCATCCGCGAAGAGCTCCAAGAACAAGAGCAGAGGCGATCCGGAGTTGCTTCTATTCCATCTACAACGTTCAATTTGCGCAACATTGTCAAAGAGGAGTTGGCAGCCATGACCACACCGACTGCGTCTGTCGCTACAGCACCAGCCCCGCTGCCCACATACGCCGACGTTGCTGCTATACCACCCTCTGCACTCACGTCTGGGTCTGCCGAGCTTACCTGCGGTAACTTGGCTTCTGTCAGCGCAAGAGCACCAACTCCGCCTTCCTACCCTCAATGGCGTCCACCCCGTCCGGTCTTCCAATATATATATATATATATATATATATATATATATATATATATATATATATATATATATATATATATATATATATATATATATATATGGATTGCAATCCATTAGCGCCATTAATGGTTGGAATACTGAATCGTTCTCATGCTGAAGGCGTTCTTGCGAACAAGACACAGAATGACACAGAATGTAGTATACGAACCTGTAAAGTAACTTAACCATTTTGGTGATAAATGAGAAGAGTTGTGATCATGCAAACGTCGAAATGCTAGCGCAGGAAAAAGTCGCGAGGATACCCTATTGGAAACGCTTGGCAGGAAGAGAAAAAAAAAGATTTTCCTCACAAAAATGCTGGACAACTACCGCAATACATCCGATTACGTGAATAACAATGTAAAAAATACGTGGAATAAGGACTCGTATGAACTGTACGCTTTTCCCCCCCCCCCCTTCTTTTCTGAAGACCACCTGCGTGATTTCGTCGCGGACAACTGCTGCAAACCTGACCGCGAGCGAACCGGAAGTTTACGCTTATATAATGCAACAGTTTTTTCGGCGTGGGCGCGACTCTTCATTCCGGATTGCGCATCTCTGACGCGGCCGCGCTTGCCAGGCGGGTGATGTTCGCTCAGGCCGCTGCCACATTTCTGCTGTACGCGTTCAGCGTCCACATTCGTACACCGAGATGCTGCTCCCGCGACGTGACCCGTCAGAGGTCGGACGAGCACATATCCAGCGCGTATTACCGAATACGCACGTGTACGCGCACGCGAGGTCATACCCCCCTCCCAAGGCTCCTCACTTCAACTCCAGTCTATTCTATTCCGTGGCACGTCCCGTCTCATCACACGAGTGCGCGTCGCTCCACGTCAGACCCCTCGTACTCCACCACCCGCTGCGGCCCCGAAGGCATATACATATATACCTCTACGGTGGGGCAGTGAAAGAAGAAAGAGCGTAAAATGATGCACCTCCAGCATGTCATATGCGTATACAGTTTTGCTACAGAAGAGCCGCGCCCTTGACTGCCTTCCTCGTCAGTCCACGGCGCAATGCCCGAGACTGCTGCAGTTTGGGTAGACAGACAGTTCAAAGCCAGCGAGATTGAATGCTCGGTGACCGCGTGGGGCCGGGTTAAGGTACGCCGTGTTCAATATGTACTATATGCGGCCCTTTCGTGCTGCTGAATTTGAGTCGTCAGAGGCATTCCCACTATAGCAGTTGCAGCGATACCGACAGAAATGGTTTTGCAATCTCTCTTCGTCCCTTATCTTTTTTTTTTTTCCTGCTTCGTGGACTGGTTTGAAGTTGCCAGGATATCTCGCATGGTCGCTGATGAGCACGCAACTGAGGGGCTCGGGGCCACTGATTTATTCTCCATGGCTTATGTGCGCCGCTGACCTTGCATGAGTCGGAACATTCGTGTAGGCGATTTTACCTGCGTTCAGTCGCTGTAAGATGTCGCTTCATTGTGACTGCCTTGACGCGGAGGGAACCGGAAACAACGTCTTTGTCACCGGAACAGTGAGTATTCTTCCTTTTATACATTCAGAACAGTTCGAGGAGTACATAGCATTGGTGCAATGTACCTTTGGACCTTCAGCAATACCGCATGCAACATAAATCAGTTTCTGAAGTCCTCATTCGGTGCAGAGTAAGGCTTGCTTTTGGGCTAGTTGGCGACTTAGCTTGCTGAACATGTTCAGGCGCAAAAAGAAACGAGGGAGAGTAGAACCTAGGAAAGATACAGACAGTCTGCATCTTTCCTTTGTTCTACTCTCTTCCTCGTTTCTTTTTGCGCCTGAACAATTACTGAGGTCCTACATGCCAGAAAGAGCAATGCACAGTGAAGGGGGAAAAAAAAAACGAAAGTAAAGCGAGAAAATTAAAAGCCAAGGAGCGACACATAGAAAGTTTCGTTTTCCTTTCTTTCTGTTTTCGTTGTTTAGTTGGCGGTTACTACTTTTTTCGCTTATGTATTCTGTTCTTTGTTAGACATGTTTTAGTACCTAAGTATGGCCACTCCCCTTCGTGGACGTGAGCCAGGTTTTAAGTAATGACTACAACAGCGACAACTGTTTTGACTTGATTGGTTTAAGGTGCACTAAGTAGAGCAGAACGCAGATACCACATTGTTCACTTTATAATGTAGCAGTGGGCTGAGCTCAAGGTAGCGGGTCGAGGGGAAGCGCCGGTCCTCTTTTTCCGTTATGCGTAACCTCAGACTTTCCTTCTCGTCCTTCGCATAATCACGCCCCGCAACGGCGTGGCCCAGTGTCTATGGCACTGGGCCGCTGACGCGAAGGTCGCGGGATCGAATCCTGGGCGCAGCGGCCGCATCTCCATGGAGGCGAAATGCTATAAAGCTCGTGTTACGGTGCGATGTCACTGTACGTGAAATAATTCCAGGTGGTCGAAATTTTGGGAGCCCTCCACTACCGCATCTCTTATATAATCGTATCATAGTTCTGGGACGTCAACCTTAGACATTATTATTATTATTATTATTATTATTATTATTATTATTATTATTATTATTATTATTATTATTATTATTATTATTATTATTATTATTATTATAGTAGTGGGAAGCACGAACCTGCTCAACATTCTTTGTGCTGCATCAAAAATCTTAGAGCTTACATTTCACAAAATATTGTCTTTTGAAGTAAAAAATTCATTAATTGCGAATCAGCATGGGTTTCTCACTGGCCGCTCAACTGTCACTAATCTTGCAAGTTTCATGATGCAAGTCTCCACGCCTATATCGCAGAGAGGACAGGTAGACGCTATTTACTGTGACCTTAGCAAGGCTTTTGACCTTGTCAGCCATTCGCTGCTTGTGGATAAACTTGCGCACTTCGATGTTGATTCTTCAACTGTGAATCTCCTGCATGGCTATCTTCTGGATAGATCATGTTATGTTGCCGTAAATGGCCAAACGTCCTTTTCCTACAAAGCTACTAGTGGGGTTCCTCAAGGGTCGGTACTGGGCCCACTCCTCTTTTTATGTTAATGATGTTTCTTCTGTCATTCGGAATTCTTCTTCTGCCGATGACATAAAGATATTTAAGGAAATTCACTGAGTTATCGATTGTCGCTTGCTGCAGTCCGATTTGTGTTCTTTTTCTGAATGGAGCAGGAGCATTAACCTCTCTCTAAATATTTCGAAAACCAAGGTAATGAGTTTCACTCGAAAAACATCTAGTGTGCCATTTTTATATTCTGTCAATTCTGTGTCGTTGCGTAAGGTTTGTGAGATCAATGATCTAGGTGTTCTTTTTGATAGCACCTTACACTTTTCTGCTCACGCTAGGCGTGTTGCTTTGCGGGGTCTTCGCAATCTAGGCTGTGCTTGCAGAATGTCTAGAGAATTCCGTTCTCCTATGCCCTTCAGCAAATTGTACACCGCGATATCCCTTCCTAAACTTGAGTATGCATCTGTGATCTGGAATGGCATTTCTAATTCCAGCAGCAACGCCATTGAGCGAGTCCACAAAAAGTTCCTGAACATCTACAACCATAGGTTCGCTAGAAATGGCCCTGATTCTTGCATTGGCACTGTTGGATCACTGTCACTGCCAGCACTACACTGTCGGAGAAAACGCGCTGATCTGTTATTTCTTTTCAAGCTTGTGCATGGTATCATATTCTGTCTTGGTTTCCGAATTCCACGTAAGCTGACCAGAGAGAATAGACCTTTTCATCTAACCGCCTGCCTCTGTGAACATTCGACCGTTGACAGGATACAACGTTTTTACTATGCTCGCTTTTTAGAGCTCGATGTTTTTCACAGCTCCCAGTCGCTGTTCTGCTCCGAGCTTTGCACTGTATTAACACATAATATCCAAAAGTAACCATGCCCTGGGATACCTAAAAAGAAATCATTTTCTCGCTCCATCTTCACTAAAATTACTCATCTACACCACGTACATTCGTCCTCAACTAGAGTACGCATCATCGATTTGGGATCCGCATCAATCCATATTAATCGACGCAATTGAAGCAGTGCAAAATCGCTCTGTCCGTTTTGTACTAGCGAACTATCGCCGTAAAGCAAGTGTAACGGAAGTGAAAAGTATTCTTGGCATCCCGCTACTTGCCATTCGCCGGAAGCAAGCTCGCATTTCACTTTTTCATAAAATATACTATCATAATGCCACTCTCCCATCGCTTTTCGTTCACCCACCACCATTCACATCGGCTCGTAGGGATCATTGTCATAAAGTCAAGGTCTCATTTTGTAACACTGTCACGTGCGCACAGTCATTTCTTCCCAAAACATCAGTCGATTGGAATAATCTACCATCATCTATAGTGAACATATGCGATCCAATCCTTTTCAAACACGCTCTTGTGAACATGATCTAGAGTTGTGCTAATGCCCTGAGTTCATCCCTTTGTGTTTTTACTTCTTATTATTACAGATTGGTGCCTGATTTACTCAATCTAGTGATAAATTTTGTATAACCAGTGTTTAAATCGGTGTTATTATTTATTTTGTTGTGTTTATTGTACATTGATACTGTACGGACTTGATTCATTGTTATGCGTTTTATTTTTTTCTTCCTTCCCACCTCGTTCCGCGTTACATGTAATCGTGTTCTTGCCCCTCCCCTCTATAATGTACTGCATGTACCTTGAGGGTATTTCAAATAAATAAATAAATAAATAAATAAATAAATAAATAGCGTTGTACATTGCTGACATTTTTTTTTCTTGTTTTGCCTGCGCATAGCTGTATATGTGCAATTTTATAATTTTATAATGTTTGCTTTATCCCTGATATTTTATTATGAATGTCGGACTTTGTTGTTCTTTATTAGTATTTTTTTCTGTAGAGTCTCCTTATTGTATTATTTCTTGTTATTTTTTCCCCGTGCGCCAGTACAAAGACCTTACGGTTGTTCCTGGGCACGTTAAATAAACTTTTCATTGATTGATTGATTGATTTTGATTGATTATTCGCATAATTACTACCATGTAGCTGTGTGGGTGGTGGGTCAAGGACAACAGCGGATCAACTCTTCCGTTAGCTGCATGACAGCGGACATGGGGGCGGGGGACATGGCAGACACCTGACAGCTCCGCTAATAAAAGGTAGTTGAAGCTGAACACGGTCCATGATGAGCCATTTCGTGGGATGAGGGCTGCAAGTCAAGGACACAAAAGGCCATACATGTGGTACATTGGCCTCAGTGACGCCATGGAATCCGCTGCCGTTGGAAAGAGTATTCAAAAAGAATCCCTAGAACTGATGCAAATGATACTGAGGGACACGAAGCTGTACTGCAACGGCCTGCATCCGAAGAAATCGAAACAAGGAAAGGGATGTGGGAGTGGAGGATGAGGGGTACGGTGAAGACAGTAAGCAAGAAGTCAGAATAAAACGCAGTCTGCACTGTAAAGAAAAATTCTTCGCCCATAAAAGAGCATTGACGGACGTGTCTGTGGAACGAACAGCCTGTATTTGAAATTATAGGCATGGTGTAAACTACCATAAAAAAGACAAAAAAAAAAACGAAGAAGATGAATGCCAACTTATTGTCAGTCTGGTAGGTTTTAATTACGTCAGAATCAACCATGACTCAAACACCGAACGAATACTCTTCATGCACATACAGAAACTGCCAACAAAACGAAGCAAAAGAAGAGACTTGGCTAACAGGTATTTTCCAAGATGTTCAAGCAGCGCTGCCAAAACGGGATGAGGACAAAGTAACACACAAACTACCCTGCGTGTGTTTCTTTGTCCCGTCTTGGTGGCTTTGTTTAAACATCGATTGTTTAAACATAGCGAAGCAAACTGACAGAACGCTCAAAGTACACAACGATGTGCTGACGTTTGGACATATATAGCCATGGTGTGCTGATTGCCATGGAGCGCCAGTGGGAAGGTTCTCGTTCTACGTAATTAAGCATGTAGGGGTTTACTTCTACTTATAACTACTGCTAGCAGCGGCATCGCCGCTAGCAACCCCCTGCCGTGGGTTCGAGCACTCAACGAGCAGAGAATGAGGGAGTCGCGCTCGCGCGCTAGCTATCTCAGCCATGCCATCGCCGCGCTGCCGCGCGCTTCGGCCCGCGGCCCGACTCGAGGCAGGGCAGCGCGAACCGTCGCACGCGGCTAAAGAGGAGAACATTAGGCGCAACTCTCCGAGCATGGTAATTTAATAAACACGTTAAAATAATACAAACAGTAACAAGGTCGAATTAGTCGAATTGAATATAAGGACAGGACAAGTACGATTAACAACACGCGAACGCACACGAACACAAACAAAGGACAGTAACAAAGAACAACACGCGAACACAGAATAACACACAAAAAGAACCATGCAAGGAAGGAGAGCCTAACCCCGGCTAGCGCACCCGCGACCGCGAGCCCTCGGAAAAGGAAAATAGAAGAAGAACATACAGACAGGAGCGTCGGTCGCAGGTCGCCGCCGTGGTCGCTGGGGCTCGCAGAAGCACGCCATCCGACCGATGGCCTGGTCGGCCGGAGGGTCCCAAAAGTACGTGCGCACTTCTCCAAGTCCCAGCGTGTTCTGCCGAGCATCTCAAAAACCAGAAACGCCAGAACGCGCAAACGTTCGAGGAATTTCTCGCTGCCCAATGGCAGCGTAGTTAAAACCATATGGAGCGAGGCGGCCAGCCCTCCACAGTGGTGGGTCGCCGCCGCGTCCAGCTGGGAGAGAGGGACGCGAGGAATTTCGTGCAAAAACATGGCGTCGAGCGGGACGCGGCCCCACATCCCTCCCTCCTTAAAAGCCCCCCTAAAAAAAAACAATACCGAAGTTGCCAATACGTGATAAAATCCGCGAGTCCCAAACCAAAACAAAAACAAGGAAACAAACGCGACAATACAACCGCGGCAAATCTCTCGAGTGTCCGATGAAGTAGGCGCGCGCCACGGCATCTTCACCCGGATTCCGGACGCCGGCCGCGGCAGGTCTCAACGTGCCGTCGACCCTGTCGACTTCCTGGCCGCACCAAGTGCCGCGACCACGGCTCCGTCCGCAGCCTCGTCGTCGACGCCGCCCCGCTCTGGACACGCAGACTTCGGCCGCCAACTCAGCGCGGCAGAAAAACACACAAAAAAACAACAAAAGAACAAAACAGTCGCGCAGCACAAGAACGAAAAATCAAGTTAACTACGAACAATAAAACAACGCGAGGCTAGAAATCATTCTCAAAGTAGCGAAAACAAAACCGAAAAAGAAAGAAACGGTACGTAAACAGAAAGGAACACTTAGGACAAAACCTAGAGACAGCGAAGAGAAGCTAGCGAGAGGGTAGAGAGAGAAAAAGATAGACTTCTCTGTCAGGTTATCTCTCCGTCTGGCATCAGTCGGACAGTAACCAAAGTAAACGTGGTCTTCACTAGTGCGATGCCGCATGACCTTACACTAGCGGATGATCCTTCCACGAACGCACTCTGCCCATCCGTGACACCAAACGAAACGGGAGATCCACAACGTGTTGCCTACGGAATGAACAGACGCGGAAGGGACGGCGACAGCTGAGCATTCACACTGCACCGTGCCAAATCGCAGAGCAACTTCAACTAAAGCCTTCGGCTCTGACGACTGGCTAGAATTACTGCAGGGGCGCGCTATCGCTCTCCTCTGCTGTCGGGGGTGCCACTGTCGACGCGCGTAAACACGGCGCTAACCGCAAAGGTGGCATGATACTGTGGCCAAGCTCGTACAGACCGCGCAGAGTGAACCCCTTCCCCTCACAGGCCACGGCTACACAAGCCGCTTCGGGCCCACAACCCGCGCTCGCCGCAATACAAGACAGCGATACTACGCGCGCGCCATGTGCAGTACCAACACATTCAGGCGCCTCGCCTCCCGGAGGCGAAAAACAAAACCGCGAAAGAAACTATTTACATTATGTACACATGGGTCACTCTGCCGTCAACTACGTCGCTCTTCGGGCCAAACGAAAAAAAGAACAACAAACAAGAAAAACCAGATTCCTGAGGAGAGCCCAGTGAGGACGGACCCCCTCCTTCATCCTTTCCCCCCGACCGGCCGGCTGATTAACGCCACAATGGCCTCCTTCTCTCCCGCCGCGGGGACGCTGGAACGCTCTCCCCTTCTGCGTGCGCGAAGATAGACAGGTGCCCGAAGGGCTATTCATGGAAGAAGGGTCTTCCTTCTACTTCTTTGTTCGCCTCAGCGGCCTTTCCGCCATCTTTGCCTCCCTCGGTGCAAGTCGGCCATGTGCAACCGAACAGCGCCGTCAACTTTTAAAGAAAAGAGACTTTCGGCGACCCGGGCAAGAAATAGCGCGTCAACTATTCTTTCACTGGTTCTGAATTTTACTGAGGAAAGACGCGCACGACGCGAAGTCTAAAGAAAACCGTTGGACTCACCGACTTGAACGTCGCACGGGAGACAAGATGGTCAATCTCCCGGCCATGGCATGATGGAAGCCTTGGTAAATCCAACGAGTTTCCGCCACCAAGAACGAACTGCTGAATCTCGGTGGCAACTTGCATCACGCCTTTCCTCGTCCACGCTTCGCCTCACACAACTTCGAAGCGGGTTACCAATTCGTTTGAGAAGTGACATTTGCCTCTCCTCACACCACGATACAATGACAGAGAAAAAGGAAGGACAGAAAAAGGAAGAGATACGCGCGATACACGGCAGACGGCCAACCTCAACCAAAGCGCATTTGACGCTGGGAACCGAACGCAACTTCCCCACTCTGCCGACACCTGCTCGTCGTTTGAGCGACCAAGGGCAAGGCCCCTGGCCCCACTTAGTTGGGCGCCAAAATGTAGGGGTTACTTCTACTAATTACTACTGCTAGCAGCGGCATCGCCGCTAGCAAACCCCTTGCAGTGGGTTCGAGCACTCAACGAGCAGAGAATGAGGTCGTCGCGTTCGCGCGCTAGCTATCTCAGCCATGCCATCGCCGCGCTGCCGCTTCGCTTCGGCCCGCGGCCCGACTCGAGGCAGGGCAGCGCGAACCGTCGCACGCGGCTAAAGAGGAGAACATTAGGCGCATCTCTCCGAGCATGGTAATTTAATAAACGTTAAAATAATACAAACAATAACAAGGCCGAATCTAAAGTCGAATTAAACACAAAGGACAGTAACAAGGAACAACACGCGAACACACAATAACACACAAAAAGAACCATGCAAGGAAGGAGAGCCTAACCCCGGCTAGCGCACCCGCGACCGCGAGCCCTCGGAAAAGGAAAATAGAAGAAGAACATACAGGCATGGGCGTCGGTCGCAGGTCGCCGCCGTGGTCGCTGGGGCTCGCAGAAGCACGCCATCCGACCGATGGCCTGGTCGGCCGGAGGGTCCCAAAAGTACGTGCGCACTTCTCCAAGTCCCAGCGTGTTCTGCCGAGCATCTCAAAAACCAGAAACGCCAGAACGCGCAAACGTTCGAGGAATTTCTCGCTGCCCAATGGCAGCGTAGTTAAAACCATATGGAGCGAGGCGGCCAGCCCTCCACAGTGGTGGGTCGCCGCCGCGTCCAGCTGGGAGAGAGGGACGCGAGGAATTTCGTGCAAAAACATGGCGTCGAGCGGGACGCGGCCCCACAAGCAAAACATATTAACAGAATACCAGAAGTTTCAATGTGGACCCATACGCCTTACAACCAACAAATCTGTTATTCTAAACTTCACTCAAGTTTTTGCGACCAACGGGCCTCATTGACCGTCTCTGACACTACCGTGTTTGTGTGTGTGCGCGGTTAGATCCCTCTCTTTCTCATTTCTTTCTTCCATCCCTTTCTGTCTCCCCTTACCTCTTCCCTAGTGCAGGGTAGCAAACTGGATATTTTTTTCTTCCGGTTAACTTCCCTGCCTTCCGCCCATCATCTCTCTCTCTCCTCTCTAAACTTCACTAATAACAAACACTTTTTTAATTAGCGCCTGTTGATTATCAGATGGCATCTGTCGTGTGGGCTGAATGCGCGTTACAACATTTCTGTTGCGCGAGTCGTGAACTGCACCTGTGCGCAGGAACACAGCATATATAGGACAGTAGCGGTAAATGTAAAGGAGTGCCGGCGAAGAACAGAGGCGCGCCGCCGATACGGGAACATCTTGCCGAGGACGTCCCTAGGCTTTGTCGACGAGCACACCCGCATGTGTTGTGGAGCTTACTAAGTCCAACTTTATTACGATTTCACAGTTAGTCTTCACTATAGCTCACAAGAGCAACGACGACCATTACTCTTCCTTCATTACTGACCAGTTTCCAGCGTCTCCGACGAAATTCAGAAACCACTTGTGGTTCCTTCGATATGTACGGTGATCAACGATGAGACGTCATAGTCAGAGCGCACGGCTGTCCATACTTTGTGCGTCACCGCTTCGCTCTCGGGACGCTGAGATCATTTGTTGTGGTATTGAGTGGAAGCGGGAGCCCTCCTTGCGCTTCGTGATTCATGCAGTTTGGTCCCTCTGGGGTCTCCCGGTACCCTGTAACAGCACGAAACGTGCCGGTCATCACGCGTTCCAAGCGCATCGCGTTTCGATTAACGCTGAACACTGTGTGTACCAAGCACACTTATCACGTGCCGATCTCGGTACCCAAGCAAGTGCGCACACCTGCAGTTGAGGAAAAAAAAAAAAAGCTAGAACGCAGTTCCACTTCGTTTGAAATTTTCTGAAACAGCGGAGATTTGGTTCTCCTGTGCTTTCCTTGTGATTACCTATGGCTTTCTGTGATCTTCAACGTCCCAACGGCTCAATCACAACTATCTTTCAACGCTTTACCGCGCACTCATGCTCTTCTTTCCTTTTCTTTCTTTGCCTTCGCGTGACCCCTGCCATGTAGCAGTCTGCTGAGGGCAAGTGTTGGTCGAGCGCGGCCGCGGGCCAGGGAACGCGGGCCAGGGAACCACAACAACGCCGGACACTGCTAGCCTCTAAACTGCCCCGCTGTTACGACACTGTATGGGCAGGAAAAGGTCGACCGAATGCAGCCACACGCAGTGCACCAAAAACAAGCCTAATTGGAAATCACTGAAGAAAGTTTCACAAGATCAATCGTATGCCCTGACATAATGGAATTATAAATGCCAAGCCATACACCACTACACGCTTTATTGGCGCTTCACTGTCCTTCGGCGCACTCCTGCCCTAAGGCCATTTAGTTTTACCAGCGATGACAGAGAACAGTAATCGGTGAGTGACCGCTGTTTGTGCCCCAACATGAGTGGATGTATAGTGCACGGTCATTATCAAGTACACGTACTTCACAGCTACGTTAAATAGTTTTGGTAAGTCGATCCGCGGTGCGCTGCGTGAGGAGTCAGTTTCCTGGTTTGCAGACTCGTTCTGAGGATGCATCTAGGGCCCGTTCATGGGGAAGCACATTTCCATAAATCCGCGAGGACATGTCTCAACTTGCGTTAAGCGCGAAAGGGGGACATATACGGGCGCGGCCGACCATCACGGATCTTCCTCCTCGTCCCTTTGGAGTGAAAATAATAAACAGGAATAGTCAAAAATACACTTAGTTTCTCAACCGACGCGCGGCTGAATATCTGGGTGTGCCGTACATCCTGGAGCCGAAAGACTACGGCACAATGAAAATAAAAAGTGAAATAAAGCAAGAATCTCTCCCGTTCCCGTGTGGTCAGAGACGAGTTCGCCTCTTATAACAAAAGCTGCGCAGTGCTGAAATCTTGCCCTTGTGCTGCAACCCGGCGACGTCTGATGGCGTCATACGAAGACTCAACCCACCCTCTGTATGCTGCGCCTTTTCTGTATACCGTAGTCGCATCTCACGAAGGATACAAGTCTTGCGGCCGTCTCTGCCACAGACAACGACGACCTCACGCAAAATTGCTCGCACCGCCATCGCAGAGGTCAAGCCTCCAGGCAAGCCAATACTGCAGCTACGTTTGCGGCGTCGGCGGCCGCGGGGTAACGCCCTGACGTTCACGTTTCCTTTTTCTTCGTGTCGTCTCGCCCTCTTCTTCTTCGACCGCACGTTGTAGCGTGGGCGGCGTACACGGGCATGTACGCACACTGGTGGCGTTCGCACGAGCTTCGAAAGCTCCGGAATGTTCACGGCTCTTTTATTCAACCGCGTCCTTGAGTTGCAGGCTTGCTTGCCGGCCTGCTTCGTATGCATGCGAGGGGCATTTTTCTCGCCTATTCGACGCCGCGAGCGCGTAATGGCCGCGTGCGCGCCGCTTATTGAGGCATTTCGCCGGTACGAGGCAAAATGGAAAGCGAACGAAATCACGTCCGAAGAAAGCCCCCGCCGACCACGCCGGTGCCCCGTCCCCGTGCTTGCATGGGCAACTATTCTTGGCCCACCCATCTGCGTTGATTTATAAGGCGTTGCCCGCAGTATCAAAGATCCTCGCGGATGTTGGATATGCGAGTGGAGGATTCTTACGTAATGGCGTGTCGGAGTGGGTATTTGAACTATAGGAAAGAAGGTCTTGTCGTGTGGAGGAGCAATTAGTAGCCTTGGCGTATTCTTGCTCCTCTGGATTCGCGAATACTGCTTGAGCATAGCCTAGGCGCTTTCGCGCATGGACCAATGCCGCAGGTCAAGCTTTGTAAAAGAAAAACAACCAAACAAACAAGCCAAGCACACGCGTAGTCATCAGCGGAGGAGGGTGTAAACTTTTATATCTGTTAGACTTTTTGCTTACAAGGCTATGCGATCTCGCATCATCTCGATCTCGCAGCGTCGCTGAGATGCAAAAGAAATAGATCAGATTTGTAGTTACGGCAGAAGAACTTCGTTTTCGGGGAGGGGGTAGTGTGTGCGATAATTCGCTCGAAATCGCGAGAAGCTCGCGATTAGGGCCGTTTCGCCCGACGTTTTACCGAGGAGTACTCAGACAGCCAGCGGGGAAGGATTTCCTACTGAATGTAGTGATAGACACAATTCCCACACCGAGCGCTGAACAAGAGAACGATGAAGGCGTGGCGGAGAACCACGATGATTCTCTCGAATCTGCAGATGTCCGTGAGGAACTGATTGCTCCAGCATCTGACAGCCTGCAGAGATTGCTAGGAGTGGACCGATTATCCTTGATAGCGGAAATAAAGGGCAGACCCAACACTGCAAATTCTGAAGTGTCAGGAGAAAGAGGGAATTGCAAAGCAAAACATTTGAACTTTAGCGTCATGCATGGAACAGGCACAACGTATTCGTTCCGTCGCACGAAACCAGAACGGAGGAGTTCCGCGGTTGCAATGACGGCGCACGCATCACTCATGCACAGCGATGTTCACGCAGCAAGACGCAGCGTTTTTCTACATCACTCAACGCACATGATACAGCTCCACTAACGTGAAACCTGGGAAGGTGCGAAGCATGCAGCGATGCGCCTGGTGTTTCCCACAGGAACACGTCAGTCGCTGCTAATGGGATAGCTTTACCGCGGCCACGACGACGACGTTAGACGCCGACATCCCGGCTGTATTAGCAGAAGCTCGTTAGAATCGCTTCTCACACGACAACCCCACACACACACACTGTCTGATTTCACTGCCTCCAGGATCGGCCCACCGTGACGACAGCCGAAATACACCGCAGGCCAACCCCTAAGGTTCTCCGCACCTAAAGATCAGTGTTGTACACGTTCCTCCAAAACAGGAACGAAAGCTCGCTCCTCGTTCCTTCACGATTTTGTAACGAGTTCCCGTTACAAGTTCCTTCAATCAGAAAGGAACGCGTTCCAGTTACATTTTGAAAATTGGAACGTGTCGTTACATTTACGTTACATTTGATTTTTAAGATTCAAAATAGTCTCGGAAAATTGTGAGCTGAAATTAAGTGACTTAAACGCTTTAAATTCAATTCGAGCGGCGTACATTTCGTGAACGTGAACCTTACCGGCAGCAGATTACCTGGAGATAGAAAATATGAAAATAAATGCTTCTAGACATTTTTTCAGGGAGCACCGAATGTAGTCCCGAATTGTTCACAGCGAATTTGACTCTAGTCTATTACAAGTGCAACACATAATGGTTCTTCCAATGAGTAGTCAGAATAGTGTTCCTCAGGTGTGCAGATAGAAAGTCACTCACATTCACCGACACATGAGACATTGTGAGTAGCAAGCCTACATTTAACACTAAAAGCTATGTATGCTGTAGACCTGTCGATTTACATTGGCATATAATAGCTCGTGCTTCATCCGCGTCTATCAATACTTCAACAAGATTTCCCGATATGTCGTCATCATTTGCTGCCCCAAATTTCTTCCCTCAGTATTAGTAGTATTAGTAGTCTTTTTAGTCGTTTAGTAGTCTAAATGACAGTTCTGAATATATTATTTTGCTTAGGTCTCACAATTTTAAAGCAAATTTTAAAGCATTTGTGATACTGTTCTTTCGCTGTTATTTATGGTGGTGCGCAGCGTGTGTCGGTGTGGAGAATTCGAACTGCATGATCAGCTGATGAGCTTACCGACGACGACGTAGGAGTATTTTTTTTTTCTTATGGCGTCCTAAGGAGTACGCTTTGTCTGTTCAATTTCTACAGCAGCCCCACTTTCTTGCAATAGTGAAATTACATTAATATGTGGAGAATAAATAAATAAATAAATAAATAAATAATAAATAAATAAATAAATAAATAAATAAATAAATAAATCGCCTCACGTGCATAATTTCATCGGACACCAACCAAGAAATGATGTCTGAAAACAAAAATGACGTATGTCACGCATTCAAGGTTCGCAGCAGCACAACCGCACAACCCAAGTAGCAAAAACTTGCGCACGTGCAACTGAGTGTGGCTCTAGTTCTTATGAGATCAAGACATAGTAGAAATCATACCTAATGTGAACAAGAAAGTAACAAATGGACCGATTTACACTTAGAACACAAAGCTGTCTTTTCGTTATGCGAATAGGGAAGAACATTAAATAAACCATACCTGCCCGTGCTTCTTTAAGTTCCTCGCCGATCTTTTCGACACTCCACTTGTATTGTTTGATGGAGCACAAGCCATACATTGGGCTAAACACAGGCGTGCCATGTTGTATTCAGTCGGTTGAAACATCGGGGGTAGTCATGGCCAGGAAGCAATCTATAATTCCACATCGGCACTCATTGCAACAGAATCTGATGGCACAGGAGGCGAGATGGTGTTCCGCGATTTTCGAATGCCAAGTGAAAGATCACTGCAGTGTGCCCAGCCTTCAGAACGACCCTTCCTTGCTCTTCAGACTGGCTCAAATAAAGCGAAAGACTTCTGCCCCTCCCCACGTGGTTGGTGTCGTCCCGCGCGCTTTCCTGTCGATTTCCTGCACCCCTGCTGGCGCCTGAGAGTTGTTCCGCCATAACTACGGCCCTTTCGTCGACCCCTTTCGTCACAGCAGGAGGGCCAAGTCTTCCTTTTTCGGCGGACGTTGTCGCTCCATCAGCAGAGGCCGGCAGCGTGTCGAGTAGAGTATGCTGCGTCGGAACGGTCGCTTGCAACACGACTTTCGGAGAATCCTACAATTCCCCATTCAAGGAAGCCGGGAGCGTCCGTGGAAACACAGAAACACAGCAGCTGATGTCTTCTCAGCGATCTTCATTTGGGCATTTGACAAGAGACCACGCCACCCTTTTGTTAACAAACCCCAGACGGCTCGGTCGTGCTGGCTGGCCTTGTAGTTCTGTTCTCCAAACTCTCGTGGTTTACGTTTCCGGCTGCTAAGTGTCGCCAGCCCGCACACAGCTACGTTGATCGAGACACTGCCTGCCTGCTAGCCACGTCACGTTATCTTGACCTCACGGTAACATTTGCCGCTGCTCGTCTGCTTCGCCGAGCGGTCTCCTGCGTAAAAAATGCCGTTGACGCCGAGGCCTACACGTTTGAGCCGTAACCGCATTCTCAGAACCAATGCATTGAGCAAAGCGCGCGTTGTCAGTGTCTTAGTTCGAAGAGAGCCTTGGCGGCGGGATCTGAAGGGACGAAAGGAATTTCGCGGCTGGCTGCGGTTCCGCCTGCGTTGCCGTAGACAGCCGAAAACATTTCGCCCAGCGACAGTGCGCGGCCACCGTATGGGGGTAACGAAATGCACTTGTGTGGTGTGCTTACACTGGCGAAAGAGAAGTTTCGCCTTCTTCGAAGCCTCGAAGAGGGAGAGTAAAGGAATGACGTTTTGCGCGTAGTTTTCTTTTGAGTGACGGAGACTGCTAACAGGGAAGCGGGGACTCAAGGCTCGGCCTCGGCGGTTGTGGCCCGGCCTATCCGTCCTGCATGCGGACCTGTGGAACGCTTATAAAAGGAACGTCGTTCCCCCTGCCGTTACTGCATAAATGTAACGCGTTACCGTTACAGTTCCACCAACTCTTAAAGGAACGCTAGCGTTCCTTCGTTCCTCCAAAAAGGAACTAGTTCCAGGAACGTCGTTCCTTGGAACGACGTTCCGTACAACACTGCTAAAGATCACCGAACGCAAAATAGGCTCATTACACAGCACGTGTGGTTTCCACTGGCGCTCTGCAAATGGTAGCAACTAGCTTGAGTGCGGCGTCCTTGATTCAAGGCGCGTGAGACTTGAACAACGGCATCTCAGTCTGAGAGGGTGGTGTTGGGTGCGCGAAATATGACGGATGGTTTCGTTCACGGAGAACGAAGCTGAGTAGCCAAGTTTCGCGAGATTTCTTCTTTCTTCGCCCCATGTCAATGGTGAATGTCGGCGTGAGAGCGTCGCCTGACGACATTATAATGAAGGCTGGTAAGAGGCATATAACCTAATGAACGGGCACACCAAATTGATTGCAAAGGAACGGCATTCATTCGTGTGAAAGCAGCAATATGTACTTTGCAGCTATGTACCGAAGTGCAGCTACCATGTGCGATTTTAAATGCGAAGCATTTCTTAGCGAACTTCGGCGACTTTGAGCGCATCTATCTATCTATCTATCTATCTATCTATCTATCTATCTATCTATCTATCTATCTATCTATCTATCTATCTATCTATCTATCTATCTATCTACCCGCCTACGACTATGTGCTCTCCTAGCCGTTTCGTTAATGGGGTGTATACGAAAATTGGTATGCCGCAAGATGACTCCATGACGAACATGAATGACACGTGATAACATGAAAATCATGACACGCATGTCATGAGCGGCGTGATTTACATGCCACGGTCTTGGTGCTCTCCTGGCCGCTTCGTTAATGGGATGTATACGAAAATTGGTATGGCACAACATGACTGCATGACGAACAGGAATGAGAGGTCATAACGTAAACATCATGGTATGCATGTCATGAGCGACAAGATTTACATGCCACGGTCTCGGTGCTCTCCTGGCCGTTTCGTTAATGGGATGTATACGAAAAATGGTATGCTGCAATATGACTGCATGAGGAATATAAATGATAGGTCATAACATGAAAATCATGACATGCATGTCATGAGCGGCATGGTTTACATGCCACAGTCTTGCTGCTCTTGCGGCCGTTTCGTTAACTTTGTATGTACCAAAATCGATATAGCGAGACAACAATTCAGATCCATTTTATGTTTCTGACGCCTGGTTCGCAATTCCTTCATTCCCACTACATGTGGGATCTGCCATTTTTTTTATACGTTCCGTGCAACATTATAGCCATTTCAGCGGACACCTGCCTTGCATTAATTACAAAAATCTCTCTCTCTCTGTGTGTGTGTGCGTGCGTGCGTGCGTGCGTGTGTGTGTGTGTGTGTGTGTGTGTGTGTGTGTGTGTGTGTTTGTGTGGAAGGGAGGGGAGAGGGGGGGGACGTACGCTTCGCTTTTAAGAGTGGAACGCGATAGAGTTACCGTGCCCTGTTGGCATCGTCTTCTCGCTCGCTTGCCATGCTCTTGAGTCACGTAACTGTACGGTACAACATTCTTTTATTAGTTCACGCTGTGGCTCCGTCTTGCGTGGTTTCCATCGGGGTCGGGATGAGAGAGGCTCCGCAAAGCGCCCGGCACCAGAGTTACAGGGATGCCTGTTTTGCAGTAATTACATTTCTAATTGAAACTAAAAGAATTTATTTTAATTTTTATTACTTGTGCTTCGTCAGACCACTGATATAAAGATAATCTTTAAGTGAAACCAGTCTTGGCCAATCCCCTGCAGTGGATATGTGCCAGCGTGCAGAGGAGAGCAAGAAGAATCCACCACACGAGTGTGAAGAGCGAGCGCGCGCTGCGGCGTATTTTGCCCTAGCGGTGACATCATAGCTCCTGATGCCGGCATCCGCGAGCAGTGGAGGTTGTGCACGCCTGTGCGAATGTCACGTGCATAGGCTCCGCGTTGGCGCCTGTGCGCATGATATTTCGTCGTAACATAATTAAGCTTCCGCGTAAAAGAACTAACAGTTGTGACTCCTCGTAAAATAATTACACTCCGAGCTATCACATGTGTAGGCGTTAGTGAAATCGCAGTTTATAATTTTTCTGACGAATGTCACAAAGTATGTGCCCTATGGCGGAGGACTTGCGTGGTGTGTTGCTGGTTGCTACTCTGCTACGGCGGTAGCGGTAGCCGCAGCTCCAAATGAGTATTTCCACCGGACGCGTACGCCGGCACGAGCTTAAACGCTATCGCGTTAGAATCTGGGCAACTCGCACTAGTAGCGGAGCTTGTGACAGACCTATAGCTTCTTCCGGCTTCTGCGAGGTCAACTATAAATTATGTGATTTGTCACGCAACTAGTTAAATTGCTTTAGCGACAGCTGTTACATGGTTTCGGGCAGGAACAAGTCACGTGACTAGCTGCAACGTCATGTTATGTGGTTTGGGTAACCCGTCTAGGTTCAAATTGGCTTGGCAGGCACTGTCCGGTTGCGACGTCGACCTCCTCTCTCTCGACACAAACTCGGTAGCGCAAAAAACACGGACGAAGAAAAGGAAACACAGACAGGCGCAAACTTCCAACTATATTTCTGAATGCCAAAGTGGGTCTATATGTAACTGCACACCCTTTGCACACGCGCCACCAGGAACGATACAAAATCTAAGGTTCTCCATGATACCGCTATCGAAACCAAATACGTGAGAATATGCCGATTAAAACTGATGCATGCGCGAAAAAAGGATGACAAGTGAACAACAAATCAACAGAGCATATATGAAGAAATGAAAAGTCAACAAATAACCATTGTATAAAAGAAATGAAAGAAAATGATAAATGAACAAAAAAAAATAAAAAAGAATGAAGTAGGCATTTATCGGCAACCGTCATGTGGGAAATGCGAACCCGTAAGATACGCTAACGCAATGTATCACTTGGTGCGATTAAAAAACCGTCTAAAAACTGCTGCTCCTTTGCAAGCAATGTCAAGGAAGGCATGCTTACGCATTTGTCAGCCCACTTAGCAATAAAATATGCCTCCACTACTTCCCTTTCCAGTTTGTTTCTTGACCTGTGCAGGAAGACGGTTTCTTTCAATTTCGGACTACACTTACATTGCCGACAATGAAAATCTAGGTGGCCACCTGTGTTTGAACGCACAGCCAGACTATGCTCCCGTGCCCTTTCGTTAAAACAACGCCCCGTCTGGCCTATGTAAAACCTACCACAGGTCAAGGGTATTTTGTATACCACACCTTTTATACACTTAGTGGAGGGATCGACGTGTTTCTTACAAGTCGTGGCCCTTTCATTTCTTCATATATGCTCTGTTGATTTGTTGTTCACTTGTCATCCTTTTTTCGCGCATGCATCAGTTTTAATCAGCAGATTCTCACGTATTTGGTTTCGATAGCGGTATGATGGAGAACCTTAGATTTTGTATCGTTCCTGGTGGCGCGTGTGCAAAGGGTGTGCAGTTACATATAGACCCGCTTTGGCATTCAGAAATATAGTTGGAAGTTTGCGCCTGTCTGTGTTTCCTTTTCTTCGTCCGTGTTTTTTGCGCTACCGAGTTTGTGTCAAGAATGTACCAACTAGCCCAAACAAGAGTGTTACTCCTCTCTCTCGTCATCCCCATCCTCACCTCCCTTTCTCACGCGACAAAGGCAGGCCTCAAGAAGACAAAGAATTTTTCGTCAAGAATGAAGAGGAAGACCTGCGCACTCACTTTTATTTTGCTTATTATTGTTATCACTAAATCAACCTGCTGTTGTTGCCTTCTCACTTTCTTGTTCTTATCCCCCCCCCTCCTTTTTCTATCCCTTACCCCTCTCTTTCATATCGCTCTGCTCTATTTCCCCCTACTGGACTCTCCTCTTCCCTCTTCTACCTGCAATACCTTGGTGGTGCAGGCTGGGCATCCTCCTCCCGCCCCACACACACACACACACACACACAGATATATATATATATATATATATATATATATATATATATATATATATATATATATATATATATATATATATATATATATATATATATACCCCTTACTATAACATTAACAGCTCCGCTCTTAAAGGCACAAATGTTATACCCCGAGAGAAAAGGGAGGCTTTGACAAGGGACAGCACGCATCTTGTTTCTTTTTTTTTCGGGAATTCAACGCAGGGAAACACCGCAACAGAAACCAGAAGAGACCGGGAGCTCACGGGCCCCTCTTAGCAAGACACGCATTAGAGATCACGCTTTCCTTATTTCGGAAACGGCATTTTCGCAGAAACAGCATTTTCTCGAATTCGCCGCGCTGCGTACCATAACATATCGAAGGAAACAAAATTGCGCTATGAAGAAGGTCGCGGGCGCGGGTGGGCAGCTACGCTTTCAGTACGCTCAGGACATGGACACAGGCCTGCCGGGCAGCTACGCTTCACCTGTACATGGGCCCAGCAATGCCGGGCCACTACGCTTCGTCTACATTGTCCAACGACTGCAGGGCAGCTAAACTCGGCGTATACACTGCTGCCCACTACTGTCCGGCACTACGCATCGCGTGTATGTGGGCCCCGAGAACTGAAGAGTCCCGCGACCACATTGTCAAGCAGCCTGTTCAAAGTGCTGGCCACGGAGTCAATCGAAGAGCTCGGCCTCGACTCGCCAAAGGCAGGATATGCTTGAGCTTGCCCGGCGACGCTGGCCGCTGCGTCGGACGGCGAGAAGGTGGTGACCGAGTTGTCCCCCGAAATAGACACCCTTCGTCGCCTCTTCTGTTCTAGTGGGACGTCGCCCTGGACCTGCAGGTGTACGTAAGGATGCTTGGGTCAGTTCGTTTGCGGTACAGGTCGTATACCTGGTATAAGTGGTGTTGGTCTGCTTCGAGTTCTCCCTGTAGTGCTTTTCGCTGCTGCAGTATGCTTACGAAGTGCTGCAGTCTACGTTCAGCGACGTGGTTGATTTGATTTATGGGGTGTTGCGTCCCGTATCCGCGATATGAGTATGACAGACGACAGAGTTGAGCGCTCCGGAAATTTTGACCACCGGAGTTTCCTTAACGTGAGGTGGCATCGCACAATACACGGGCCTCTACGTTTCGCCTCCATCTATATGCAGCCGCCGCGGTCGGGATTCAATCCCGCTACCTTCGGACCATGCAGCCGAGTGCCATAACCACTAGACCACCGTGGCGGGGCCAGTGTGCGAGTGTCAGCCGCTGCTTCAAATGAATCAAGTAAAAATGAATAAGTATGAAATCTTGTAGGAAATGGAATGCTCACGAGCTCACGACCGCCCCCCCTCCTCCCCGCTTATAAGAAAAATGAAGCAAGTGAGTGTGAAACAAAAAAGAAATCTGGCGAAATCTGTAACGGTCACTGACGGGAATTGAATTGCCTATGGTGGGCGTACCGCCCCACGATTTAGTGCCTGTCATACATGTGCGCGTAAATGCGTGTACGCTCAACTAAAGGTTGAATTCACAGACTTTAACGGCTGCAAAGTCTGACGCGCAACCTTTCTCAGAAAAAAACAAAAAAACAACGGGGTTCACGTTGTGCAGTTAAGTCGAGCAGAGCGGATATTTTTGAGCGGATATCTGTCGCGGCAGCCGCAAACAAACATGTGCCTTCCGGGCGTCTGGATTGCCAGAACAAGACGAATCGCAGGAGGAGGGGGTGTATTCCTGCATAACAAAAAAAAAAAAGCTTCCTTTTGTGGGTCTTTACAACGGCATTGAGTGACGCGCCAAGGTTGGGATTCGGATTAGTTCTTATCACCTGATGTTCCTTAGGGTTCTCTCAAATTTAACACGTTACAAGAGCGTTTCCGCTTTTTGGCCTCATCGCGGCTATCCTGGTGTCTGCGTGCCTTCAAGAGAACTTGGCGAGTCATGTCAATTCTTTGTATAGGTGTATATCCTGCTAAGCGTACGCCTACCACGATCGGTCGAACTAAACGCGGAGCTTAACCATTAAGGTCGCTTCACCCTTTTTAAAAAGATATGCAGCCAATAGAAACACACCGACAGCCACAACAGTCCCAAGTCCAGTCACCATCCGCATCTTCTCTTTATTTATTCGTTTTTAGTTAGACCCTTCCTACGAGTACAAAGTTCGCTTATCTGTGATGCGAAGCTGCCAATATGTTCGTCGCACACATTGCTCTTCCGATGGGGAACAATACGCTATCTATAGCACTTGAAAATTGATCACTAAAGTATTGTACAGGCCTGTGTTGACCACATGCCAGAGCGGAGAAGCTGAACGAACAAGGCACATTGAGGAAAACCCGTAAAATTAAACTCGTCATTGCTCTGGTCAAATTTTGAATGCATATTTGCGAGAAAAATTGATTCCGTCAGTGTTTCTTGCTCACAACAAAATGCAGCCGCCAGGCGGGGCTGCTAAAGTAAACGCCCCAAAAGGAGCAAAGTACCGCTGTGGACAAACACAAAGGGACAAAGAAAGGGAGGTGGGGGAGGGGTGCGTGGAAGCTCCCCTCCCCCCTTTCCAGCCTCTGAGTTGATGGAAAACCTATGCCACCGGGCACACACTCACAGCTGATAAAACTCGCGAAATATCCTAAATGAACGCGCATTGCGCGAGAAAACGCGGGGAGGTGTGAGGGGAAGTCATCCCTAGAAACTCCACTGACACTACAGCGGGTAGCAGGAAAACGAACGCACCGGTGCCACCGCTCCCGCTCGCTCGCGAGTTGTGTAATTTGTGGTTCTGAAAGAAGCTGATTCTACTGACCGGCCTTGATATCGCGAGGTTTGCAGAATATAACGCCATGTTTCCCATATTCTGAAAAAAAAAAAACACCACACACTGTAGTTTCTTAAATCAGTAATGGAGCAAGGAAACGGAAAGGAAAATACTCCTTCTCGAGATGAGCTTTCAAATCATATAGGATGTCGGATAAAGGTACCTTCTCTTCCTATTAGAAAAAAAGCCGGCGGGTGTATAACGGCACTTGGAATCGGAACCAGTACATTCAGCGTCGGAGGCAGATCGATGCTCTAAGCAAGTGCTGCAGCATCTTTGTCTTTAACGCTCGAGAGGTCACCTGATTACCTTTCTCTCGTCTTCACTCGTAAGCTCAGCGTGCAGTATACGAGCGGTACAGCGGCTATATCGTGTTCCGCTGCAAGTTTGTCCGCTTATAGTGCGGCTGTTTAATTAAAAACATTACTGTTGCATCGATGGTGACGGCAAAATGCGCTAAGAGTGTTTATATAACTTCCATCGGGCGATAAAGAAAGAAAAAAGGAAAGGAAGGGGCGAGAAAAAGCTTTACAGGGATGTCATAAAAGGTCACTGTTTCGGGATTTCTGTTAATTTCGCGGCTTGAAAACCGATTCAGTTCCCCTTTAACGTACGTACCAACGGCGCTGCTGCACCGTCCCTCCCCCATCTTCCCACCACGTCCAGGAAGAAGCAGACAAAGAACACAATCATTTTCTTCCCCAGTGGTATAAACTCCCTCACGGGGTGGGTACGTCGCTGCCCGTTCCTCACCTGCACGAGTTGTGGAGCCTGGGCTGGAAGGATGGGCGGAAGTGACGGAGTAGGAACCGCCGGCGGCTGCGGAGTCGGGTAGCGAGGCTGAGCTATGGAAGGCGGTACGGACACTGTGGCCGACGTTGTCGGTAACGGCGACGGCATGGGAGGTCCCGCTGGAACAGCCGTCGGAATGGGTGGCGGCAGGTGCGGAGGTTGCACTATGGGCGGGTGCGCAGGAGGTCCTAGATTAAAAAAAAAAGGAAAAAAATCACGGTTTTGCTTGAAAGACGAAGGAATGAATGCGATAGCAATGCATGATTCAATATACGAAGTAAGGGTAGAATCTTCAGGGGCACTCTGAGTTGTAGTGAACGTGGGCTTACTAAGTAAGCATAGCAGTTACGTAGAGAGCCATGTGACGGTCGAGCGTCAGAGACAATAGCCCAGCAGAGCCTGCGAGCTAATTCGTGTCGTTTTGATGTCTTCTGGCCCGCGCATCACACTGCGCGACCGCGCTAACCGGCGTGCACTTTGCACCATCCAGAAACTTGACCCAGCACAGCAGCACCAAGCGAGCACGTTCCTTCCGGCACTCGTAGACGCATTCGTGTGAGCACTGTGTGGCGAGGCCATTGCCGTCGTTTCGACTATATGCGAGGCGCCTGGAACGGAGCACGCGATCAAGGCGCTGCTACGCAGCATGCAGCACGTCTGATGGCTGCCGAGATAGTGCACGCACCAGCGATGGTGACCGCGCGAAGTCTAAAGTTGTTGCTCGAACGACAACCCCACCTCCCTTACATACAAACACACATACTATCGCATCTCTTGATGTTCGATAAAGACGGGCGGGGGCGTTTCCCCTCCGCTTCGACGCAGGCCTTCCGAGTGGTGTGATGTTATCGCATACGCAATCCGAGCGACGGAGATGGGCCGGGCTCGCTTGATCTCTGCTTCAGCCGCATTCGTCCACCCGTTCGGGTGCTTTTACCCGCGTGTAGAAGGTACGATGCGCGAGAAGTTATCAATTTGAACTTTATACGAAACATGACGGCGACTGCAATGCCGACGGCCAAAACCCGTCGAGAGTGTCGATATAATTGCTATCGCAATAAAAATAACTGGATAATACATGATGTGACAACTGATCTATAGTTAAAGAGTCGGTTTCCGAGGCTAGACGGTGTCCATTAAAAAAAAAACATATTACTGCGACAGTAACAAACAGAAACTTGTCGGTGTGTGATTGCTGCCGTGGTAGTCTGGTTCGCGTGAGATTTATCCTATATGTACGATATGTCCAGAGACATTCGCTCCTGACGCACAGGCATTCAGCTTCAATTTCAGAAATAAAGGCTAGCGTTACAATGCGAAAATGGCATTACTTAACCTTGTGTAGTTATTTATCGCGTTATTTAAATGGCGGAGGCTTACACGACGCTGTTTTAGTGTCTCTGTTTCAATTATTTTGCCGTTGTTCGTGATCCACCAGTGCACTGACGTACGACACGGAATCTCTCCCAGATAATCGGATCACGAGCGCAGCAGCGGATAATGAGAAAGAAACACAATCGACGGAGAAAAATCATTTATACGTCTGATAGGCCACGTTCGTCGGTGTCTAGTCAGATTCGCAAAAAGTACGTTCTCTACCGTAATTGGCCGTGATTTAAAGGGACCGTCTACCGTCCTTCATCGCTCTCCCGTTTTTTGGCTCAATAGAAAGCGTGCCTTTCGAAGTGTCCCAGCGTGCAGTGGTTTCTCCAGAAACTGAATAGAAATTACTAAAACACAATTTTTCTATCTACGAAGTCGTCCTTTCCTAGTGTAGGCATGCCAGCAGCACTGGGTACCGCGCATGATGCGTCGTCGTCTCCCTGGAAACCCTTTCGGGCGCGGGAGGCTTCTCAACAGGAACTGGTTTCAAGGTCGAAATTCCAGAGGTGAAGAGGAGGAGGAGAGGCGAGGAAAAGTCGGCGCGCGGGGGTGCGCTTCGGACATGCAGCGCCGCATGCATGACAAGCGCAGTACTACGCGATTGCACAGGCAGACGAATTCGAAGGCAGCGCCACCTGCGCCACCCCGAAAGCAGCGAAAAAAAAGAACGAATTGCTCTTGCGCGCTATAACAAGGTGTCTCACAGGGTTAAGTACGCTTGTAAGATATACATAATAGTTTTTCAGCAGAATATGTATGCCTGCGTGGGCTGGTTCTCGCACACTTGGAAAATTGCGAACACGCTGTTGGGTGTCGCTAGCGGCGTTTTTTGCACCACTTTCAGAGCAAAATTAAAAACATAATTCCTTTTTTGTGGGGTGAAAGCGTGCTCGTTCCCGTAAATGTGACGCACGATCTGCCAAATTTTACCACAATCTTAAAAAATTTTCCGAGCGGTAGACAGTCCCTTTAAAATCTAAACCGATGCATGCATCCAATAATGAAACAGAATTTTATTTTGGGGAAAGGATGACACGTATGTCGGAACACATTCAGAAAGGTTAAGAGCAATATTAATAATTCGCATACTCAAAACTGCTCACGCCTAGGTTTATTTTATTGTGACAGCGCTGTGGTGCTGTAATGCATCTTTCTTTCCGATATATGCAAGGGCCTCCGCGGAATACCGATCTACCAGACAATGGCAATGACGTCTTGTAGCACCCCATCTTCATGAAGACTGCTTAAAAAGTAAACGTGTTCGTTATTACACCGCTGCAGAAAGTGTACACGGCCAGTGAAGTATACACTCGGCTACCCTACTACGGTGTTTCTTCAGTGGCGACTTATAGCACGTTAAGTACGGAAATACAACCGTACCGTTGGGTTTATCAGGTGGTCATAGTAGTGGGTTCCAACTGCGCGTTATGCTCTATCCGGACAGTAAAGTGATGAAAGTTCCCGATACAAATTTTGCAGACTGAGATTCCGATGTGCCTACCACGACGGCACGGTTTTGGCTGCTTTTACCGTGCAGTGAGATAATCATAATTAGAACATCCTAATAATAATAACGTGTTTGCACCACTGGGTGCCACCGATCCTAACGCTTGTACCACTCTCATGTGCGGCTCCGGTACACATGTAATACGCCAGTAAATGCCAAGAAGTTTGCGGAAAGGCTGCAAATCCCTAGTAAGCCTATTTCCGGAAGTGCGGGCTGCACTATACGCACTAACCTGTTATTGGCGGTGGCGGCGTAAAAGGCGGCGCATGGGACGTTGGAACTTGCGGTGCTGGCATCCCCATGGCTGGTGCCACAGGGCCAGCGGGCGGAACAGACATGGCTGGAGCAATGGGCGGACAGCCATGTCCAGTGGCAGTTGGCCCCATGCCAGGGGCTACGTAGGGCACGTGCAATGGGGCCTCCTCTCTGGGACTGGTCCAACGATCCAGCGGATAGCTGGACTGCGGCGAAGAAATCACCTGTCAGGCGACGAAGACAAATGCGGTGAGCATTAGGCATGATCATTAACGCGAGCGGCCAATGTATTGAGTCGCGGGAAGGCAGAGGGGGGGAGGAGGGGGAGGTGAGAGATGCACGTTGTATGACGTGATCGCAGTCAAGGACGCGAGTTCGAGCACGGCCGCGGCGGCCGTGTACTGCGCGATGTCAATGGACTTTAAGGAACCCCAGGTATCAAAATTACCCTAGCCACTCTTTCATTCCATTTGCCTCGTTCCCACGGACGCTGATCCGTGTTCCCGACAAGAGCAGTGGAAAATAGTGTAGCGAAACGTCGGGGCCGTGAATGTTAGACGCATCGGAAGGTCAGGAAGACGAAGAGGCGTGGGAGCCACTCCGCGCAGGCAAGGGATGAGGAGTCGACACGGTGAATTGGGAAAGCACTCATTGGGGGGTTTATTTAGCTAAGACATCTTGAAGTTGTAAAACACACAGGGCAAAAATTATAAAACACAGAAAATGGTATCATACCCCGTCGGCCTGCCGGACTGCTCCCTGGTGATGCCGAGCGTCATGGTCCCCGAGTTCGCTCTCTCAAAAAAAGGCCAGTGTCGCCGCTTAAATAGCACTTTTTCAGCATCCACGGCGACGCGGACGGCTCGAACCACCACCGCCTCCCACCAATAGGAAACCGGCTTACACGGACAAGTCAGGCAAGTCGACGGTAACGATCGATGCTCTACAAGCTTTTATGATCACGTGCATCCGGCTTTGCTACAAAACTAGTACAAACAACACATTCC
The DNA here is from genome assembly GCA_013339685.2 of Hyalomma asiaticum. NCBI lineage: Eukaryota > Metazoa > Arthropoda > Arachnida > Ixodida > Ixodidae > Hyalomma > Hyalomma asiaticum. Next base: position 118,314,259 of record CM023483.1, on the reverse strand, counting down.
AGAAACTGGCCGCGACGCACACGCGTGGTCGTCATTTTCAGTGCCCCGTCCCTGGAAGACTCCCTGCGGCGAGCGGGCTCGTTTACTCGAGCACCCGCCTACAAAAGCAGTCGGAAAAGAAAAAAGAACAAGAAAACATTCTACGCGACGCGTTCTTCGCGACACCTCCCCCCTACGAAAAAGAGTGACCCACTCGTTTTATTTGCAACCCAGGAAAAAAGAAGTACGAAAAAAAAAACAATTTTACGTACTATTATGTGAGGTACTGGTTTCAGAAAAGTTATACATCTAAAAGGTGGAAAACTTAGAACACCAAATGGAAAATCGCGGGACTGAAAAATCACCAGGGTTATACATCTGTCTAAAAGGTGGAAAGCTTAAAACAACAAATGGAAATCCGCGAGACACAAAAATCACTAAAGTTCACTCGCTGGCACTGTAATACAAGTCAGTATCAGTGTCGTAAGCGGCGACATTTCGTTGTCCGTTGTTGCCGTTTGACAACGTCTTCCAGTCGCTGTAAAGTTCAGTTTCAGAGTCAGAGCTCTCGCGCTGCTGCACTACATCACTGGTCCCTGACTCACGCACACCATGATGCAAACGAAGTTCTCGGTCCGCTCGCGAACCACACTCGCGCACATCACCATTGACGTCGCACTCGCGCACAACACTGGGGTGTAATTCGTGGACATCACTCCCGGCACTGCGCTCGCGCACTTCACTTTGACGGAACTCGCGGTCACTGCACTCAAGTCATCACTGCACTCGCGCACATCACCACTCGGATCTCGCACCTCGTGATCGGCACCGGACTCATCGTCTGCGTCGTCGGCATCGGAACATGATCGAACGTGGCAGGGCTTTAATCGCGCAACATTCACAACGTCACGTTTTTTTCCAGTTTGGTCTACCACCTCCCAGTCATTTTCGGCTACCCGGTGCACTAGACGGAATGGTCCGTGGTATCTGTGAAGAAGCTTCGTGGTCTTCCCTTTTGCTCGCGAGGGAGTCCATACGTACACCAAGTCCCCCTGACGATAAACAGCACTGCGTCGTTTAGCATCGTAGCTGCGCTTGTTCTTTTCTTGCTGGTGCCTTTCCCGTTCATTCACTAATTTTCGAGCCTGCCGCAGCCGGTGAGCCACTTTCATCGCATCCAGGGTGTAGTCGAATCCCCGTTGTGCGCCCGACCCGACATCTACCGGCAGCGTCGGCTCATGCCCGTGAAGAAGAAAGAAGGGAGTGAATCCGGTCGTCTCGTGGGTGGAAGAATTGTACGCAAAAAGAACGTACGGCAGAAATTCATCCCAGTCGCGGTGGTGCGAGGAAACGTACATGCTGAGCATGTCAGCCAACGTGCGGTTAAAACGCTCGCACAGCCCGTTGGCCTGTGGGTGGTATGCTGTTGTGGTGGCATGTTCGCTACCCACGAGCCGGAATATTTCCTCGGTCAAGTTGGCAACAAAATGCTGTCCTCGATCGCTTATCACTCTCTCCGGGGCACCATGACGCAGGACGATTTGCTCGACAAAAGCCCTCGCCGCCTCTGCGGCAGTGGCTGCCGGACACGCGACAGCTTCGACCCATTTTGTATGGTAGTCGGTAATCACGACGATGTAGCGGTTCCCTGCATTGGATTTGGTGAAAGGTCCAAGAAAGTCCATGCCCACTTGTTGAAACGGTCGACCCACAGGTGGGATTGGTTGTAGGTAACCGGCCGGCTTCCCTGGCGGTTGCTTTCGCGTCTGGCAGTCAGGGCAGGAGAGAACGTACTTGCTGACGTATGAGAACATCTTCGGCCAGAAATATCGGCAACGCACCCTCTCCCAGGTACGCTTGACACCCAAGTGGCCTGCCGTACAGTCGTCATGGCAGTGCCTTAATATCTCAGACCTCAAGCACTTGGGAACAACGAGGGCCGCGCGATCCTCCTCAAAGCCTTTCGCCCTCCGATACAGTACACCGTCGATCAACCGAAAACTCCGTGCCGTTCTTTTGGTCTTCCTGACAACGGGAGCACTCGGGTGCTCGAGGTGCTGTACAATGTCTCTAATCCATGGTTCTGCCCTCTGCTTTTTTCCAACATCCACCTGATCCAAAACCAGCAACGGTAAGGGGTTTTCTTCGCTTACTGGTGCGGGATCGTGAGGAAGGCGGGAAAGCGTGTCGGCATTTCCATTCTTGAGGCCAGGGCGGTGTCGCAACGTTATGTCGAACTCCTGAAGTAACAGCGACCATCGCATAAGGCGACCGTTCGGATTTCTCACTCTCATAAGCCAAGCTAGGCTAGCTTGGTCAGTCACGACCGTGAAATTAGCGCCAAAGAGGTATGGCCGAAACTGTCCGCAGGCGTACACGACTGCGAGGCATTCCTTTTCAGTTGTGCTGTAATTCATCTCAGCCTTGTTGAGGTGGCGGCTCGCATAGGCAATGACTCTTTCTTGACCTTCAGTTTTCTGGACCAACACGGCGCCAATGCCGTAATCGCAGGCATCGGTGTGCACCTCTATCGGCTTTCCCGGCTCAAACTGACCTAGAACTGGGGCTGTGATCAGCTTTTATTTGAGGGACTGCATCGCCGCTTCGCAGGCTGCATCCCACACGAAAGGAACATCCTTTTTAGTTAAGTTGGTTAGAGGCCGAGAAATGTGAGAGAAGTCTTTGATGAATCGCCGATAGTAGTTACAGATTCCGAGAAAACTCTGTACACCTTTTTTGTTTCGCGGCTGGGAGAATCTCTCGATCGCTGCTACTTTGTCTGGATCTGGCCGGATGCTTTCACCTGTGAGAATGTGTCCTAAATATTTTATTTCCTGGCGGGCGAAGCTGCATTTCTCGGGCTTCAGTCGCAAATTTGCCGCGTCCAAAGCCGAAAACACACTTTCCAAATCTTGCAAATGGGTTGCCATGGTCTTGGAGAAAATTACGATGTCGTCCAAGTACGCCAAACAAACCCTCCAGAGGAGACCGCTGAGGACTTTGTTAATCATTCTCTGGAATGTGGCAGGGGCGTTGCACAGGCCAAAAGGGACAACGTTGAATTCGTACAGGCCGGGTCCACAGGCAAACGCGGTCTTTGGCTTATCTTCCTCTTTGATGCTCACTTGCCAGTAGCCTGATGTTAGATCGAGTGTGGTGAAATATTTTGACCCCTGAAGCACGTCGAGAATGTCATCAATTCGCGGCAGTGGGTGCACGTCTTTCTTAGTCACTTCATTGACTCTTCGGAAATCGACGCAGAAACGCCAAGTCCCATTTGGCTTTTTAACGAGGACGACAGGTGATGACCAAGGACTGCGAGATTCTCTAATTATCCCATCGCGCAGCATCTCTTCGACCTGTTGCTCAATCTTTTGCCTTTCAAACGGGGAATGGCGATATGGGTGCTGATGAACTGGTCGAGAATCACCTGTGTCGATCACGTGTTCAGCGACGTGAGTTTGCCGGATGGGGTTATCATTGCTTGTAAATAGATGACGGTATTTCTCAATGAGCGACAGCAGCTCATCCCGTTCAGATTGCTGCAGGTTATCCCCAGTCTGTATGTCAAGCTCATGAGGCACTCGATCGTTTTCGGGAGCCGCTATTGCTAGCTGTGCGTCGTGAATAGATGAAGCCCATCCAAGCTTTGTTCCGCTGAGCAAATTTACTGGCGACATGGTGGGATTAGCAATACGAAGCAGGCCTCTCCCATGCTCGATCCTCGTCACTGTGCGTGCAACTTGGAGTCCACTTCTCAGCGTGCTGTTCGGCTCGACGAGGTGTATTCCGTCCCTTGCAACTTTTACTTCAATGGCGACCTCTGTGCGAGGTTCAATGCGAATGTGCTCGTGGCACCGCACTGTAAGCACATCATTGTGTTCGGGGGCACTTGAGTCTACCCGTAGTCGAAAAACCTCGCCATTGAGTTGGAGCTCTTTCTTGTGAAAATCAATAAGAAGTCGCACTGTTCGACAAAAAGGGAGACCACCGAGCAGCTCGTACGGGCAATTCTTGACCACTAAAAACTTTTCTTGAACTTCGGTGGTGCCAAATTCAATATTTATTTCAACTTCAGCATGAGGGGTGAGCAAGCCTCCGCCAATTCCTCTGATGAAAATGTCTTTTCTCGATTTGGATGCAGCGCAAATTTTGTTGGCTAATTCTTCTGAGATGACATTTACGGATGAACCGGTATCAATTACGAGTTTTGTCTCGCTACCATTGGCTCGTGTGGGGACTACGAGAAGCTGACTTTCGGACAATGTGCCGATGGGGCGGCCGGGCTGGCCCCTTAGGCCCGGCCGTTCTCGTTTCCCGAAGGGTTATGCTGCCCGTTCTGATTGCCAAGGGGCTCCGCATGATCATTTCTGCCATCCCGGAACCGTTGCCGGCACTGCCGTGCTACGTGGCCGATGCGGCGGCAAATCTGGCATCGGGGACGCCCGTCGTTGGCACGGGACGTTCTCGGTGGCCAAGGCACTGGGGGGCGACGCATCTCGTCTTCTATGCTTTTTAGCCGGTCAGACAGTAAGACGATGGAGTCTGCAATCGTCTTCAAGTCTCCCTCGCGGTCGGCAGTCTCCCGCGGGCAACGCAGTTCAGCTGCGGCGCACGTGGCGACACATGTAGGAGTAGGCTGCACTGCCGCGGCGGCGGATGCCATCCCTACCGGAGGCGCGGTGTTTTGCATCCACGACTGCAATCCAGTAGGATAGTGGTAGTCAATCGGCCGCGACCCCGACATACGGCTCATCAAGACTGCGTAATTTATGCGCTGTAAAATTCGGAGGAATTCGGCGCAAGTTTCCGGGTTTGCGATTATCACTTTTTCTTGCACATCCGGACGCAGACCGCGCATAAGGTGCCGCAACCGGTCATCTTCTGACATAGACGGGTTGGCTCTTGCACAAAGCTGTACGACGTCATAGTAATACTGCTCCGGGCTTTCGGACGGCAGTTGGGTTCTGTTTTGTAGTCGTAAATTGGCGATCTCGACTGAGTGACGGCTAGTAAATGACGTTTTCAATGACGTCGCCCATTGTTCCCATGAATTAGGTGCACCCGTGAGAATTTGAGTGGTGTGCCATTTTTTTGCATCACCGTCTAGAGCCAGATATAAAAATTTAACTTTCGTGGCTTGGTCCCAGTTGTTCAGCGACGCGACATGTTCGTAGCAAAGTAGCCACTCGGAAACAGATTCCTCTGGCGCGCCTCTGAAGACTGGCGGTCCGACGAAAGGTTTTGCTTGGGGGGTAGCCATAGCAGAGAGAAAGGAAGGGGGTTCCGTCATAGTGGAGCAGTCCGAAGTAGTTTCCTGATGCTTATTGACTCGGGGCATAATTTCAGAGCGGGAATATCGCTACCGAGCAACCTCCACCACTTTGTAGCGAAACGTCGGGGCCGTGAATGTTAGACGCATCGGAAGGTCAGGAAGACGAAGAGGCGTGGGAGCCACTCCGCGCAGGCAAGGGATGAGGAGTCGACACGGTGAATTGGGAAAGCACTCATTGGGGGGTTTATTTAGCTAAGACATCTTGAAGTTGTAAAACACACAGGGCAAAAATTATAAAACACAGAAAATGGTATCATACCCCGTCGGCCTGCCGGACTGCTCCCTGGTGATGCCGAGCGTCATGGTCCCCGAGTTCGCTCTCTCAAAAAAAGGCCAGTGTCGCCGCTTAAATAGCGGACGGCTCGAACCACCACCGCCTCCCACCAATAGGAAACCGGCTTACACGGACAAGTCAGGCAAGTCGACGGTAACGATCGATGCTCTACAAGCTTTTATGATCACGTGCATCCGGCTTTGCTACAAAACTAGTACAAACAACACATTCCAGAAACTGGCCGCGACGCACACGCGTGGTCGTCATTTTCAGTGCCCCGTCCCTGGAAGACTCCCTGCGGCGAGCGGGCTCGTTTACTCGAGCACCCGCCTACAAAAGCAGTCGGAAAAGAAAAAAGAACAAGAAAACATTCTACGCGACGCGTTCTTCGCGACAATAGCGTCGTTTCCACAGTTGTTATTGCATTATTACTGAATTGTAGCGGCGCGACTACAGCGACCTGAGTTAGAGGAACATCGTAAGTTACGTGTCAAAAGATTAATTGCCTTATGCGTATAAAATTTCGCTGTAGCCGTGTCGTCTTTTTGTCGTCTAAAGCTTGGTTTCTAAATTTGCCCAAAGTCGGCATATGTAGGAACATACATTTAGGAACCTAAGTTGTTGGGCCATTTACTTCGTCAGTAGCGATGTTTCATACGTAAGCACGCCACGCTTCGCACACAGCAGAACTTGGCATGCTTATTAGGGGCGAAGCTCCTTAAGCTGTGGGTCGGTTGTCACGCGTCGTATCGTGTAACCTACACCACTCACAATACCATGGAACGCCATGCAACGCCGGGAGGCTCGTGCTCGCCCTCGGCGCGTGCCTCCCGGCGCGCGAGCTCTTTCACTCTTCCTTCTGCTGTCTTGTGAGAGAGAGAGAGACCGAGAGAGCGAAAGGCGCGCGTTGACTAAGGAAACGCTCTTCCTTAGATGAACGCTCTACCAGCTCGATCCCGGCAGCGGCGGTCGCATTTTCGATGGAGGCGAAAATGCCAGAGGCCCGTGTACTGTGCGTTGTCAGTGCACGTTAAGAGCAAGGAGGTTTAAAAAAAATTCTGGAGTGGCGATTTTGTGCTAAAGGTGAAGCCGGCGGCCGCCATCTTACTCAGGGCATCGATTAACAGCATTCAAGTAGCACAAAAGTAAAAGCGTTTTCCTCATGCTTCTAACACCTTTAAAGCGGTCAACTTTTCTAGGCAGACAATCCTTTTTGTGCCCGTTTGTGCCACGGGTTTTTGAATGAAACATGAACATCGAGAAAGTTTGTGTGCAATATCGCGGCATTGATAGTTGTTCAATGGCGGTCTATTAAATCAAAACAACGGGCTTTTACATTACAATTAGTCTAGGGTTTACATTAGCAGGTCAAGAACGCTTGAACTGATGCTGGTTTCTGGACACTTAGGCAAGGTTTTAGGGCTGAACTAAGGGCAAACGCCGGCTTCACTTGTCGCGGTAAGGTTCAGCGGCCGCTGCCACTCCAGCATTTCTTTAAAACCTCCTTGGTTAAGAGCCCCAGGTGGTCTAAATTTCCGGAGCCCTCCACTACGGCTTTTCTCTCCTCTCTATCTCTTTCACTCCCTTTCCCCCACCCCTACGGACGCTTAGCCGTGCTCCCTACATGGGCTGCAGAAATTAGCGTCCTTTCCTAACCGAACCACAATCATCATCATCAGCTCGCAAAGAAGGAGAACGCGCCCTCACCCGCGAGAGACAACGTTGGCGCAGGCAGCGTCTTCTAGCGAGTTTCTTGATTGAGAAATACCGACTGCTCGCGCTGGAGAACCGTTCACCCGCCACCCATATATATATATATATATATATGCACTGGATCTTGACTTGCAATGAAGTGCCGGTGGGAGATTTCACTTATGCGTAGGGATTCGTAGCGTGCGCGTTAACTAAATTAATCCGGAACTCGGCACGATCTACGATGAACCTCCCGAGCTTCGCCCACTCATCATCATTCACTCCGTGGATATGCTGTGAATTTTTTATATAGCACTTATATACCTCGCGCTTACATAGGGAAACATGCCCCCCCCCCCTTTCCCCTTCCCGCCCCATTTGCCCAGAGAACTTACAATCACCAACGTTCTTTTTCTCCTATTTTCTATACGACTAGTACTGGATGCGTGAGGACGCGGCTTCGATTCCCGTCCACATTTGCTGCCATTTTATTGGCGGGGTGAAAAGGGTAGGGGGGGGGGGGGCAGTGCAATGCTGCAGTAACACCCATTTAGAACACGTGATTACAGGGCGCTGAAACAACAGACATAAGGTAAGGACACACAGAGTGTCTGTGTCCCTATATCCACCCTGTAATCATGTATTCTAATTCGCACCAACTGGTCCAAGTAGCCTTATTAACACCCATTTACTTAGGCTTAGCTGCACGTCGTCGGAATTAATCCGGAGTCTCCCACTGGGCCGCGCCTCATTATCTTATGGGGGTTTCGGAATGTAGGACCCCACAATTTAATTTTACTTAACCTTCTATTCATTTTTATGTTCGATGACAAGGTTCCGTTCCGACGATGTTGTCACGTACCCCAAAGCCTTGCTGTGAGCGTCATCTCATCCTTGACGGCCGTGGGTGCAAACAATGTTTTCAATCATATCCCTATAAGGTTTTTCTTAAGAAAAGTTATTGCGGTCAACGCTAAGTATTGTGGCGAGTTGCCCAAGCTCTATAGGTTAAAGAAGTTTATAAACAATTAAAGAAGCCAACAGTTAACGAAGTTTATTAAAGGGACCGAAAACCAATTTTTAAGGTACCGGTTTTCTTCATTTCAACGGAAAGCTCACCGGTCAGAGTGTCCAGACACGCAATGACAACGGGGAAAACGCCGTGAAACATTTATGAGAATTTTTGGCCTATGGAGTCTTACATACAACACATGTTGCAAACAGTGGCCGAGAGCCGTCGGGTGTGTTCGCGCCAGGCTATGCCTCCACTAAGCGCATGCGCGCTACGCCTGGAAGCCACTGAGCGCATGCGCCGTGTTTAAAAACGGCTTTTCCGTTGCGGCGAAGGCAGCGCCGCTTCTCGGCGTCGACTCCTTTCACTACGTAGAAAGCGGGTAGTAGGGCGGATATGTGTTTTTATGCGTCGAATGCAACTTTAAGGCCGAGTTACGGCCGTATGAGCCCCAGCAGGCGACGCACGGCGATTCAAGACTCCACATAGCAGTACCAAGGCGTCTCCACCAGGCTACGCCACGTTTCAGTTGCTGCAGTGTTGAAGCTCAATTTAAATATGCAAATCCTGTTCAAATCGCAAAAGGGTGCTCGATTCCATCGCTATAATTCAAGTTCTTTCGAAATGCACAAAGGTCCGTTCACACATTCTGGCCAGTTGTCGGTCCCTTTAACAGCGGAGATGTTTAGGTTGGAGCTGCGCCGTCTGTCCGCTGTCCGTGCGTCCACTGGCGTCACGCATGGAGGGTAGAGCGTGCCCGCCCCTACCCTTGACACACTATACCCACTGCCGCGCTCGGCTCACTCTTGCCCTCAGCCAGCCGCTATACATCAAAGTGATTATACGCGAATGCCAATGTGCGATAATGTGTATATAAAAGGGTTTATCTAGAAGAACGGGTTTCGACCCCCGCAGCCGTGGCTTCATTTCCATAGCGTGAAATGCAACGAAAAAGAAAAATGCATGAGCGTATGGTGATGGATCAAGTATGCGGTCAGCAGACAATGATGAAGGGGGCGATATGACTTCACTGTTCCTACGGTTTTCACGGCGTCGAACTGGCTAGAATTTTTTTTTCTCATCGAGATTCATACCCCGTATCTTTATTTCCAGCAGCGAAGCTGCTTAAGCTAGCCAAACTTTGTCCTCTCACGAAATATGACCGTGAAAGGACCTTGCCTTGCAACCAAGCGACGCTACAACTACCAGCATAACCTTTTATGGCCTCGACATCATGTTATATCACGTAATTTGACGTCACGAGGAAAGGTGACCGGAAGAAGAAGATAAAGATGGTGATTGTGAAGAAGAAGAAGAAATTGATGAATATGAAGAACAAAAAGACGAAGACGAATATGACGATGATAATACAGGTGAAGATCAAGTTATACCAAGCAACGCCTAGTGCAGCTTACATCCACGACGCTATAGCGATGTTTCAGTTAACTATAGGCCAGCTCCGCTGTGACCTGGCCTCATGCTACCTAGCGGAAGGTTCCCACAGTTTGTTTCTCTCTTTCTTATTTTTTTTTTTGTCACCAAATAAAGCGCGTATTCTCGAGTCGCTTTCCGTAGATTTACGATAGGAGGACGCACCAGGGTGGTGGCTGCAGGTCATATTCAGCTTAGCGTCAATTTTTAATGGTCAAACCTTCCATTTCATGGTGGTAACTGTAGCTTGAGACGAAGTCTCGTTGCACTCAGCGCTTATTTCACCTAGGGTTTTCCACAAATAATTTGGCAAACAGAGCCAGTGCTACTGAACTGCAGCGCAAGCGGGAACAGGGACTATACAAAAGGAACAGGACGAACACAGTTCTTGTAGTCCGTCTCCGCTGGTGCTGTAGTTCCTTATGCCCTCACCAATTCGCCCAAATTTTCACATTACAGGGCAAGCGCGGTATATATAGCCAGCATATAATCCGTACTTTGGGGCGTCCTATATACATTCGACGCGTCCTCATATGCTTTACACTGAGCCTTTTGATGTTACTTATTATTTTAATTCACATTGTGTTACTCACAGTTTTATTTGGTAGATTATGTCCCGCACTACTCATTGTACAGTGGATCGCTTTCCTGAGCTTTCATTTTGAAATTCGTCGTACGTGTCTGTGTTAACGAAAATCAGTTCTGTGGAATTCCGCAAGGTTGAGTAACGATTACGAAAGAGAAAATAGACATCCATCGGTCTGTAGCACCATTTCCTAGAAATGAGAGGGTACAAGATATGACGAAAAATTTGTACTTTTTTAAAGTATCCAACCTGCAACCAAAGGTTGTCCGGTGTGGTCGCTCGACCAGTTGAGCAAACCAGGAACCTTCCGCAAGGCGGAGTAGAACCATTAGTACGATGAATGTGAAACCAGAAAGTGCTTCGGAGACTCCTAGCGTATGCTTCCCGTAAGACTTTAGCGTTATCAAATTGATTAAATTGAATCGAAATTAATCGAAGCACCTGATGTCCGGCCAGGCGCTCGTCCACGTTCTCTGCGAACGGGTTGTGCGTGTCCTGCGAGCTGGACCACTCACTGCGTGGCCGGAACGACGTCCGACTCGGATGGCCCCACTCGCTCGGTATGGGTGCCGCTCCGTGGCCATGGCGCCCGGCGTGGCCACCGCCGTAGTAGCCGGGAGCTTCCGACGAATACGACGTGTCGCACTCGCGCGCGTACGCGACGAACGGGTCGGCCAGCACGGCATCGTGTAGCACCACTTTGAGGTAGCCGAAGTACACGGAGTACAGGACGAGCAGCTGTGAGCGTTGTGTGCGAGAGAGAAAGAAGAAGAAAAACCGTTTCTCCACCTTGCGGGTTTCCGCAGAACTCATTTGCCAGAAAGAAAGAGAGCGCGCTTTTACATAGAGAACGTGGTGCCCCTGCCACAACGAACGTGGGCTACGCTCCACGGGCTATGATATCGAGAAATTAAACGAGGGAGAAAGGACACAGCTTCCACTAGGTCGCGCAAGGCCAGATCAGCGAAGCTGGCCGACAGTTTACTGAAACAGGTCAATTGTCAGTCGTGCGATATTTTGGCGGCGACATGTGACGTGATATTGCGTTACGTTATTGTGGCGGTAACATGTCAAGTGACACTGTTTCAAGTGTAGTGTCCTGCCCTACCGTCCCGACTCATCCGAGGCCACACCGGTTTCCGAAGCTGCTCGATATGCTGAAGAATGTCGCCGACTAGCTCGCTCCCTTACCACCCAACAACAAGCAGTGCAGAAATTTCGCCGTGACGATGGCCTGCCAGACCGCCAGTTTCCACGCGGCTCTCTCGTCTGGCTGTGGGTGCCCTCTCCTTCTACGCCAGGTATCACCCCGAAGTTTTGCTCGAAGTATCATGGCCCTTATCGTGTCCCCAGCAAACTTCTCCCGTCAACTACGTCGTCGAGCCCGTCACACCAACCTCGGACATGCGTCGTCGCGGCCGCGAGACTGTGCACGTAGATCGCCTAAAACAGTATCACGAACCGCTTGTTCTCACGGCGCCTTAGCCCACTGGAGTGGCTCCGTCTCCAGGGAGGGGGAAAGATGTAGTGAAGAAGCGCATGCACTACAGCTCCGCAGCCGGATCGCCAATACTATAGTGGGGCGCGAGCAAAAGGTGATTTCGCTGCTCGGGCTGGTTAAGCCTAGACGCCATCGTGTCTGCCAGTCCGACCTCGTCGTCCACAACCACCTCGAGCTTCCTTATCACACAAGTGATTTTGGCGGGAACAAGTTACTTGATCGCCCAAAATCACGTAACGCTATGTCACGTGTCATGTGTCGGCCAAAATCACGTAACGCAATGTCACGTTACATGTTCCCCCAAAATTACGTGATGCAATGTCACATGATATGTTCTCACCACGTAGCGCAACGTCACGTCCGACAAATAACGGCTTGTTTAAGCAGCTTCGCTGCTGAAAGAGAAGTGAACACGCGCAACATAGTTCAGACGTCATCATAATTAGGATATATCAGTGGGCGTGTTGCTATCGGGTGCATTGTAGTGGTCCATCGTTCGTATCACGTCCGTGTTACGTTCGTTCGTATATGCTCCTCTGTGATTGTACACGCTTTTACAGCAAGCCCACGCGCGTGCAATTCGATGGTTAACTATCCATATCAAGATTTTTTTTACTTTATTAAAATTTATTTGTCGAAAGGAGCACTTCATCCCGTTTCACATGTGTTCCTTTGGCTAATTTATTGACCGGTTTATTATTTTTTTTATTTTTTCGTAATAAACGTCATCTCACAGCGCGCATTATCTTACTTGTTCTTGCTGATATAGAAAAATTGTTTTCAGCTTTGAACGCGCTAACCCACCCCTACTGATCTAACGCGGCTCCGTAATCGCGAATAAGCTTGCATGACAATAGGATAGATTCGCAGTAACTGGCACCATGCCAAAGATTGATATCGACCACCACCACCACGACAACCATCATCATCATTGCCATCAACGTCACATCGCGGGGATTCTCCATGACAGGAACGAGCTTTCCTATAAAACATCGATGACCAGTCACCTAACCTGCACTTTCCAAGCAAGCATAAATTTCCATTATTTTACGATAACGTAATTAATGAATTTCTTTAAAAATGTAACCTGCAGCCCCTTAAGGGGCGACAGTGGGTCTTAAGACCAAAAATATTGTCGAAAAATCAATTTTTGGAAAAAAGCATTTTTGTGATCTAACATCAATCACTCTCCATATGTGCCAAGTTTCCTATCTGTTAGGGCCATATTTCAGCCAAATCATCAATTCAAAGGACATATAAAGCGTCCGATTATTTGCTGTGTCAACACTAAAATGAGACATAAACAATGATGCCACGCTCACATTCTAGTACCTTGAGCATATACTAATGGTAGCCTACCAAATTTTTGTAAGTGTGTATGTGTACAAACATTTGCAACTGCTCACACCTAAACATGGCATTTATTTGTTTTCTTGGTTTTCTCAAGATGCTAGCTTTGCCCACCCAGCAGGACATTTACTCCGATATTTAAGCTGGACATCACAGATAGAATAATAATTCTTTTTGCAACATGAAGCTGGATGTTTGGAGCACACAACATAGGCAAGAAATTTTTGATATTACTTCCTTAAGCTTGATCAAATTTGTTTTTTGTGAGACATTTGCATGGCCATTTTTGAAATGATACAGTTCACTGTACTATAAAGCAAAAAATAATGACCTAATCACTAAAGTGCTTCCCATTGCTGTGATCCTTATGCCTTCTGCTAACAATTAATATGCCATTTGTATATTTCGGTGTGGTGGTAGTCTGTCTGTTGTAGTAAGAACAAAAGAGGTTGTCTTGTTAATTATGTCATTAAATAATGAACTCAGGGGGGAAATAATGACATTTTTAGAATGAGAAAATCAGAGCAAATAAGTATGCAAACATTAATCAAATTTGGTTCATAATAAGTGAGGACACCTTTAAGACCCACGTCCCCCTTAAGAGAACACTCCCCTAACGGATGTTTAAGGAAAATAAAATTACGATTACGCTAAAGCTACGCCTTGTTAACGTATACATGTGTAGGAAGTCCAACCACGCGGCGTTCCTCTCCCTCTCTCTCTCTCTCTGTCTTTTCTTTTCGCTTTAGCCTTCTTTGCGCCAGTACCTCATTTCAGGCATGAGCCAATGGGCCTCTAACATCGCCTTACGCTGAATTCCAACCACAATCCAACACCGCGAACGACGAGAGCAAGACACCGGTAAAGCTGCTCCCCGTAAAACAAACGCTCGCATTGTCCGATGCCTGTTCGACGCATTTCGCGAACGGGCAGCTGGTTTTCAATTGGTCTCTACTGCCATGGCTGTATACGGCAGCATCCTACGCCTCCTTACGACCACCACCCGCGTAGCGCGTGCACAAAGAACGTCGTTAAAGCGAGGCTATGAATCAATGAGACAAGCAGTTTGGAGACGGCCCATAACCGGCTTAACGACTGACGAAAGCCATGCAGCGTTTCGGCCATCCAATAAAACGAGCGTGAATCATTCAAAGCCAGTGCAGGCCCCCTCCTGAAGCGTGGGTGGCTCTCGGAAGGCATTCTCAACTAAGCGTAGTGCACGCAGTGTTCGCGTGCAACCGTTTGTGACGTCAGCGCACAACGGCGGCACGCATTGAGCTGAGTGTCGGCGGAGAGGGGAGCTCCTCTTGAAGTGGCGTTGCTTTCCTTTTTACGAGCATTCCTTTATGATCCGCCTTGTCCGCGTTAGCACGGCAGGGAAGTAGGGCTAATTCACCGCCCCGCAGTCGTAAAGTGCGAACACCGCGCACTGTCTTAAGATGTCATTTCGTTCGCAGTTGTTCTGCTGACGTAATTGGGGATATCATTCCGCGTTTGTAGGATTATACACTGAAGCTAGGACCGATGTGAAATGCTAGTGACAGCTTACAACACGACAAATGCGGCGTAAACGCAGCGAAGCTTTGTTACACTATCAGTGGTTACGGCACGCGGCTGCTGAGCCGAAAGACGCGGGTACGATACCGGATGCGCCAGTCGCATTTCGATCCCATGTAACTGTGTGCGATGTCAGGGCAGATTAAAAACCCCTGTGTGGTCAAAATTTTCGGAGGCTCCGCAGCGAAGTGCCTCGCAATTAAACCCTGGTTTTGGCACCAAGACCCACAGAAATTATTCTTGCTGTCAGTGGAAGCAGTCCTTGCTCATCTTTTAAAAAGAAATTTCGCTTATACATGGCACTGACATATTGACGAAATTTCGCCCCTCCATTCAGACTGAGCAAAAAGACCTGGGTTATATGGCGTGTCGTAAGTTTCAATTTGTTGCGTCATGTAGAGAAGCAAACGAAAATAGTAAGTAAATCTGGTGCCTCGCATAATGGGTGTGTACCAAGTAGATCAGTTTATTCTCCTAGTTATTCATGAAGGTGTCGTTATATTGTTCCCAATTGCTTTATGGCGGCATGTGGCGATCGCGGTACCGAATCCACGCAGGACTCGAGACACATGCGTTAATGCAGAAATTCGAGATAAAGGTGGAATTCTGTCTATATATCTATCTTCTGTGTTAATGCAAGTTCCAGATATTCTAGCAGCCTGCACCGCTTTAAGCTGTCGATCTTAATGGCGGAATAATAACACCAGCTTGAGATGATTCTTGTAAGTCTGTATATGTCCGACGTAAACAAAGCAACAACAAAAAAAATTGGCAGATCCCACGTGCAGTGAGAATCAAGGAAATGCGAAGCACACATCAGGAACGTAAAATGGATTTGCATTGTTGTCTCGCTATACTGAGTTTGGTACATATCAAGTTAATGAAACGGCCGCAAGAGCACCATGACTGTGGCATGTAAACCATGCCGCTCGTACACGCATGTCATGATTCGAACGTTATAACCGGTCATTTACGTTCGTCACGCAGTCTTGTTGTGGCATACCAATTTTCGTATACATCCCATTAACGAAACGGCCAGGAGAGCACCAAGACCGTCGCATGTAAATCATGTCGCTCATGACATTCATGTTATCACCTGCCATTTATGTTCGTCATGCAGTCATGTTGTGGCATGCCAATTTCCGTATATGTCCCGTTAACGAAACGCGTGGCATATAAATCATGTCGCTTATGACATGCATGTCATGATTTTCATGTTATGACCTGTCATTTATGTTCGCCATGCAGTCATGTTGTGGCATACCTATTTTCGTATACATCCCATTAACGAAATGGCCAGGAGAGCACCAAGACCGTCGCATGTAAATCATGTCACTCATGATATTCGTGTCATGATGTTCATGTTATGACCTGTCATTTAAGTTCGTCATTCAGTCATGTTGTGGCATGCCAATTTTCGTATATATCCCGTTAACGAAACGCGTGGCATGTAAATCATGTCGCTCTTGGCATGCATGTCATGATTTTCATGTTATGACCTGTCATTTATGTTCGCCATGCAGTCATGTTGTGGCATACCTATTTTCGTATACATTCCATCAACAAAACGGCCAGGAGAGCACCAAGACCGTCGCATGTAAATCACGTCGCTCATGACATGCATGTCATGCTTTTCATGTTACGATCTGTCATTTATGTTCGCTATGCAGTCATGTTGTGGCATACCAATTTTCATATACATCCCATTAACGAAACAGCCAGTAGAGCACTAAGACCGTGGCATGTAAATCATGCCGCTCATGACATGCATATCAAGATTTTCATGTAAAGACCAGCCATTTATGTTCATCATGCAGTCATGTTGTGGCATACCAATTTTCGCATACATCCCATTAGCGATACGGCCAGGAGACCACCAAGACCGTGACATGTAAATCATGCCGCTCATGCCGCTCATGACATGCATGTCATGATTTTCATGTTTTGACCTGTCATTTATGTTCATCATGCAGTCATGTTGTGGCATACCAATTTTCGTAAACATCCCATTAGCCAAACGGCCAGGAGAGCACAAAATCGTAGGCGGCTGGATAGATAGATAGATAGATAGATAGATAGATAGATAGATAGATAGATAGATAGATAGATAGATAGATAGATAGATAGATAGATAGATAGATACGCTCAACGTCACCGAAGTTCGCTAAGAAATGCTTCGCATTAAAAAAGAAAGAAAGAAACAAAGAAAAAATCCACGCATATCCACGGAGTGAATGATGAGTGTGCGAAGCTCCGGATGTTCATCGGTAAAAACCGTGAATCTTCCGTGAATCTTGCCCAGTACATCATCAAAGGCGTGACAAACACTGTGTGTCGCCATCTAGCGCTCTCCTATCACACTAGAGCACGCAGCGAGCGCCTCCGCGCCATCTACTGACCAATTCACGTACTAGCTAAGCAGCACCGCAGTGCTCGGACGGACAGACAGACAGACAGACAGACAGACAGACAGACAGACAGAGACAGACGGACGGACGGACGCCCATACATCTGAATGAATGAAGCGAGCACCGCAGCGCCATCACGCCACCTAGTGAGCACTTCCCGAACTAGAGGTGTCTACTACAAACGGAGGATGGACAGACCCACGGCATAAGGAGCTTCGCCCCTAAAAGAAAGGCAGAAGGGGCTCCAGTGAGTGAAACGTGACTCCAGGAGCGGCGCTAGTTAACCTCTGGGGTGACGAAGACGAGTCACGGTCATGCACTCGTGCACAGCGTTTAACACGCCAAGCACTATAGCCTACATAACGGACGGGAGCACACGTTAGGCGGCTGATTGGTTGAGGAATTACCTGCGGCGAATATTTCAGGTTTAACGTGAAGCGCTACGCTGTACCGCTGGATTGACCTATAACAAGTTTGTTTGCAAGCTGCTAGAGATTTAATTTTGTTAGCAATGTTTCAGAAAATATGAAGCTCGAAGGAGCAGCGAGAGTGAGAGGGTGATGACAGCGGGTTATGCTGCACTATACGAGCAGTTAAGATAATTTGCAAAACGATAACCTACCCAACTTTGTTCCCTTGGTTACTTTCATCTTTTTTTTATTCGTATTCGCGCCTCACGCACTATATTTTGAAGTAATCTCGTATTATCCATTACCATTTTGACTAAAGCTATGCGAATAACAAACTTATGAGTGCAAAGCGAATTCGAATATTAATTTTTGAGTGCGAATCAAATATTTTTCAAATAATGTTCGAATATTTTTTTCAATAATATGTTGAATTACAGAGAAATGTACTGCTAAATATAAGCAAAAAAAATCATTGCACGACTAGTCCTTGTTACAGTGTCGCCCCTAGGAGAACAGCCAAGTCCTAAAGAACAGTCAAACAAACTGCGCATATGAATGAGCTAACTACGCGCAGTACATGAACGTCATCTTTGTCACAGAACACGAGTGTTAGCTTCACCGCAGAACACGACAGTACGCCGCAGTACGCGATTGTTGCGTTCAGCGCTATACACAGCTGTTAGCTTTGCCGCTCGACAAAAGTGTTGCGCGGCAAAGCGTACTACATTCAGTAATGATTGATGGCAAACATCGAATGGTTAGAGTAGTAAACTCTTGGTGCGGGCTGAATCGAATGGCAAACGCTATTCGGAAAATATTCGAAAATTCGAATGTTCGCTCCCTTTTAACTTTTACCTTAGTTCATTCATTGCTAGCAAAGCACACGCAAGCTAAAAAGACAAGCTTAATTCACAGCACAGTAGACAAATTCACAGAACGCTTCTTTTATGCTTCCTAAGAGTAGAACATGTGCACAATAGGTAAATATGTGCTCACAATCATGATTGGCCCAAATATGCTAGTAGGAATAAGCCTTAGCGCAAGGGCGTTTTGCAAACGCCTAGGGCCCGTATTCCTAAAAGAAACATTTACACCAAGAATGTTCATAATACATCCGCCAATTATGACGCTACGCATATCATTACCGAGGTCTGTCGTCCGTAGTAATGACACAAAGCACTTAGGAAACAGAAGTCTAGTGAACTTGGACCTATAACTACGTGAACAAGAAATAGCGCATCATTTAAGATATAGATGTATTTGCGTCATGCAATTCAATGTAACAATATTTTCATCATTATTACGTCAGTGCGGACAACGTGTTTATTACACGAACGCAAACTTGAGACCGAGTTCGTAAAGCTTGTCGGACCGCCACTGATATTTGCCACTGGCATGACGTGTTCGCTAATGCGCATGTGCCGCATCGGCATTGGCTGAAATTGTGTCTTACGAATAACTCTAGCGTAAGAAGTTTGAAGTGATTTTAAGACGACAGATTAAAATGCAAAATAAGGAGACAGGCCATTAGATTTAGATTACCTTGAAAGCAGCAGTCAGTGTGGCTGTTATGTACAGCATAGCCAGTGTAGGGATCTGCAAAGGACATTGATGTTATATGAGCAAGAGGTGACAAATTTAGTGTTGTTCTATTTCTCTCTCTGTCTCTCGCTCTCTTCATCAAACTCCGTACTTTCACCAAATTTGCATGCCTTCGTATACGCTTCCTTGTTTCACATTAACGTTTGGGTATAAATGAAAAAATTGTCACTGTACAATACGCCTTTGGCATCGCTATGAAAGCTACAAAGCAATTTTGCGCTTATTACTGGTCATGGCATGGTATATTATTCTTGGTAATTGTTCGCAGCGAAGTAACTTCACAAACTATTTGAAACTATTCTTGAAATGCAGCTTTATTACTGCTACATTTAACAAAATCGGCTAGAGAAACTAAGCAAATAAGCAAGTCCACAAGTATTCCTATACTTCGTAAAAAAAAAAACAATTTCACTCACGAAATTTTTGTTCACGAGGTTGGCGCTGGTTGCGTTCGAAGCCAGGGCAGACTCGTTGAACATGGCGTACGGGTAGATACCACCGAACTAAAAGGAAATAAAACATATATACTCATTTCTTTAGCATACGAGATACGAACAGGCTCGTACGTAACGCGTTGCGAGTAACCGATTGCTTGCAATCGATTACATTTTTGCTGTTCTTGTAACGCTTCCATCACTTCCTTTTAAAGAGACACTAAAGCAGTTTTGGTGAATTTGAAAAAAAAAATGGATTGCGCCTTCTGAACATTAGCAGACTACAATATCAGCGCTCTCCATTAAGTGTGTTATTTGAACGCTTTAAACATGCGCGTAGGTAAATATATACGCGACCCAGTCTAAAGAGGCTCATACCCATGGGCCATGCAATAAGCACGCGACGAGTGATGTGATTGGTTTTCACCGACTGACGTCACGAGCACCGGAGGGTCAGCAACTGGTACAGTCGCGGCTCCTGGCGGGACCCACTCACACCGCCTGAGTAGTAGTCTGGCCACTCCAGCACTATAGACCCTTTTCATAAACTGCAAGCTAGCTTTCCTGCAATGCAGCTTGCCCTACTAATGGCGGCATTGGCAATCCGGCAAACAACGTGTGCAAGCGCAATTTGCTTGCGACAGGGCATCTAAAATGTCGACGCAGCCCTTCTGATACAAACATCCCCAAAAAACGGGTCGCAGCATGTGCAACTTGAATTTTGACAGCATTTAAACAAAGGCAGCTGTCGCCATTAGTAGGGCAAGTTGCATTGCAGGGAAGCTAGCTTTACAGTTTATGAAAAGGGTCTATTGAGGCCGGCATGCCTCAGAAGGGGCATATCGGCGCCATGTCGCTACTGAGGCGTCGGCAGAGCGGCTGCCGTTGGAGGCGCATCCGTCGCTAGCCTGTACTTGCTAGCGTGCACCTCGACACTAAGCGAGTCGAGGAAAATCAGTGGTGAGGAGGAACGCGACACAAACACGCCCCTAGCTGCCCTGGCGCAACGTGCTTCGAATAACTTACGGTGTGAATTGTTTGATAGAGCAGCAGCCTGTGACAACGCCAGAAACGCGCTCCAGGGGCCCTTTAAGAAATATTTTCAGCCCAATTGCATTTTCGCCGCATTCGATTACACTAACACAAAAGTGCATGCCTCCAATTTTCTCGTCAAATTTCAAACTACCTGTTGAAACTGGACATGGTAGCATGATCCACTAATATAGCCATTGACAAAAACTTGAGATAAACAACGTGGGTACCGAATTTTCCGACTCAGTTTACAGGGGGCCTCAGTTTGCAGAACATTTCAAGCAGTAATTTCACCGTACATCAGTTATTCAAGGCTGGCCAATGGAAAAGAGTGGTTACAAGCGAAACTCCGTGTGGACCTTAGAATGTTGCGTTGAATTGTATAAAGCTTCCGTCGTGAAATAATTTCCTCTCGGTGTATGTTTTAGGCGTACTATGCATCCGGTGGATTGATTGATTTATTGTGTTGAACATCCCAAAACGACGATTTGATTATGAGAGACACCCTAGTGGATGGCTCCGGAAGTTTCGACAACCTGGGGTTCTTTAAGATGCACTGACATCGCACAGCACACGGACCTCAACATTTCGCCTCCATCGAAATGCAGCCGCCGCGGCCCGGATTCGATCCGCGACCTTCGTATCAGCAGCCGGATGCCATAGCCGCTAGACCGCCATGGCGGGGCTCATCCGTCAGACTTCTTTCAAAACATTAGAAAGAATAAGAGACCTCTAAAATAAAAGAAATAGTTGCTTAAATCGGAAAGTGGCACTTGTAACTTCGAGTAATTCCCAGCGCTAAATAGAGATCAAGAAAAGGCATGACAGTAAGAACGCTGGTCGTTAGTGGCTGAAAACCAGCGTTCTTAAGCCCGTATTCACAAACCTATGCGTCATCCTCATCGCTTGTTTTTCTTATCGCTTTTGTGCCATTGATCCATGTTAAGAGTACTAAAATTGTAGTGAGTGTGAGAAGCTATCATAACGCTTATTAGATACCGGACTAATTTGTTCATGTAGCATGATAAGGGCAGAGGAAACATAACGAGAACAAGAGATAAGGATAAGGTAGGTTTGCGAATACGGGCCTTATTGTCCCGTGCGTGCGTGCGTGCGTGCGTGCGTGCGTGCGCGCGCGCGCGTGTGTGTGTGTGTGTGTGTGTGTGTGTGTGTGTGTGTGTGTGTGTGTGTGTGTGTGTGCGTTTTCCTTCTCTACTCCACAAGTTTGTTTTTTCCGTCTCGCACTAAAATGTCGTATAAAAATGGTTATTCAGCGTGATCGAGCACCGCTGTCCGCATACCAACCGCCTATCGCAGTCACACATCAAAGTGGCGAGGTTTATTGAAGCGCAAGCTTTGCTCGACCACGTGAACGCAATATACACCGAATAATATGGGTCCTAACACACTGTAGTTTTATGGTGTGTTGGATTAGTCAGGAAAGACTTGCGCAGCACCGAATACTACTGTGGAACAATCTTCGCCATGGCAACTTCAGGGGTACTGCTTCTGGAGAGCAGGGGAAGTCTGCGCCTGTGTACTACACATTAAATGTATCGATGTCACCTCTTGGCGCACTTTCCAGCTCGCGCAACGAGCTGTAGGGCCGGTACTGGAAGGTATATGCGCGTCACACCTTGGTGCCAAACTTGAGACCAGTTGGCTGTTTCTCGCTGAATCTCTTACAGCGACCATTCGTAACGGAGTATGAGCTTGTCGGGTAATTTGTTACCCACTGGTTAATGTCATCTAACTACCCGCTTGTTTTAGCTAATGTTAGCTACTGTTCCGGGCCTGAATTCTCAAATATTCTCTTTCGTAAGTGCTTTTTGCGACTGGCTTTGCTAATGATATGTCTGTCATCAAAATTGGCTAGAGTATTTCTTATGAACTTTTTTTGTCGTAAGATGCTTTTGTGAATACGGGCTCTGTACTGGATTGATATAGGCAAGCGTAGCAGGTGGCGGAAAATTAGGTTAGGTGGACAGATGAAGCCAAGAAGTGAGGTAGGTAAGGTTGCCACGGTTAGCACACTGATGTTTTCATAGGAAAAATATGAGGGATGCTTTTGCCCTGCAAAAGGTGTAGATTAGATCATGATGATTATGACAGTATTATTAGTTCTTGTTAGCTGATGTTCGGTACTGCCACACATAAAAGTATCTGAGCTATTAGCTGCTATAACAGCGACAACTTCAAGCGACATTTGTCGCGATTTGATTTTGGTTTGCCTCCGTTCGCGATTCCGTTTGGTTATATCGTAATAGACAGCGCATGCCTGGACAACGACAAGACGAGAGCCACGAGGCCCGAGTCGCACGACTGCACTTGCCTCGAGGTCGCGTTCGTAGTGCAGGGCGCACGAGGCGGTCCAGCAGGCGACCACGGAGAAGGTGTTCCACACGATGAACCCTTTCAGGGTGGAGGACAGGCACTGTACACACAGCAAACGACAAGAGTCAGGAGAAAGAAGAGAGAGGAAATAGAAAAGATTTTATCTGCGGGCGGAGACAAAACGAGCCGGCTGTCATTGCGACAAGTGGTGACCAAACGGCCGAGAGCGACAGAATAAAAGATCACGCACGCGGGTGGAAGTGGCAGACGGGACGATTTATCAAGCGCGATGCTCCCGACACATAATCTCATTCATCTCCGCGGAGTGCGACCACTTCGTTACGTGCGCACGGCTTCGCTGAGCATCGTTACTTCTCACGCGTTGTTTCTTTCCGTTCTCAAGGCATCTACGACCGTGCAATCCTTCTTTCTTTTTTGTGAAACCAATTGTCGCAGCGGCGCTGGACATTTTCTATGCACTGCGATGTCCTTTAGCTGCGGCGGTGGTTTGCGTTCGTTGAAAGAAACAGAAAAGTAACAAGAAGTCTATAGCTCTGTCTCTCCTCTCTCGAAAAGCCTGCGTTGCTGCGATGTACGGAGCAACGCAGGTTTTTCGTGTCCCTGCGCTGGTCTCTATTGCGTGTCTCTGCGCTGTTCTTTTTGCAAGATTGAATTATGACGGGATGTCTAGTTACAAATCTGTCAGGAACACGCATTCGTTCGCGTCACTTATCGCGCTTTTCATCGGGAACCGCGCTTCGCTGAAGCGTGAAACCATGCCGCGACATGTCACAAAAAAAAAATAAAGAAAAGAGATCATGAAGGAGATTGCCGACCGACAAAATAAACGATCTGCAATGTAAGGTAGTCGTTGGAGCGTGACGTAGCTTGTTAGGCGGAGTTTTACCCGTGGATTCATCTATCATTACGGCATTGGCGTTGATTTGCCTGGACAAATGGCAGTGGCCAGAAGGACCGGAGACATACGAGTATGGTGTGGAAGACCGGATGCGTGCGAGACATTAGTTTTGTGCTGCAGGAATGGTGTAGTTGTGGGCGATTATATCACGCACCGACGCCATGGTTTGTTGATCCCTGCCTTGCAAACGAGTGCCTTCCAGTGCCTCCCACATGCAAGTTAGCTTCCTCGCTGAGCACTTTAGGGGCCGAGCTGTCGGCGTGTAATGTCTCACGTCGTTGTCACGCTCAGGAAACAGCAGTTGAAAAGCGGGCTAAAAACATGCTAATAATTGACCAAAACCGGTTAATGTTGATCCAGATTACGAACGGCTAAAATAAACGAGATTAGTATATAAAATAAAAGACGCACATTAGGGGTAATTAATCGCATAACTAGATCAATTTAAGCGAAAATATTTCAAGAACGGCGACGATAAACACAAGAGAAACAAAGGGAAATCTCTGCACCGCAGCAACGCAAGTTCATATAGTTCCGATAAAAACGATCAATAATCATAAAGAATAAGCTAGATTGATCCAGATTAAGCTGGTGAAGATAAATCAGATTGGTGTAATAGAATAAAAGACACAAAGCAAGAGTAATTAAGGGCATAATGAGACCAGCTTGATCGAAAATAATTCGGAAACGTTGACGATAAACACAGCAAAAATACAACACAAACCTGGGCAAGTCGCATCTCCGCACTTCATACAGCTTTCACGACAGTGGAACTGGCTTTGATCTTTTTTTTTTTTTATACACTGCTCGCTGTTTCTCTCTTCCGACGCAGCGAAACGCGCGTTTTAGAAAAGAGCTATAAATGGCCGCGAACATCCTTTCGTCATGTCTACCAATCGCTCTACATCGACTTCCGATTGGGAAAGAAACTTGATAATTATTTTGATTACTCATTTTAACGAGTATGCTGCATCAACAGTGATACACGTAGAGCTGTGCGAAATATTGAAAGAGAGAGAGAGAGAGAGACTTGTTGTCCCAGATGCTACGGCATAAGGGGTGCGAGAATGTCTTTCTAAGGCCGCAGCGCCGAGCCTCTTACGATCACACTCGTGAGGACAATTAGCAAAACACACAAGGCAGCATGGCAACGCCGAAACTTAGCAGAATATCGTCGTGCTCGTCAATGCAGAATAAATGTCAGAGCGCAAAACCCAGTGGTGGCAGCGTTCTGCACGAGTCCTTCACTAAAATCGTGTAACTGAAACAGAGGGCTCCACTTTCTTGTTTTCTTTTTTTCTATGGAGAGAACACCCATCACGAGGACGATCCTCATGCATCTTAAGCTGGGAAAACGTCGCAAGCCGACAGCAGCGTTGCTAGCGCGCATCTTCAGGCCAGTGCATGACAACACATCATTGTTTGTCCTGTTCTTTACTGTTCTTTGAGCTTTGACTCACGTAACACGTTATATGCTTTCTCAACAATAGCGCGTTTAAAGGCAGACGCCTTTCTAATGACTTCCACTACACAGAATTGCATCGTACCGGTCAAACAACTTTGCTCAACAACAATATCGCACTGCTGTATACCGCCTCCACGTTGTAAGCACGCCGCACCAACCACATCTAAAGCGACCTTGTGTGAAGTTGAGCTGTTCATCTGATTTTCTTTTCTTCTTTTTTGTGGAATGCTAGTCAGCTTAGCAGCGTTACCTTGAGCTTTGATCTGACTATATGCACAGCCCGAAAATTTTCGAGCTAGACTGTGCCGTCACAGCAACTCCATTCAGTAAGGACGACGGCATACGGAATATCAGAAAATTACGCACGATTCTTAGGCCCGTGTTTACCCGACGATGTGGCTATCAATTACAACCAGCAAATAAATAAGGGTAAGTTCGGTCATTTGTGTAGTAGAAGTGGTTGCTGCTGCTATTCCGCAGGCTACAGTACAGTCTCCGCACCGCAACGATACTGCGCATTTTGAGTGCACTAAAGTAACCTTGCTAGTGAGAGGGGTGGAATATGTTATGGCGAACACGAGATCACAAGTGCAGGCCGTCACAGCTAATTGTAATATGCTTCAGTACTTACTTCTGCGGGAAAGCCTTCGCGTGTGTCCCTGGTGTGCTGAAGGAATAGAAGAGCAGATTTTTACACGCGGTGCGGAAATTATTCAGATAAGACTGCAGCAGGGTTCAGCTTCTTTGTCATTTATGCATGGTTTATTTAGTCTTATTTCAGTACCTGACAACAGATGAAGCACCTCGACGACAGTTCACTAGTGCATACAACAGGAAAACATATGTATACATATACTTCGGCAATATGTCAGTACAATGTAAACACACAACTAAAGCATTGAAAAGGAAATTAACAAAATGAGATAGCTATTAAACCCATTCGCTCCAAACTCTTCTTTGCGCCAGGTTTAGTAACACACTTAACTGGAGACACCCATGTCGGATCAACTAACCTTGTTCATAGCGCTGCGGCCTTGTCACGTGGCAAGTTAGACGAATTCGCGTAAAACGCTTCGAAATACACGATCGTGTCCAGGACGGTACTTGAAACTCGAACAATTCCGGCAACTCACGACAGTCAATACATCCCAAAGCTACATGAACCACATGAACTTTAAGTCGCAGCCTCCTGTCATGTAAAAAAAAAAAAAAAGAAGCACGGTGACGTCAGCTAATCAGCTCGAGTTTACAATGAACCACTATCGGTGTCGGCGAATATATCTGTTATATAGTATAAGGGCGAAAAAAAAAAAATCCGTGCGCGACAGCTTCGTAGAATTCCACACGCACGAATATAAAAGAATTGACGCTTTTGTCTGAACGCAGGCATATTTCATAAGTGCTCTCACTCTCTACTAAGACTCTACTGCAAAAGCACAAATCAGTGCGATTACCGCAAATATTACTCACGTATGAAACGGCCGCCAGCAGTACCAAGTCACTGATGCCGTTCAAGACGCATTCCAGACCGAAGATGATGTCGAAAATCCAGCCGTAGCCTGCGGTGGCCGAAAGAATTAAATTTCGCCTCCTCTAGAGCGAGCATTATTGATTTCTGGGGTTTAACGTCCCAAAACGACGATTTGATTATGAGAGACACCCTAGTGGATGGCTCTGGAAATTTCGACCACCTGGGGCTCTTTAGCGCGCACTGACAATCGCACAGTAGACGGGCCTCAACATTTCGTCACCATCCAAATGCAGCCGCCGCGCGCGGGATTCGATCCCGCGACTTTCGCATCAGTAGGCGAGTACCATAGCCAGTAGACCGCCGTGGCGCAGCTCTAGAGCGAACATAGAATATACTTTTGTGCTATATAAAACCTGAGGACATTTTTATCAGCTCTTTAGCTTCAAACACTATAGCATAACAAGAACACACGTCATGCACGACTGAAGTTCTTCTGTCTAATTAAAAAAAAACAAAAAACAAATGCAAGGTATCTGTCCAAAGTACTGCAGGCTTTCTGCAAGCATTGTCTAGCAATTCTGCTAGATAAACCCGGTGAAGTTAATTTTATGGCAAAAGTACGATATAAATGCGATGTCCTTACAGCAAAAGAAAACATGCGGGCGTGTGTGCGGGCGTGTGTGTGTGCGTGCGTGTGCATATATCAGCAAGAACAATCATCCCAAATGCATTCGCTGGCTTACATTTTCCTTCACATAAGGTACGCAGCGTCGCATTAAGAACTCATTTTGTCAAAGAGCGGCGTCATATACGTTACACAGCTTCAGTCGAGAGCGAATCTGCATCCATCAACGCTTCCGGAATTTTTTTTTATACACAATCCCCGCGCAGGAGGAGATCAGCACATCGCTCAAGCGCTCACATGGCTAACGAGCTAACTATAACAACGGTTCATTGCTTACTAACGATCACGACATGCTGCAGCACACGAGACAAAAAAGTGCGCTTAACGACCGCCCCTTTCTCTTAAATGCGCGCTAAGTTAAATTAGAATGTAGGCAAAAGGAAACATAGTCCCACTTTCAAGACAGTCTAGAAGCAGGAGTATGTCTTTGGCGCCCGTCTGCAATACGCACACGCGTTCAGTGCATACGCAAAGAGAAAAAGAGAGAAAGAAAAAAAAAGTAATTTGTTCGCACAGCATGCAAGTACGCTGCCCATTTGAAGCATGTCCTTTGAGGTATAGAGTCGCTCGTTTACGACGCTGTAGCACGTGGCCGCTAATACAGGCGTCCGTTGGCTCGTGCTTCGCGTCAAGCTCGAGGCGAATTAGGCTAATGTGCTCGTCGGTCCAGCATACGTGTTCTCTTCAGATGGCGTCGTCCTTTACCGTCGGTGGATGGTTTTACTCGCGCCAATAGAGCAATTAGGCCAAAGCGCAGCACTTGGGCTGGTGTCTGTATTTTCCTCGTCGCACAGACGGACAGGTGAACAAAAAGGCCACATAGAACTGACAAAAGAGAGTGCCACGAGGGCTGCAAAGAATACCGCTTAAAAAGGCTAGCCTTGTCGCAAAGGACGAAGGCGAGTTAGGCAAACTACCGGAAACAGGGTTAAACGAAGAAGAAAGCGCCGATCGTCTTCAAAGAAAAGAGCTTACTCTAGTACGTGAAGCAGTCTAGATGGGTCTCAATGCAAGCAGCACGGCGCGAGGCTGAAGTGCCATAAAAGCATACTTAGTTTTCCTTCTCGTTAATTTAGCCGAATTTCTCTACTTCTTGTTGTTAACTGCTGCGACGCAAGAGCGCTACTGAACAGGCGACAGGACCAGCGATGGCTCCTGGTCATTTTAGGGGCGAAGCTCCTCTTAGTCTAACCTTGTCACGCGTCAGGCGTCAGTCCGTCAGGCGTCAGGCGTAACCCGCGTGCTCCCGGGCGTGCCTCTGCCGTCTATGTGAGAGAGAGCACGCGTCAGTCGTCAGGCGTAACCCGCGTGCCGGGAGGCGCGCGCTCGCCCTCGGCGCGTGCTTCCCGGCGCGTGCCTCTCTCTCCCGGCGCGTGCCTCTGCTGTCTTGTGTGTGAGAGAGAGAGAGAGAGACAGAGGGAGAGCGAAAGGCGCGCGTTGGCTATGGAAACGCTCTTTCTTAGAGGAACGCTGTACCAGCTCGCAAAGAACGCGCCCTCACCCGCGAGAGATAACGTTGGCGCAGGCAGCGCCTCCTAGCGAGTTTCTTGATTGAGAAATACCGACTGCTCGCGTTGGAGAAGCGTTCACCGGCAACCGATATATATATATATATATATATATATATATATATATATATCATGACTTGCAATGAAGTGCCGGTGGGAGATTTCACTTGTGCATAGTTGAACCATGATGATTCGTAGAGCGCGCGTTAACTAAATTAATCCGGAGCTCGGCACGATCTACGATGAACCTCCCGAGCTTCGCCCACTCATCATCATTCACTCCGTGGATATGCTGTAATTTTTTCTTTGTTTCCTCTGTTTATTTTTTGCTTTTCTTTAGAGATGGAGCGATAGGTCATGACGTGCGGACCAAGGCGCAGACGACGGCAATGAGCGAGTGTGATAACTGGCGGGAGGTGGGGTGGGGAGAATACACTTTTTCTTTAAAGCTAAGCGAAAATTTTCTGAAAAAAAAAATTACCAGCCCTGAGGCGAGTGTTAGTCATCTAAAGAAGCCACAGATGGCGTCGCTGAACACGTTAAAATATGACATTTGCTTTTCACTAGGAAAACAATGACAAAAAAATAGGAAGCTTATGTCTCGAAAGAAGGTTTCTATAAATAGTAAAAGTAATTTTTGTCCAGCAGCGAAATCAGACCGAGATACCGCCGACATTTCAGTTCAAGAGCCTGTTCAGGATAGGCATATGTTGTATGCGTATTTGAAGCTTTAAATTTATGGTGCAGATTCCCGTTCTGCGTTTTCTTTAATGCGCGAAGAAAAGGAACAGGCCCGACTCCTCGGGGCAGGCAATAGGAGGGAGACGGCTGGGACACCTTGCTCAAGCGTGACCGCTTTTTCGAAATCTCATCGCTGACTACGGGAAGGAACAGCGCTTCCGGGTTTTCCAGATGAAACAGGGAAAAAAAAGAAGAAAATGAAACGCTGTCGTATAGGAATTGTTTAAGGACAGTTTTTTTTGCCAGCGTCAGCACGGAAACTTCCGGACGTTCGGTGCAAAACTGTCGCACCACTCAGCTGCTGCTACTGCAAAGTTCTCTGTAGTTTTGAAAATGTAGGGAAACGAAAAAAAAAAAAATGGTGGGTGCCACACGTCGAAAAAGTTTGTATTCATGGTATTCTCAGGAGGATATCCTGCTCTAAACTGGCGCGTGATATCTGGAGTTTTTAGATGAATATTTCATAGTTGCAGTTGGGCGTGGCGGACTCTGTCGCGAAAGAATCTAGAAGTGAGTGTCACTGCGATTTCAGCTGAGCGGGCCAAGTTTCTCAGAAAGTGATGCAAACTGACGAATGCACTCTCACATGGCGCTGTTTCTCTCGACCGAGAAAGCAAAACTGACAGGCACGCCTCCCTTCCATCTTAAGATTTATTTATTTATTTATTTATTTATTTATTTATTTATTATTTATTTATTTATTTATTTATTTTACAACACTTCAGGGTCCTTGCAGGGAGATACAACGCAGAATACCATTTAGTAAGAAAAAGTTCAGGTTTGTTACACCTCTACAACACTAGGTAAGGCATTAAGCTAAACATCAGGTCAAACTTTTGCAACACACATTCTGTGGCGAGACGCTTGCAAGACTCGACGAGCCTCGGTGAGAAACTACACATGTTGACATTTATGTCGACATCCTCAACACACATGCGAGAGGTTATATTCCTTTTTTATTGCATTGCCAATTATGCAGCAAGCTTGCGATCCATGTAAACCCACAAGTAGTGCATACTGCAAAGTATGTCGAGCAGGGGCATAAAGATATGAGCCACGCTTGATGCGTTATACGCATTTACGTCTCCTGAAGGTCACCGCGCCACGTCTGTATGATGTCATACATGACAGGGTATAGGCATTTCTATATGTTTCCATAAGGGTCACGTGGTATTTTTTGTACCAGTAGACTAGACGCCGTGTTTTTCAGGCCATCGCGTAACGAGACACTTAGGGCTGTCGGCTTCAGATATTGTTGGCAATACCTGGATGACATATACTGGTACAGCCACATCGAGCTTTTGGGAACGGTCCTTGTACATGCAGTTCCTGCACTATAGCACAAGGTAAATGTGCAGATGTGCATACCATTGTAGATGCTTTTGTATCTTACCTTTGCTATTACAAATTAACAGTAATCTTACACAATGGCAGCAGCAGTTTGTTTAGCATCAAAGAGCCCTCTCGCGCAACCCGAGATCAGAAATTTACTCAGCGGCAGTTGTTCACCAGTCTGCAAAGAACATCTAGCCGCAAAAGCTCTTCAGAACGAGGATGATGCCCCGACACGGTGGTCTAGTGGCTCTGGCACTCGGCTGTTGATCCGAAGGTTGCGGGATCGAATGCCCGGCTGCGGCGGCTGCATTTCGATGGAGGCGAAATGTTGGGTCCCCTGTATGCTGTGCGATGTCAGTGCACGTTAAAGAACCCCAGGTGGTCGAAATTTCCGGAGACCGCTACGGCGTTTCTCATAATCGTAACGTGGTTTTGGTACGTAAACCCCCACAAAATAAATCGGCGGTGCACAGTATGAACCATGTTATAATTAGTACAATAATTTTTGTTTATAAATCACTAAATCATGGTTTGCATATTAGCGTTGACATGAGGCCACGCCTGTGAGGCTCGTTCGAAGACAATATTGCAAGTGTACTGGGCGAAAATATCACTAGATATTATCGGTATTCGCTGTTATTTTTCTTTTTCCTTAACTGATCCTTACAAGGGCATACCCTGTCCCTAGCGCACTCCAAAGCGGAGCTCAGAAGGGTGGCGTGCGCGTTAGTGCCTGGTGGTGTAACCGGAAGTTTATTATTTTTTTTTTTTCATGAAGGCCCTCGCACGTGTTTTACAGGCATTTGGTTCCCAGATTGTAATCTTTACGAAATAGCGGCTCTGCAGGAAGTGAGATTTCCCTGCATTTTCTTAGCGAGATGTTGCGAAGTGCATGTCAAGAACTATTTTTGTTGACGACCCCATGCATGGTCCAACGCTTGTCGCTCGAAAGCACTTGGCGCGTCGCAGCCAAAAAATTGTGACGAAACAACTCGCTAGTCGCTGCTCACAAGCGATACACTCTGCATACGTCGCAGATGCTGTCTCGGTGGTCGCGCTTTGTAATAATCTTGTGCGTTATAAGCATTTATTTTGGCATGGTCACATGTCACAGGGCCCGGTTCTAACCACTTGTGACGCGTTGAGACACGCACACTCGGGCGTAGACTGTCAGCGCACCTGAGCTCCTATATCAAGCGTAGCGTGGCAAGAAATGAGGACGAAGAATGAAATGACGAATTGACGCAAGCACTAAATTTTCAACGTTCATCTTTTGCCCGTTTGTTGCCGCTCTATGCTACTAGATTCGTACCCTCGACCGTCAGCACCATTTCAATCTTAGCTTAAACGTTGTTCGAGGGGACTTTCAAAGAACGTACCGAATGCTTTGCCCATCAACGTTTTGCCCCGGATCAGACCACCGGTGTAGAAGATGAGGCCGGCGCAGTTGAGGCACTGCAGCAAAGGCAATCAGAGCAGGCCCTCATATATAAGAGTGCATTTTCACGCCACGCACATCAACTAACCTGACATAACGCTGCGCCACCCGGAACAGAGAAATTCAGTGGAAAAAGTGTGCGTTTTAAGTCTCTCGGCATATTCACCATTGCGATTTTATAGGTCGCGCTTATAGACTTCTCTGCTTAGTTTTCGTGAGTGATGCGCAAACGACAAATAAACGTTGTCGTACACTCACACATATGCTATCGTTGTCGTTGGATTATGGAATAAGCATTCGAAGCAAAAAGAAAAAAAAGAAAAATGTAGGATTTCTTATTTGGGTGGGATTAAACACTGTCATAGTCGCATCTTGAAGGTGGTTGGGGATATCTAACCCCCTTCCCTCCAAATTTTCGGTTCGTATGCCTAAATATAAAAAAATGCGCATTTCAGAAATACATGGCCATAAGAGCAAGGTCAAGCTTTCCGTACGCCCCCCAGGCCCCCGGAACTAAGACCCTGGCTACCACCCTGAACAACGCCACCGAGATCTGCCTACGGTTTCCAGACATCCAGTGTCGTACACTTGGTCAAAGAGGATTAGCCTTGGAAACGCTGTGAAATCAGGAGAGTGCGGCATGGAACTTGACACCCCCAGGGGGTTAATAGAACCCTTTTTCTAGCGGTAAATGACATCACCGTCACCTTATGGCAGTGACGTAGCCGTTGGTCTAAATAAAGTAGCAGCAGGAACGCCTGCACTTTTGTGTTTGCTCGCGTACTCTATGGCCTCTCCGAACTGTTCAGTCGAAGAAATTACGATGTCTTTTTTGCACCTTCTCTTCTGATATGTCGCTATGTCACACAACGCATATAACATGAACACACAGCTGGAGAGGTGTTCCGGTTGCTTTGCGCGCCAACGTGGCTAACAGAGCAAAGGTGTCCACTCACGAAGCATCCTCCTGTTAGAAAGGCTACCGTAGTCCCGGAACGAAGACACTCGGTCAGGGAGGACATGGCCCTCGAATTCCGCCTTGGTCCTTCTTTGTCTTCTTCGTCACTGAGTGCAACAGCACGTGCTCGCTAGAAGGAGCAGGTATTCGATGATGATGATGACTGTGGTTCGGTTAGGAAAGAACGCTGATTTCTGCAGCCTACGTAGGGAGCACGGTTAAGCGTCCGTGGGGGTGGGGGAAAGGGAGTGGAAGAGATAGAAAGGAGAGAAAAGCCGTGTAGTGGAGGGCTCCAGAAATTTTGACCGCCTGGGGTTCTTTAACGTGCACTGACAACGCACAGTACACGGACCTCTGGCATTTCCGCCTCCATCGAAAATGCGAATGCCGCGGCCGGTATCGAACCCGCGTTTTTCGGGTGGCAGCCGCCTACCAGAACCACTACACCACCGCGGCGGAGAGGTATTAGACTGCCAATCCTTGCTCGCTTATTCATTTTTACATGGCTCCTACCCATTGCGCGGTATTGGAAAAGAAGCTGGTGGTTAAAGCAAGGTGGACATAATCACAGAGTGCAGAGAAGTTCAGGCCCGTCTTCCCTACTCCTACAACCACCCACTAGCCCTTAGGAACAGTGGGAGACGCTACTGTCCATGAACGAGCCTTTCGGACCAGACTGAGTTTGTCCAGAGAGCGGCTGCAGCCAAGACAGGACACGGATTCCCCTGAAGAGGAAACCACTCCTACATCTTTACGCTAAATAATTACTTTTTCCTCTCTCTCCGGGGATCTTAGGAAAGGTAAAAAAGGGGAAAGTGAAGTGTTAGAAACATAATAACGTCAGAGACTGCAACTGTGTGAGTTATTTAGGCCATAGTAACAGATATTTCAGCAGGAATTTACGGCAATTCAGCAATGCATGAAGATTAATTCATGATTTTCTTAATTACCCGCACCAGGCACGTAGGCAAGGGGGGGGCCCAGGGGGGCCCGGGCCCCCCTCGAAATTCGTCCAGTCAGTCATTAACGCAGGGGTATAGAGGCACAAGTACAAGTAGCGCCGTGCGCATTTAAACAAATGAAAATCAAACGATAGTCAAGGAACTCACCAAGAACAGTTGCTCAAAAACCTGTATTCCGAAAGCACTTCAATTCCGAAAACACGGCGAAACTTGCTCATAAATTCAGCGCCCGGCTCCTGAATCAACACCACAACAGAAACACCACACTCTCCCATATGTCCGAGGCGTTAGCGAAACCACTGCCCGTATTCTCAGAAAAGAAGCCACGCGAGTGGCTCACAAGCCCACGAGCACATGTTCTCTACATATTGCCAAAGACTGTTCACCGAGGGAGAGAGCCCAAGGCACATGTATACAAATATGCGATGCGAGCTACATCGGCGAAACGAAAAACCTCAAAGAAACATTTCGACAGCACCGGAATAACCTCTGCAGTTTTTCAAGAGATCGCAACCCGATAGCCGAACATTCGGAAGATAGCGGCCACCGTATCAATCTTCATGACACAACGGTCATACCAACTGAAACCAATTATCGGAAACAGTTACTGATTTGTGGTTGCGGATAAACACAGAAAATTGTGCAACGCAGGATATTTTCATATATGTAAGACAAGTTTTTTTAACTAGTATAACGCATTACGGAACAAGAGAAACGCCCAAGCAGACCGACACAAGAGGACAGAGCTCTAACTTCCAACTTCCACCTTCAACCGGGATTTGATGGAAGGAGCTGGTATAGCATCCGGCTCCTTCCATCAAATCCCGGTTGAAGGTGGGTTTGAGTCCGCCTGGGTGGAACTTTTTCAGTGTGAATGCCAGTTCATTTTTTCAAAGGTCCACTTCCGTTACAGGAAGTGCGTCACTTATTTCTTGGTGGACCGCGGCATAAAATACTTTTGTGTTAAAACATATTTGATGAACCGAACATCTGCAAAGCGGCTTAATGGCCTGGCTCTTATGTCCATTCACCTGATGCAAGTCAGTGTTGGCGAAGTTATCAATGTGTTTATGGAGAAACCGCGACGTATGAAAACTGCAGCGTGAACCGCTCTTTTCGGCCAAGTTGCATGCTCGCTTTTTTTCTTCTTTTGCATTGACTTTTACTATATTGTAAAACCACTCGCAATGCCATTCTTTAATAT
Source organism: Hyalomma asiaticum (assembly GCA_013339685.2). Classification (NCBI taxonomy): domain Eukaryota; kingdom Metazoa; phylum Arthropoda; class Arachnida; order Ixodida; family Ixodidae; genus Hyalomma; species Hyalomma asiaticum. Next base: position 118,278,636 of record CM023483.1, on the reverse strand, counting down.
TGCTTCCTAAAACCAACGTTATCTTTGTACATATTTTGTGTCATGAAAGCATCCGTGTTTTGGTTCTTTGCGGTTCAATAAAATTTTCACGAGTAGGTTTGTTTCTTCATTTAAGAATTGCAGTCATGAAGTGGCTCACGTTATTCTCGCACGCCTGTTGTTGAGACAGAGTGCGATAATTTTTTTATTTGCTGCACATCCGTAAGTGGGCGCCTGATTCCTTTGTATTCCTTTTTCTTTTTCTCTTTTTTTCACTCCTCTTTCCGTCACTGTTTCTGTATGGCCCTTCGTCGAGATTACTTGGTTGGAAAGTATTCTTTCTCATGCACACGCACTAGCCTTACTACAGCGTCAAAAAACTTGCTTTCCATCTAGGATTAACCCGCCTCTTGTGCTGCATTGCACTATGTTCTCATGCTCGTCTAATATTTAAGCGCCTTCTATACTCCCAGGCAAGTTCTTTTTAGCGTTGTATAATAATGAACATGCTGTTATTGTTGCTTTTGTCCCCCGCCCCCCTTCTGTAATACCCTGAAAAGGGTCTTTAGGGTCAATAAATGATGATGATGATGATGATGACCATGCTTTTTTGCGAACAATTAGGTCTTGGGCCCTCCCCGAAAAAAAAATCCTCGCTACGTGCCTGACTCGCACCCGTGCTTCATGATGTATCGGCCCACGAGCTGACGAAAGCGTTCCAAGAAAAAATCGCGAACAAATACCTCGAACCTCGACTTCAGTGTTCTGCAATGCGAACGTTAGTTTGGCAGTGCGCAATCACATTAATGAAACCAATCGATTACTCAGCTAAACCGGCTTCTCACCTCTCTGTGTAAGTACGCATATGTTTAGACCAAATTATCTTTGTTTTCCCATTAAACGTACTGCGATTTTTAAATCATTTCTTGGCGTACTTGAGTCACCTCGACCGTATCTATCTATCTATCTATCTATCTATCTATCTATCTATCTATCTATCTATCTATCTATCTATCTATCTATCTATCTATCTATCTATCTATCTATCTATCTACGTCACGCTGCTCTCCTAGTTCATCCGGTTTACAAAATTTGGAGAATAGGTCACGAATGTATGAGGGACATGAATGACTGGTCCTCACATCCCTAACATAACATGCTCGACGTGTACGTAACGATTAACGATACTGCAAAAACATGTGGCTCATACCCGTATTGTTAGGCCCATGGTAAGTGGGTATGCGCCACAGGTGTTTGAATTTTATGCAGGCGATGTCAGTCAAGAACCAACTGAAATAGAAATTTCACATATTGCAACACACCCAGCCACAAGAAAGGCATGTCGTTTGTCATAATTTGCAATTGGAATTTGTAGAAACAAGCAAACTGGCTGTGATTTCCGAAGGCACCACTAGGCCACGGCTGCTCCTACACGGTGCATATAGTAAATAAACATATTGCACCAGCAGTCGTGGTGATGGCGCTTGTGTAACGCCTATTCCTCGTTTAAGCGCTATCATCGCAATGCAATGAACAACACTCGCGTTGTACTCTCACTAGGCATGCTTTTCCCCCACTTTGCTCGATTCCGTAGGAATACTTCAACGAGCGGAGCTTAAAATACGCACATCAGCTCATTGTAGCGTGTACTTCTTTTCGACAAAAGAAACATCTGTGCACTAACGTGAGCGCCAACGTTACGTCGTACCGTGATCTATGCCATTCAGTCGCTATACAGTGCTGTCGACGTCCCTGTTTAGCTGACGTTCAGCACACACCCGCTCATGCCATTTGCACAGACGTTCATCGTAATCGTAAATCTTGGCTGAATGTCAAACAATTCGTCATTGGCAATTTCCTCGCTGATTGCTTCGCATGGCACCGATTCCAACAATCCGTGGGATCTGCAGGATATATTTTTCTGCTACTCTGTATTGCGCCCTTCAATTTTTAATCTTTAATTCGCAGTTTCCAATTTGTAAATTAGTCCACTCTTAGCATTCATGACACCTTATATAACCACCCGATTTTTGTTCGATCCCGCAGTGCGGGTGTGGGCCGTGGTTGTTTACGTAAACAAAAAAGTGACAACCACTGAACATTGAATGGCACTCGCTACACTGAGGGGGGCCCGTCGCTTTAGAAGCATCATTATGGTGACGGGAGCTGTTACTCATCATCCTGCAGAAAGCCCGGAATTAAGACGCTCTTGTCAGGTTTCAGTGGTTCGCTGGTTTCACTGGGCGTAACATCAGGCGAACGTGCGCCTTCGTCGCCCACTATTAAGACGAAAGCCTTAACTAGTGTCCACTGATCTCAATGAAATTTTCAATATATATTCTCATCGGTACTGTAATAACACATGTCAAGCCAGACGGTTGCAAGCTACTTAGTTTTCCTGGAAATGAATTTTAAAATTTTTTACCGGAATCCCACGCGGGCCACCCTGTGTTTTCTACGTCATCACCTTCAACGCTGCCTACCCGAGCCACCGGGCCGTGAAAAGCAAAACGGCCGTACTTCAGCGTACAGATCGTCGCTGTTAAGCTCAGAAAAGCTGGCATAACTCAATACGTCGTCGGATGACCGCGCCACAGTCATTTTGCTCCATATTTCTGACGGTGGGAAGGCTGTGACGTCGTCGCATACGCTACCCGAAGCGTCTACCCGTTTCGGTTTCGGTTTGAACACGCCGTTCAGTCGGTCATTTAAAATTATTGGCGCGTTTCTGAGCAGACTGAACCATCCTGGCTGCTACAGGACTATGAGTACCATTGGAGAACATCAATATCAGAACATGGTGAAGAAAACCGCCGGAGTTGCCCTTTAACAGCCTTATGACAAGCTAAACGTGAGCGCCCAGTCTCACCGGCGGTAGTACATACTGTACGTGGCACCAAAGCTCGAACAAGCATGTCATTCACCTGGTAATTACTAAAACTGCCATGGAACGGCACGAACGTAAAACTAACAGGCTGATAGTCTATGTCGTCAATAGCTCGACTTGCTTGCAATTTACGTCACGATTGCCCATAACAAGGTCACCTGCGGCTCATATCCGGACACTTAGTCCTTACATATGCGGGTGCCAGCTCCACGTGGTTAAGCGTTAGCATTAGTAGCCTATGTCGGTCAAACGGACAACCAAAAGACGAGGTCGCAAATAGAGTGTCACAACTCCCAAGCAATGTTCGTAAGAGGATGACAAAAGAAAACGTCATATAACTCTTATGACATTGTGCAATGACGTGCGTGGTCAAGTAGTCTAGGCACGGGATAAGGAACCGATGAATTCTTCAATCATATAATATCTTACTACTTGATCACGCTTATTCCTACGGCGCAAGCGTGCGCTATTCTCTTGCGCTTAAGCCACTCTAACCCCCTTTTGCCCTCAGACCACATGATTATACGAACCTCAATGTGGCGCGTTTGAAATAAACACTGTTATGAACCCAAGCCATACGTATGTGTAAGATTATTAAGAAACACAAGGACGTAGCCAATAATTAGAAAATACTTTAATGAATCGTCGGGACTGACCAAGCGATAAACACTGGGGCCGCCTTATGTCAGCTGCACTGGTACGGGGTGCATAGGTGATGAATATTTTTGTCTTTAAAACAGCAGATAAATAAGAAAAAACCTGATTGAAGATTTTCTGTTTTTTTTGTGCTGGCGTTCCACGTACCAAAACCGACGATATGATTATGCGAGACGCTGTAGCGGGCGGCTTCGGAAATTTCGACCGCCTGGAGTTCTTTAAGACATCGCACAGAACCAGACTGCACGAGAGTTGATGGAAGCGTATCACATCAAAAAGAAAGGTGCAAGTTGTATCAGCGACACACAGGAAAAGAGATTGTTTGATCGTTGGACGGCTTAAGGTTGGCAAGAGACCGCGCGTACTGTTGTATATCTATTCCAGGGTTGGCGCCCTGAATAAACTAGTCGGAAGTGCCGCTCATCCTATGTTGCTCCCTTCCACGCTGTCCGAGTTTCTTCCTTGCAGCTAAAATATGTCGTTGAGGCCACCACCGAAATGCAGCAGCCACGGACGGCCGGTATTCGATCCCGCGACCTTCCGATTAGCAGCCAAGTGCCATAACCACTAGACCACTGTGGCGGGGTAAGAAACCCTGGACAATCCCGCCCTGCGTGTAACAACAGCCTTAGCCGGAAGACAATCCTGCAGGCTTCAAGAAGCAGCCTCCAAGATTTAACATCTTCTATTGCTTGTGCACGACTGTTCTTTCCCTTTACGCACGGGCTGCTTATGAGCCTTATCTGTCACGGGGACTTTCGCATCGCTTAAGTGGCATTCTTTGGAAAGCAAGAGATCCTCCCCCCCTGCCCTCTCTTCGTCTGAGATTTGTGGTTGTCGTCGTCACATTTATGGAATAAGTCTGCTGAACGTGTCCTATTATTACATCCAACAGTGTACCGGATCACTTATAACGCCCAACAGTGTAATAAGTGATCCGGGACAACGCGCTTTCAGTAAGGCCCGAAGACAGGTAGTGGCTGCGCACAAACTTCGTATCGCGATTCTTGGGCGGTTCCTGGACGTTTATCACACTGTGTTCTTAGAGGCGACAGTTGCCGTGTCACTCGTTGGTTGCAGTTCACCTCCGCGCCACCTAAAACCACATGTCAACCTAAACAACAGCTATCCGTCTGAACGAAAACCTCCGCGTGAAGCAAAGTAACTAAGTTGGTCAGTGATAACTTGTCGCTGACGAATACTACAGATGCCATATCGCATTGTACAGCCAGACATTTGTACAAAATCCGCCACTGAGTACGATCCACACACCCTGAATCCCGGACATTTAATTTCGTAAAACTGTGGGGTGGACTAGAAATACGTCGTACTTAAATTGACACAAGTTCCCTTATACGACGCATAATTGGACGGGAAGTCCACGTGAACTACGTGGTAAGTGAACAAAGACCATACATAAAGCAACGTTTGCAAAAATAAGTTGTCCCGAGATGAAAGACCGAGACTACCTCTTCTACTGACTACGAGGAACCTCCTCCGGCGATGACTTCAGAGTCGACTCCGCTGACGACGGCGAGAAAGACTTCATATGCGACGACTTCCTTTCCGATTCACGAGAATGCTTCGAAGACTTGTGCCTGGTCTTGGAATCATCGCCCGATCGCGATCGTCGTTTCGAAGTCGTCTTCGACTTCTTCCTCGTGGTTGTCGTCGTCGTTGTCATAGAGGCCTCCTCATGAGGCTTCGTGCCTTTCACGGCCGGCATGGACTTGTCGGACGAAGATGAGGGCGCGGGAGCTCTGCCATTATCTTTACGCTGGCCGTGCCCCTGACGTCGCAGGATTGAAGTCTGTTCTGGTGACGCCGCGCCCTGAGCGGCTTCAGCGGTCGCGAGAACAGCGACGTCTTCTCGCGCTGCCAGGGGCTTGGGAACGTCCTCTTCCTCCACGGGTTTCTGGTAGTGCCGTGACAGGGGCCCGTCCTGCTGTTTTCGAAGGATGGAATGGACCGACGTCGGCGACGATGATGCCACCGTGGAGTTACCATCGGTCAACGGTGGCGCTTCTGGCACGGGCTGCAGTGCGTTCCCCGCTTGCGTCGTAGTTCCCGTAGGAGACATGATAGACAAGCGCCGACCGGGCTTGCGCTGCGGCAATGCGGCTTTCCCGCTCGTTGCGTTGACGGGACTGGAAGCGTCGGAGGCCACGTTCGTCGGGGACGCCATCGCCGATGCGGAACTGGCGCCAAACTCGTACGACTGCTTGCGCGAGCCGGGCCTCGCGTGCTCAGCTCCGAAATGCGAATCGTAGCCGGGTTTGTGCTCGACGTTCTGCCCGGGCCCAGCGCCGTAGGCGCCTGCCTCTTGGCCAATCTCGTTGGGATAGCTTACGGAGCTGCGGCGGCGGTCAGCGCGGTACGATGGACCACGCTGCGACGCCGCTGTGGCACTCCCTTGGAGTAGCGGTAGGCCCTGTCCTCGGAGGTTCGGGTCGTCGGGTGCAGAGTCAGCGGCCGTTATGCTCTGCCTGGGCACGACTCCTGCGCCGTAAGGAGTGCGTCGTCTAAAGTGTGCCGCTCCCGTCCTGGATTCCGCCGTTTCGAGGCCCGTCGTCCCGCCGCCACCGCAGGCTGCTGCCGCTGTCTGGACAGTGGGAGATGCTGTCTTCGCGGCTCCTTCGACAATGATGGGCCGCTGTTCGGCCTCCAGCCGGTTGTAGAGTCGGTAGAAACGGTACAGCACGTAGTACTGTCGATGCAGAGAGAGAAAAGAAGAGTAGGATGCGGCTATTGGATTTCTGGACCTAGATGTATGTTGTTCTGGACCTATATAGTATTCCGTTCCGTCTACGAAACAAGTACACGTGTGGCTTAAGGTGGTATTGTTCATAATGCCGAGCTATGCATACGTGGCGTGTGACGTACTCAGGGCATATATATATGTACCAGCGAGATCTGCGAAAAATAAATCATTTGTTGAAAGTTAGCGCTGTGGTGTGCCAGGTGTGTCAGTTGTCCGTGTCAGTTCAGCTTGCGCTACCATCAAACACAAGTTGCTATATCAACAGGCCCATACAGCCACACTCACAGAGTTCATCGACATGTAGAGCGGCCGACGAGCTGTCAAGAAACTACGAGGCGAATTTATAGGGTCACGTGAAAGGCTATACAGAACGCAGTCTCAATCTTTCGATGCGTGTTTATGTAAGCTGGTCTTTCGCGTTTCGAGTACGGACACTGCGTTAGGATCCAAAACGAGCTAACCGTGACGGCGCTGGCGGTTTCAACTTACCTTAGCCGCTTCAATCGAGCATCGAATCACAGCATTCATCACGAACATCTCCGTCTGTAGTTGGAAGAGTACACACAATTATTAAAGACGATAGTCTTTCTTGGGATACTTCAACGCAGAAATCTTGGTCTGTCTGTGTGTGTGTGTGCCTGTCCTGCTTTTCACCCGATTCAGTAGAATGGCGAAAGTTTAACCCCTTCCTCAACGACCACCCATCTTGATCTGGTTTCTGCGTTCATACGCAGAAACCATTATAGCAATAAGCGAATATTACGCATATCTGAGGCACAACATCAATACGTGAGTATTGGGCGGTGCATTTCTTTATTCGAGAAAATGCACAGATATGTAATTCTGAAGACCGCAGTGTACGCTGCGTTGATGAACGAAAAAGCGGACGTTTCCTACGCTTCGGTTGGATGGATGGATGGATATTAGGAGCGTCCCCTTTATAACGGGGCGGTGGCGGGGCACCAAGCTCTAGCTTTATTTCTTTTTCGTTTACAACCATTTCTTTTCCCGAATCACCCATATTCTCACAACTAATTTTTTTCCTCGTCAATTTATTTTATCTATTATCGTTCCTCTGTGATGAAACAATCTTACCCGAACTACCTTTCGCTTTTATGTGCTCCATACTTTTGCGCCACCAATGCTCTAAGCGCCTTTTACTTATATCTATCGCCGGCATGTTCAGCTTTCCCCTGTTACTCCTGAAACCCATGGCCTCCTGTAGGGTAGTGTCCACAGCTACACCTGGGTGGACATCTGTACATTCAATCAAAATATGGTCTGTCGTTTCCCTAGCTTTTCCACAGCACGTACATGTTGTGATGTTATGTTTGGGTTCAGAATTCGCCCCAGAAAGAACGACGCAGCACGCAGGTGAACAAGCACACGTAGAACGTATTACACACTCAAACGACGTAAAAGAGTTGACGAGCACAATTAAAAATCCCTATCCTGTCCGCTACGCGCGAGAGTCAAAAGATGCTCATACGGTTCAGAGGTGACGACGAAGTAGCCAACGATGTCCCCGAGTCGAAGTCGTCGAGTGTCCGATGACGTAGCTCGGTGGGCGTCGTGGTCACGTATAGAGGCGCGGCCGTTGATCCCGGAGTTCTGGCCCACTGGAACTGCTCCGCGAAGACGTACTCGGCCCCGCGTGGTCGTAGACGAACCGTCAGTGCGACCGTGAGTACAAAGCGGCAAGGCTTGGCTCGGCCTCGTGCCCGGTCCCTGGCCCGATCTTCCTCTCGTGGTGGAACAGGCGGGAGTGCTTCGATTACGCCGAGGCAACAGGAAGTAGGCCTGCTGGTTCTCCCATGGACCAGACGTCCAGCGAAGGAGACAGCCCTGGAATCTTCCTCTCGTGGTGGACCAGGCGGGAGTGCTTCGATTACGCCGAGGCAACAGGAAGTAGGCCTGCTGGTTCTCCCATGGACCGGACGCCCAGCGAAGGAGACAGCCCTGGAATCTTCCGATGCCCGCGCACAGCTCTCGCCCTGCCACGCTTTCTCGTGCCACACGCGCGAGCCACACGCGCACCAGATCGCCGTCCTCTTCGCCACCGCACGGCACATACACATTTCGCCCCCGCACGGCGCGCAAATTCAAAACGTCGCACAGGTCATCACCGAGTCGCCACCGCACGGCGCACTGTGTTGTTCTGGCATAACCGAACCCGCGCATCCACATATCATCACACATGTATCCCCTTCTTTATTGAATTTCGCTCTGTAACTTCGGGTTCCCAGGCAACCGGACCTTGCCTCAAACAGTAAAGCGCTTCCCTTTGAATTATCGTAAAATTTTTCTCTCTTGATTTCGTCTTTCCCTTTTCGGTAGTTGTTCAATGCCGGTTTGTTCTCCATTCTAGCTATCCAATCCGAGTTCTCCGCCGCTCTGACCATGCTCTTAACGCTCTTTTTCGTCCCATCCGTTTCGTTACTGGATGTATACTTACTGGTAAGCTTCCTAGTTCTCTTCCTCCATTGTGAATCAACGTTCTTCCTATACAAATACCTGAATACTTTCGCTGCCCATCTACTTTCTTTCATATTCCTTAATCTCTGTTCGTACCTAATTTTACTCTGAGCTTCCCTTCCCTCAAAGTCAGACCATCCCATATCCCCCTTAACAGCCTCATTTGTGGTCTTCCCATGGGCGCCCAGTGCGAGACGTCCGACCGTCCTCTGATTCACGTCCAGCCCTGATTGTACCTCTGACCTCATGCACACCACTGAGTTTCCGAATGTAAGTGCTGGCACCATTACACCTTTCCACAAACCTCGAATTACCTCGTACCTGTTGTAACCCCACCGCGCTCTATGCTTCATTATTGCGGAGTTCCTCTTTCCTTTAACTATCATAGCTTTTTCTTGTACTTCCATGTATCTATTCCCATCATTTATCCATATCCCGAGGTATTTGTACTCTCGTACTCTGGGTATCTCCTCGCCCTGTATTGATATGGTCTGATCGTTGCTGTCATTGAATATTATACAGCCGCATTTTGTCACACTAAATTTTAGCCCTAAATCTTCACTTTCCCGACCACATATACTAACCAGACCCTGCAAATCTGTTTGACTGTCTGCGAATAGCACAATATCGTCTGCATAAAACAACCCGGGGAGCTTTTGTTCCATCACTATACCTGCCTGTCTGTACGACAGCTTAAAACCAATATTGCTCATCTCCAATGCTTTCTCCATTCTCCTCATGTAAAGCATGGATAATAGTGGGGACAACGGGCATCCCTGCCTCAACCCTTTACCTATATCGACGGCCTCCATTCTACCATTACTCGCCATACCTTCCCATTCCCCACATACTGTATTTCCACTGTATATTTCCTTTAAGAGCTCTATACAATCATCCCCTGTACCAGCCTCTTTCATTATGTCCCATAAAATATTCTGATTCACATTGTCATACACACCCTTAATATCCAAAAATGCCAAATGTAGAGGTCTGTTCTCTTTTCCGGCTATTTCTATACACTGCGTAAGCGCAAAAAGGTTATCATCTAATCTCCTGTCGACTCGAAATCCATTTTGGAGTTCGCCAAAAGTGCCATTAAGCTCTGTCCATATCTGCATTTTCAATTTAATTGCCTGCATCGCCAACCTGTAGAGTACTGATGTAATGGTCAGTGGTCTATAGGAGCGAATGTTATTTTTCTCTCCCTTGCCCTTATAAATGAACTTCATCCTAGTTTGACGCCAACTGTCCGGTATTCGCCTGTCCTTTAACCTTTTTCAATTGCTTTTAATAGGGCTTCTTTGCTGTTTCTTCCGAGCTCATTTATTACAGTAATGCTAACCCCATCTAATCCTGTGGCTGTTCGTTTGGGAATCATTTCCTCCGCCTTCTTCCAATTGAAATTTTCCAGAACTAGTTCTTCCACTTGGTCTCCCTTGCTACTGTTGCACGTCGTAAAGGGAGCCTCGTCATGCTTCTTAAAGGAATCGGCTGTTGCGTTTCGAATATAAGTCAATGCGTCGTACCCCTCCAATTTATTTCCTTCTTCATCCCCAATATGCCGTTGCATAGTTACAGTTTTCTTCCCCAGCGATTGCAGGTGGTTCCAGAAAAGCCTAGATGCGTCCTTATTTTCGCGAATGTCCGATATCCAACGTTCACTTTGGCCTTTAATCTTGGCTTCAACTAAACTCTGTACCAGGGCTTTTTTCTCGAGATATGTTTCCCATTTTTGCTTGACCTCGTCTTGTGGCCTCTGCTCCTTTTTTGTCGTTTTTTTGTCGTGGGCATGTCTTGTAGAGTGTGTTCTATATCATCAAACGGCCATTTATGTTTTGCCTTGCCTCAGACAGCGCCCCGTCTATGTTGAATCGGCCGCATGTGGCTGGCATTGATGAAATGGAGGCAGCGCTGCGTGAGATATGGATGCCATCTGGCCATGATATCGGGAAACGCAAGAAGCTTGCGTAGTACGCAGAGCTACTGGTAGGTGGCAGCACCGTGGCAGCACCATTCAACATAGACGGGGCGCTGACTGAGGCAAGGCAAAACATAAATGGCCGTTTGATGATATAGAACACACTCTACAAGACATGCCCAGACAATGCAGGGAAAAGACCGACGAGCAGATTGCAGCGGAGAAGCGCCGGCGTGCCGATGCCCGTCGTCTCAAGCGTGCCCAGGAAACGTCAGAGCAACGAGCCCAGCGGCTAGCGAAAGATCGTGAATCGAGGCGCGCCCGGAGGCAACAGGAAACAGACGAGGTGCGCGATGCGCGAACTGTCACTGACTGAGAGGCTAAGCGAGCGTACCCGGAGGCTGAACAGACGCCCGAAGCTCGTGCCGAACCGCAGATGAATCGGGACTCATGTAGTACGGCCGGTAGAAGACTATCGTCTTTCGACGACATTTGCAGCGAAGCAAGGAGATACGCGGCGAATTCTTTAGCAGAACGTGCATGAATTATTAAATTATTGTTTTATTTTACATTCTCCACACCCGCAACGCTTGCATGGGGCCATGCATCCACGTTTGTAAAGCGATTCATTTCGGTAAAACTGTAGCCGTGAACTTCCTGCGCTCACGTCTTCGATGGATCTGTTGTTCCCCAAACCGGCAACGGATACCGTTTTTAAAATGATAAGGGCTGCCTACGAAACGCTCTAGATAAGTTTTCTAGATAAGAATCTGCACATCGCGTTGCTTCTATGTAGTTGAACATCTGAAGGAGCTCAGATTCGAACATAATTATGAAGCGATCATCTTTATGGTGTCACCTATATTTTGCCATCTACAGATATCGTACACTTCAGTGTACAGACAGATACACTGAAGAATGTCATGTTCGCAAAACAAACGAAAAAGAAGGGACTGACTGCACGTGTACATGCCACTCAAGTGTAAGGAGGCCTTGCTTTTATTAGAAATTTACAAAGAAAGATGCGGGAAATGCAGAGAAACTTCTTATAAGTCTGAATCATTCATTCATGCACTAATAATATAGTATTGCGGTGTGTTTCTATTTCGGCTGCAGATTTTCCTTCGCGATGTTTTCGGTTTACGAAACGTTCATGCTGCTATCTCCCTTTTAATTAAGAAAGAAGAGTGCAATATCAAAGACATTACAAATATCGTAAGATGGAAGCACGCCTTCCGGGAAAGCATGGGTGTGCTCATCCATACTCCCCCCCCCCCTTTTTTTTTTTATTACCCTACCGATCTATCTATAAGCCTTAACAGCCCCTGTTCGCGTTATTTATCCTAGACATTTGATTAGCTGCTGGAATGAATATTAGATCAGTAAAATTGAAATTTTTATCGAAAGGGCGATTTATTTTGCATGCTTTACACAACAGACGGATATTACAGCTTTAACCTCTTCCTCTCTTTCCGCTTAAATAAAACGGTAAAGTTGAGCCTCTGGGCATGGCCACTATTCAGTCAGCATTTACCTCAAGGTTCAGCAATCGCCCAAGCATTTCACAGCCCGTCTACCAATTGTAGAGGTCGCTGCTCAGTATAGCTTTATTTGGTGGCGCTCCTTTATAGGCCAGGGAGCATTTGGCACGGAAATTGACTACAGTTGAGTTGTGGTCTGGCAGTAGTGTCTGTTTGCTCCTTCTCCTCGCTGACTGCGTAACTTAACATTGTGTCGAAGAGAGGCCGAGTACAACTCTGGGTAAAATACTTACGTTCACACTGGTGGTGTAATTGTATACCATGTCGGTGCCCACGCTAGCCGGTGACGTTGTGATTGACCAGATAATGAATAGGAGCAGCGCACGTTTTGGTTCCTACAGCGCAGAAAAAAAGAAAAACGAGAAAAATAAACGCGCGTAGTGCACGTTATTACAGACGTGAACATATAGTTAATGCTGGTTTCGCTGTTTCTCTCGTTCGCATATATTATTGCCTGTGCATGTTCACTTGTGGCCGATTAGGTTTGATATAATTACTTCGTATGCCATCCTAATAAATAATTTCGAGAGGCAGTGACAGTGTCAAAATAGGCAAGTAAAAATAACCTGTGAGTATTTTTGCTACGTCAAGCGATTAGGCCGCAAATAAAATTTCGCAAGCTACTTCGACTATGCCTCCGTAAAACACAAAACGCACTGCGTTTCATGTTTTAAATGTCAGACGCATTTTCACACTTTGCAAGGGCAATTCCTGCCCGAGGTGACAAATTAAGAAATCACTATGCAAGCACTCGAGCTAACCTTCCCTCTCTCTCTCTCCCTTCCAACTCGAACCCTAAGCTTCTGTTATCCTTATGCAGGCAGATCCAATATCATCGCTGACTGCGTGCCTCTTGCGCAAAAGAACGTCGTCCGCACAAAGCCAGGCAGAAGAGCCCAGTATATCGGCTGTCCCACCGCATCCATTGAACTTTCGTCTTTGACAAATACTACTTATTTCTATATTTGCGGAGTGAGATGACATGCTGATTTATCCATGGAGGAGAGGAAAAAAAAAGTTAGGAGAGGGCGCCACGCTACAAACTTTGAACTAGGGGTGTGCGAATAATCAAAATTTCGAATAATTTTCATATAGCGTTTGCTATTCGATTCGATTTGCACTTAAATTTTACTATTGTTACTCTTCGAAGTTGGTGATTAAGGGGAAAAAATACGCTATGTCGTGTATGAAGTGACCCATTCCCGCAGGTACGCCCCGCCACGGTGGTCTAGTGACTAAGGTACTCGGCTGCTGATCCGAGGGTCGCGGGATCGAATCCCGGCCGCGGCGGCTGCATTTCGATGGAGGCGAAATGTTGAGGCCCGTGTGCTGTGCGATGTCAGTGCACGTTAAAGAACCCCAGGTGGTCGAAATTTCCGGAGCCCACCACTACGGCGTCTCTCATAATCAGAACTGGTTTTGGGACGTAAAACCCCACAAAACAACAACAACAACATTCCCGCAGGTAGTCCCTTCGCCGTATAACACCGGTGTACTGCGGCGAAGCTAACAATTGTGTACTGCGGCAAAGTTAGCTCAGCTCTTTCTGTTGCACAATTCTCTCTTGGACTCTTCCTCGGGACTCTGGAATGATACTGTCGCAGTCATGCAATAAATATTTTCTGCTCATGCTGAGCATAACCATAATTTGACATGGTATTAGTAAATAAATATTGGAAAATTATACGAAAAAATATTCGATTCGCTTCGCACTCAAACTTTTGCTATTCGCACAGCTCTACCTTGAACCTAATCCTAACGGCACTCCACGCAAACAAGTAAAACAAGCGTGCATGTCACAGGAAAGTGACAACGGCGTTCCACTCAAACAAAAGTAACCGTACGTGTCTATATATAAAGGAGAGAATCATGGGAAACGGGCCCCGGTCACGTGGTAGGCAAGCGGTAAAACAATGCACGGTCAAGAGCCGCTCAATGTTACCGCTTCTAAAAACTAGAGCGTTACGGCAACTTATGAAAAGCGTGATCTTACCTAAGCGGCACAGCTCTGGTACCACTGTTTTTCAATGGCACTGATAGTCATTTAGCAGGCAGGGTGGTTCAGTTTGCTCAGAAACTCACCGATAATCCTAAATAACCGAATCCATAGGCGATGTGTTTAGATCGAAACCGAGACGGGTAGGTGCTTCGTTCAGCGTGCGCGATGACATCGCGGCCTCCCCGCCATCAGAAATATGGAGCTGGTGCCTGCAGAGCTATGATAGCAACGATGTCCTCAGACGACATAAGGAGTTATGCCAGCTTTCCTGAACTTGACAGCGACGATTTGAGCGCTTAACCGTTTTCCTCTTGATCGCCCGCCTGCTCTGGTAGGAAGCGTTGAAGGTAATGACGTCAAAAACACAATTCATCTTCAGGGAAACGAAACAAATTGCAACTGCCCGGCTTGGCATATATATTACAGTACCGATGAGAACACGTACTGAACATTTCATCGAGTTAACATACTGGAACATTTCATTGGGATCCGTGGACACTGACCAATCGCCTGAGCTGCCCTAAATAGCATGCCGAAGCCAGCGGAACCACGCGACGCCGCATCCTAGTTTTATTTGTTCTTTTTCTTCTTCTTTTGTTGTCGTTCTTTTTTTTTTCTTCCATGCTTATATTACTTTGGATTCCCTCTCGTCTCTTTACCGTAATCGCGCGCAGGTGTGTTCGTGATTCAATGTATGTTCGAGATACCCGCCCGTACTTGTGAAGCGATATTGCAGACCGGTGGCGCCATCGCTTAACGGAAGGCTTCTTTAATTTGACAGGGGCCCAAGAGCGCGGGAAACTTGAACGCACCAAATGCCATTCTTCCGCCATTTACGGTATATACGTCAGGATGCCCGAGCTATCCAGCAGTTCGCTAATACTTGCAACTCACTCGCTTTACTTGCGTCAGATGAGCGCCAAAGAAAAAGAAAACTAACAAACGCGGTTCCTTATCGCATGTTAAGACGACTTCATTATGCATTCCCATGAAGATTACTCCCGAGAGCTCATGGGTCTAATTACTCGTAACTGCTTCCTAAACCGGAGTCTGAGCGCCGATTAACACAAGCTGAGTAGCCCTGATGGACGTAAGTGTGAAAAACGAGTTGATTCTTGAAAAGCGCCAGCAGGCGAGCGTGCATGGATTTCCGAGTGCCGTTGCCGAAGCACGTGCGTGAAAGAGTGCTGGTCAGCGGAATGTGATGCCATTGTGAGCAAAAGTGAGTATCAAGCGTTAGTGGCAGCGATTACAAATTACACTCAGTGTTATCGAGCATAAGTGGTCGTGGCTATGAATGCGAGCAAGTACAGTCAAGCATGAGAGCCTATTATAGTGTTGTTATATACTTCGATTGCGCAGGGTGAGCAGCCTAAATAACATCCAAAAATGTTGCTAGGCGAGCTTGAGCCAGCACACGTTTAAAGGGCAACTCCGGCGATTTTTTCACCATATTCTGATATTTATGTTTTCCAATGGTTCTGATAGCCCTGTAGAAGCCAGGATGGTTCACTTTGCTCAGAAACTCGGCAATAATCCTAAATAACCGAATCTACGATGTGTTCAAAGCGACACCGAAACAGGTAGATGCTTCGTGCAGCCTGCGCGGTGACGTCACAGCCTCCCCGCCATTAGAAATATGGAGCTAGTACCAGAAAGATGACATTGGCGAGGTCGTCCGGCGAAGTACTGAGTTATGCAAGCTTTCTTTAACCTGCGAACAACGCTGAAGTATTGTCGTTTTGCGTTTGACGGCCGGCCTGCTCGGGTAGGCAGCGTTGAATATGATGACGTCAAAAACACAGGGTGGCCCGCATGAGAATCCCCCCAAAATTTTTAAAATTAATTTGCAGAATAACTAAATGCCTTCCCGGAGCTTGTGTTGGCATATATTATTATAGTACCGAGGAGAATTTATATTGAAAACTTCATGGAGATCAGTGGACACTGAAAAACCGGCGGAGTTGCCCTTTCATCTGCCAACCTATGATGCTGTGCTGTTCAGCGTGCAACCACTGTTGCAATGTCCGCGGTACAAATTTTGAACCTTCTGGGCACTGACTGTGATGAAGAAAAGAAAACGCCGTGCATGTTTCTGAAAGAAGTCGGTGGTCAGCTAGAGACCTCGGACGCATTCGGGTGACCAGGCCGAGTGGCGAAGCTCTTCTGTAATTAAAAATTTCTCAGTGAAGCTCATGAAAACAAATACAATTCATGATTTTTGTGGAAAAATTTTCATGGTTTGGTTAGATTAAATAATCGAGTATGCTGAAAATTTCTGGAGCACTCCCCTACGACGTGTCTCATAATCACATCGCGGCTTTGGCATGTAGATTGATTGATTTATCGGGTTTTGCGTTCCAAAACCAGCTATGATCATGAGAGACGCCGTAGTGGAGGGCTCCGGAAATTTCGCCCATCTGGGGTTCTTTAACGTGCATTGACATCGCACAGTACACGGGCCTCAACATGTCGTCTCCATCAAAATTCAGCCGCCGCGGCCGGGATTCGATTTCGAATTTAGAAACACAGCAGTTATTATTATGCAAGTGACATATATGCCCTTTACACGCACGCATATTTTAAAATGTATGTATCATAACTCTTTATCCAAGTCTATGTCATTACTTCTTATTTTCGTTTATGTATATGTATGGCATGCATGCTACTCTATACTACTCTAAATATTTCTTTGTTCGTTATGTAGGCGTCGTTTGTACGGGCCCACCAGGCACCTTCAGTGTTCCTTTCGCCGCTTTTCAGCTAGGTTAACCGCGGGAAATAAAACACTCTTGATCTTGACAACTGGTCTAGCGGCACTTACCTTCAGGTGAGTAATCAACTTTTGGTGGTATCCATTTGCTTGCTTACGGGACGTGGTAGTCCGTTTGTCCATCTGGTGGACCAAGACAGAGAAAACTCGCTGAATTGCACTAAAGCACATATTTCAAAGGTTAATTTTATTGTGTATGTTTAACGGATATCGAAGATCACTACGCCCAGAAAAAGAAAGGTCGTAAGACCCACAACGTCTTAATTTGTTATCACTGTTTCGCTTTAGTCAGTTTGTTTTGTTTTCTTATTCAGGTAGCGACTGCCTCAAGACGTCATTACACTGAGCTTAGCCACGAGAGATCATTACAATGGGGCGTTTTCACTCTTTCGGGCCCACTGGGTCCTTTCCCACGCTTCTACACTGGGCCTCAGAGTCGCTATCTGTATGTGCAGGAGGAAAGCCCGAAGCCGAAGGAGGTGAAAAAGAGGGGAACGGGGACATTTCGCATTTGCTGATGGCATTGTTTACCTGAGGAAAGCACCTATTTTTCAGTAATAATTTAGAAAGGGGGGGGGGGGGGGGGTGGCGGAGGTCTCCAGGACATCCCCTCCTCTTCCACTGCGGCCCTGGCAGGAGGCGTCTGAAGAAAGCTGGACAGAGTGTCGAAACACCACAAGCACCGCCAGCAAATCGAGTCAGCACTTACGCACCTCAAGTTTTTGTCAAGGCTTGTTTTCGTGTTGTCATGTCAAATTTCAAACCGCGGCTTTAAATTCGACATGAATATTTGAGGTGTGTACGTGCAGGCATATTTGTAATTTTCTAGTCGAGTGCAGGAATAAGAAAGTCTGTATTACAAGGATAATTAATCCTTCAAGGAAGCAATGGATGAGTCAGAGAGCTACAGTAAGATATAATCGATTACTAGTAACGCGTTACGTACAACTCTGCACATAGAATATGCTTACGTCCCACACTCCTATGATGGTCATGATATCCACAATCACGCTGACTGCGCTCTCGAAGGTCTTCACGCCGGTGATGTAGACCATGTGGCCTATAGAAGAAAGCAGGAACTTGTGATTTACATCCGAAAGAAATAGTATGTACTATAGAAAGAATGTGGCGATCCACAATGATCCCGTAGTTTAACATGCAGCTCAGCATCATCCAGCTCAGCATATCGCTATTATCGATGTGTAAAGCTGTGGAGAATACGTTTACGTTTTACGGCTGATTCGAGCAACGGACATTGCCACTCTTCAGCCAAAGACGCCGCTTTGACGTCTCCGAGGTCGTTTTAGCTTATATCCATGTAGAATTGGTGCGAAACTGCATGATTGCATATATCGCGCAGTCAAAATTTCTTATGATGCCAGCTGCAATAGAATGAAGCTTCGGAGGTGACAACTTCCGATAGCCTATTCATTGGTGCCCTAATTGAGACACTGTAGCGGAAAGTGGTGTTTGCGACTATTATAGCATAGAAAGGCTAGGTTTCGACCCTCCAATAAATTTATATTTGGGCGTTAATTACTATGGGGCGTCAGATCAAATTCGGCTTTGAAACGAGCGTTGTTAATATATGCACGCGATGCAGTATACCTTGACTAGTTGGCAGAGTGTTCACCTCGAGGTCCGTGGTTCGATCACGGAACTGGTGGCCACATTTGAATGAGGGGGACTCATGAGAAAAGAAAAATGGTAGTGCACTCAAACTTAAATGCTCTTTCACCGGCACTGCCTAAGTCCCATAATCCAATGTCTGCCTCAGAAACAGGTTCTAGTCCTGGCGCTTATTTCTTTTTCTGTCTCTATAGTGTACGCGTTCCCGACTTGCCCAGTCTAGGAATCAAACCCCGTCCATGTGCAAAATGCGAAGTAACAACTTAGCATATTTACCTGGTTCTTTGTTGTTGAACCTGCCTTCTGGTGGGAACACGTGCACCAGAAAGATTACGAAGTTGTTGACCTAAGAGAAAGAAGCGGTTCGATTAACGCTTCGCGATGAGGAAAGACGTCATTATGCACGATCTAACGAATTCGCACGTGTTTTACATATATGAATGGTGGGCTGGACATGCATATAGTTATGCGGTTGTCACGACGTATAGCGACGATCACAAGGAAGAATCAAACTTGCGGAAACTTGCCACGATGAAGCCTAATAGAGCAAGATCTTATACAGCGAGTGAAGACAGTTCCGCATTTGTGTGCATGGTATACAAACCGTTAAAGGGTTTGTATACTGCGATTTTTCAGTGTCCACTGATCGCAATACAATTTGCAATATATATTTACCTCAGTACTGTAATAATAAAGGCCAAGTCAGGCGGATGCAGTCATTTAGTTTTCCTGTAAATGAAATTTAAAATTTTTGACTGGATTCTCACGCGGACCACCCTGTGTTTTTGTAGTCATCACCTTCAACGCTGCCTATTTGAACTAGCGGGCCGTCAAAAGCAAAACGGCTACACTTCAGCGCTATAATCATCGCTGTTAAGATCAGAAAAGCTGGCGTAACTCAATATATCGTCGGATGGCCTCGCCACTGGCATTTCCTTGGCGCCAGTTCCATATTTCTGGTGACGGGAAGGTTGTGATGTCACCGCACACACTCCACGAAGCATCTACCCGTTTTGTTTTCGGTTTGAAGACGTCTTTCAGTTGCTTATTTAAAATTATTGGTGGGGGGGGGGGGGGGGGGGGCGTTTCTGAGCAAACTGAACCACCCTGGTGGTTAGAGGACTATCAGTACCATTGGAAAACATTGATATCAGAACATGGTGAAAAAACCGCCGGAGTTTCCCTTTAATAGCTGCACACGATTCGCGGTTCCCTTATTAAAGATTCTTGGTAAGAACAAGATTGGGGCAGCACGTGACGCGCACGTTTCGAGCTGATTACGTAATAAAGTTGGTAGGCGGATGTACAAGTGTACGCTAGTCCGCGCTTGCACACGTCCACGCATCTGCATAACTTCACCAACCAGACTTCATCGTTTGTATGCTGCTCACTTCATCAGACGTGATTGATGCCTGTTGTGCACGCGACTATACATGTGTCTATATTCTAGGGACAAGCCTCTGTGTGAAATAATCAAGTTGGAGGCGCCATCTGATGGCAAGTCTCTTACACGTCACACATACAGACAGAGAGGGAGAAAGAGAACGATCGATTGATTTCTGTGGTTTTACGTTGGAGTTCACCCCTTCCCTATCAAGAACGCTATGTGACGCTGATGGCGTGCATACTCTTCATGACGTCAAAGCACCGGGCACGCGGCGAGATAATAAATGTGATTCGGTTAAGGAAAGGACGCCATTTTCATCAGCCCTTGTAGGGAAGCACGGGCCAGTGACCGCGGGAACTGGAAACGAGACGACCGTGGTTAACCTAGATAAGTACTCTTGTGGGACAGAAAGACACCCCAAATACGCCCTTTTATACAGTAGCCTATATAAGTATACAACAACGTCCTTGTACATGCAACTTTACACGCGAATCGTCATGGTCAAGATTGAGCTAAGCCCAACGAAACATTTCATGCGTCCAGCGATGTGCAAGAACCACATGTAGAGCCCATAGCTCTAGTAAAACTCACGCAGCAGAAGGTGGCGACGATTATTACGCTGTCCCTGCTGCTAATGTCCATACTTGTGAACTAGTGTACGGAGGTCTGGGTTGACCTTCGACGGAGCGTACGCTAGCTACCACCGCACACGATGGCCACAGCTTCTTCTTCATTCGGGGCTCGTGTTCTCGTGTTCTCTTCACGTGATCGCCGTCGTGCTTGCTAGCTTGTTTCTAATCATTGGCTCATACTCACTACGGAAAACAGGTGAAGAAGCCGAAATTTAAATAATGTGGAAGTTTTCGAAATATTCAAGAAAGGAAGATGTCCACATATTTAGAGGTAATCATGTTAGAGACCGAAGATTGTGTAAGTATAACTTTTCCCGTGTAATAGCCTCCTGCAGAAACATAGCAAATTGGGTAATCGGGAATTGGTGGTTTTCTGAATTACAGACTCAACGATTCTACGTATTTGGTCAATACGTTCGATTTGAATAAGGACAGTACATTCGTTTGAAACGATCTTGTAAGATAGAGGGGGCTCACTCTTTCAGACAAGAGGGCACTACTAGTGTTACAGTCTCGTTGCTGAAATTTCCTCACTTGTTCTTCTAAATACAATTACAAAAGCTTCGCACAAATTATTTTGAAGGTTATCTTTCTGCCACCACAAGTATTGTAAATTCTAGATTTGACTATTAATTGAACTTCTCATTTGTATCCCGACCACCACTAGTGGGTTTCTGTCACGTTGAAAAGAATTCTTCGTTGACAAGAAGCAGGCGAAAACGAAGAAGAAAAATGGGTAAGCTGCGTGTCCAGTTTCCCTGTCCAAACAGCGATAATAACTTCGCACAAATCTTTTGTTAGACTAACTGAGCTGACTATATCATTGCTCCTTGCCACAGGGCACGTCCTGATCAAACCACCAAAGCATTCGCGGCAAATCGCGTTTAGGAAGTGTATATCAAACCCACACTCAGTTACTCTATATAGGTATAAGTATAATGGTGTGTCAGGAGTGTCTTTCTGTCGTCCGCGTCGGTTCAGCTTGCGCTAGCATCAAACACAAGACCCTAAAGATGCGGCTTTGATCCCGGCCGCGGCGGGCCCATTTTCAGTGGAGGCAGAAATGCTAGAGGCCCGTGTGTTATGCGTTATAAGTGCACGTTAAAGAAGCTCCGGCGGTCAAAATTTCCGGCGCCCTCCTCAACGGCCTGCCTCAACATCATTTGCGTGGTTGTGGCACGTAATGTCCCAGTCATACATCTTCGAGGAAACTACACCTCGGCTACCACATTCATTCTTGCGCACCGTTAAGGTTCATTGGTTTAGTGTACTTTCGCGTATATAGACTTGCGGCTGAAAGCCCTGTCGAACAGACTTTCTCACTCGTTTAGGGAATGTTCTATATGAGCAAAATGCAATGTGACATTGTGTGACTGGTAAAAGCTTCACGTTTTAAGAGACGAGATAAAGATTGATGTTCGCACGAGTATTTCATAGCCATGCACGTATTACTGTAGCGCAAACGAAGGTGTAAGAATGTATGAAACGCCTAAGCTTCCTTGTCGGCTGTGCCAGTGTGTATGGTTTTTGAAAGCATTTGCAGTACCCGCGCTCAGTTACTCTAGGTATCAGTATAGTTTACAGTCTGCTACAACTGAGTAACCGCTGCCTTTATTTCACTGAAATTGGTAGCTTTCAACGAAAAATGAGAAGGGGGCCTGACGTTACTGATTGTGGCGTAGAATACAGCTGTTGTGACTCCATCCATGATTAATAAATGAATAACGTTCCTTGAAAATCCCTGAATATTATCGTAATTGACTGGCAGTTATCATAAAAAAGGCGCACGCATGCATGTATGAATTTAACGATCAGTGTATCTAAGAAATCGCGTAAGTGGTACTACGCATGCACGTATACAAAGTACATGAAATATAAAAAAACAGCTACAAAAAAAGACAGTATAGGGACAAACATCCGCAACGACGTTCTTCTGTTTCTTGCGCTGTTTCGTTCAAGTCACCAAATCAGGAAATGTTTTCTTGCAGTTTATTCGTATGTGTCGTTTCTTGGGGGTAGAACATCAGATATGCACTGTTAGGCACTGCTAGGGGCTGTAACCGAATGAGTCAAGTATACGCTTGTCTATTACCGTCAGGTCCGAGCACAAGGTCTGTCCGTATCGCCGTGGCCGCGTTCATGGTAAGTATCATTTCCTTTGCATGAGGTACTTGGGTGCCGGAAATGTACCAATATCCACCGGGCTAATCGTGGTCGGCGCATTTCGGCTTTCAATAGTGGGGAACTTCGTAAAAGGAATCAGACTGTCACGTGATACACTAAGAAATGACTACTGCCACTGTTTTGTATCTGTGTTTACGCAATATAACTTTATCTATTGACCCCCAACAGTCGATTGTAAATCATGAAAAATCAGTCGTTCTGCTTTGAATTCACATGTATCTTGTCGCTCGCGGCTTTTCTTTTAATTGTAATGTTCCTAATGTTGCACGTAAGCTATTCCTGCACTATTTTACGAGTATTCTTACTACGAGGCCTCAGCTTTGGACATTTGTTCGCCTCAGTAGCTCGGCAGGTCACCCGATGATGCCAACCCGATGGCGCAAACCCGATGATGATGATCACACACCAGCGAAAAAGAAGATACGCAAAACGCATGGTGATGATGGTGAAATACAGACGATGAAGACGCGCTTAATAAACTCCCACATTACGTTGATTAAGGCTGATGCAGTAAGTGTCTCACTACGCGATGACCTTGTGAAAAGCACTGCGCTTATATGGTCGCGATGATACCGAAATGCCCCCAATGTCTATACCCGATCACGTGACGCTTGGATCCGCATGGGTCAGTGACTTGCAGGGGTCACATGCACACACACCCAAGATGCACGGGATGCACCACTCATGATTCAAAGAAAAGATGGCAATTTTACCGGTGGCAAGCACGTTAGACTTTTACGCTGTGAATAAAAGAAATGTTGACATGCATCTGAGGCGGCGCAAAAGGTTCAGTTTTCGGTTCCTTGACATGCATTGTTAACGCTCTTCGCACACCGAGGCCAGGAAAGACGTATAAAGTGTTTTCATTTATTTTAAACTTGCCGCCTATAGCGTCGGCAAGACAGCCACATCGCGCAGTAGGCAATACCATGACGCGTGAACACAAGCGCCTAAAAATCACCGAAATTGCCGTCGGAGTCGCTGGACGCATTTGCATGCACCACGTTCAACTGACAGCAGCCGACAGAGTTGCTGCGATTCCGTCACGAGTTGCGGTGCTCACGTGACTCGGACCTTCGCTCGACAGTGTTGGCACGTCACTATACGAAACCGGCCCGTCAAAATCTAAGCCGTAACTGGGTAAGGTAGCCGTACTAAAATACATTCATTGCGTTCTAAGGCAACATGATACCCTTTTTATGGTTCTCTACACCAGCACTTACACTTAAAAAAGCAATAGGAAAATGTCTAAAATTCGTGTCAGCACTCTTTTAACTGTTCGCCAGTGTCGTTGAGGGGGCGCACCTAAAACCTGACAACACGTACACTTGCAAATATTTACACCAATTAGAGTTTCTTCGAAAATACCGATACGAAATTTTGAAATTATATCTCTTCGCTCTTTCGCAACGCAAAGTCCTGGTCGATAGCGAACGTTTCGTACAGTCTTAGCGCTCTAGTTTAAGCCTGCGTTCCTTTCACTACATATATATATGCTTCTTCATGCTTGCTTGCAGTGTATAGGCACGATCGAAATCGTGGAGGCCATACTACTCGGCTCCATACCTTCGCCCCCTGACACCGACGGCTCGGCGTCCTGTACGCACCGTGAGTTGAACCGTTTCCGTCTTACACGCAGCAGAGGTTAGTCTGAATAATAACTGCACACGACATCGCTAAGCTGGTTATATTTATCATTGATGCGCTTACACAAAATCTTGCCAACTGCCGTAGGATATTCAGGGCTCGTCGTCACGTCACCTTACACGCGTAGAGACTGTGAATATCTGAAACAATTCTCTCACAGGTGTTCCAGTTGCATTGTTGTTACTACGGGGTATTGCATACGAAGTAAAGAGAAATTCGTTTGCACTGCATTCTCCAAATCCCGTGAGACATAATAAAGTATCGCACAAGCGCTATCGTAGTAAGGCGAACGCCTGAAATGTCTCGTTTCTGGTGAACTCCAGAAAGTGGAGCACGAAACTGCGCCGAAAATGAGCAAAAATATGTAGAAGAAACCGATGCCCCAATAAGGTCACTAGAAACCACATAACCTTACATATCAATCGAGAGGTAATTAGTAATACATTATGACCACAGTCAATAAATTAATTCCGTTAATGAGCATGGAAAGCGGGAAATTGGGCTGCGAAACTTCGAAAACCTCCGTGAACTGAGAATTAATGATCTTATTGAGAGCCATTAAGGTTCCGATGATAATGATAATGATAGTAGAATGTAGCAATGACTGAATGATGACCTTGACACAGCAAAATGACAGTGACATGACTAAACAAAATTAACACCCAAAGACCATCGAAGCGGGCTACAGCGTTCATAACAAGTGAGGGAAACGCTGGCGGTAACGTTATAGTCCCGAATCAGGAAAGAAATGACTCGACGTAAAAACAGTACCACTCAAATTTCAATACATTTGGTTCGGCCGTGGGTAATAAGTGAAGCAAACACTAGAGTATGTCGATTGATGTCATAGTCATGGGCATGACTCATCGAAAATGAAAATTACCCAGCAAAAAAAAAAAAAATTAAATCACCAACTTATGGAATGGGTTCGTACCCATTCCATTTCGTAGAATTAGCTCTGGGTTTCAACCCCTAGCTCCACTGTTCGACTACCGAAGGCCTCGACTTCTGCGTTTACGTCCTTAGAGGGTAGCTGACTCCAAGGGGTTTTTTTTTAATTATTCGAGACGAAGTGCACATAAGAATACTAAAACAGTGTATGAGCTTATTTAAAGGCGGCTGTATATGAAGACGACAGCGTTTACTTCCGCACTCGTTCGGCTAACGTTGGCGACCGTTAGCTGTACGTGCCTTGTGCTTTGCCTAGGTTCAGTTTCTGTATACTTTCATTTTTTTCCTGATTAGGACATAGCAGCACAGGAGATTCTGTTCTCATTAAGCTTTGACAGTCATACGGGGATCTTCCAGTGAGAGGTATGATGCGAAGAAAGCGCGTACGTTATGCGCGCTTTCGTTAGGTGATGTATGCGCACAATATTGTGTTCCTGCCCAACGTGGTATACGTGGTTATTTAATCTGTTCGCAAGAAATATCGCAGCAATCGCAAAGAGCGCTTGTTCTTGTTTTGGGACATTCGACCTAGGTGCCGTACCTCTACTTAGCTTTTCAACGCTATGCGCGCAAACGAATTCCGTGGAATCAATACGTTTCTAAAGTTCAAAAGCGTTGCAGTTTGGGCGAGTTGGTATGCCCTGGTTAAGTGAGCGTGTAGCGCTGCTCAGGACGAGCGAAGACAGAGAAGGAAGGGATAAACAAGAGGACAAGACAACAGGGTGAGCGCTCACTAATAATACACGCTCACTAATAATAACGTTTCTGAGGAACGCGTCTACCCACAAGCAGTAGCTTGCCTGCACCTCCGGCATGCTTGGAAGGTTCCTGATTGTCAGAACATATCTGAAGGAGCTCGCCGAACAGGCTGGACGTTCGCACGCGAAGCGGCGCTCTATTTGCGTCGTTGCTTCACTGAAATCTTTCAGACCGATTAAATATGAGGCGATTGGCAGCATGCACGTGTTGGCCTACGACAAAACACCACGCTTTTATGTCGCAATTGACAAACTTCAGCATGGCGCTAAGCGAAAGCACCACTGTGACCTTAGACATTTCAGTCATATTTGTTTTTTGAGCAGCGTTGCCAGACATGAGACATTGTTTTCTGGAGTTGCCAGTTTCTGACTTCCACGGCCAGAAATCATGTTTCCTCTATCTAGCTTCGTGTGGAATGTCGTACAGAGTTGATTAATATTATGTACTTTATCCTAGCTTACAGCTTAGGAGAGGATGGATCTCAAGCAGCTATGAGCTAAGTAAAACTACCCATACGGCAAGTCCATAGCCATAGCTTCCTTGATTGTTCAAACTGTTTTATGTCTTTGTATAGGATGGACACTACTCGCAATTTATTTTGCCAATTTTTCCTATTTGTTCTAATTCTGTGCTGCCTGCCGTCGTACTCAGAAGCGTTAATCGACGTTCGTTCGCTCGCTCGCTCGCTCACTCACTCACTCACTCACTCACTCACTCACTCACTCACTCACTCACTCACTCACTCACTCACTCACTCACTCACTCACTCACTCACTCACTCACTCACTCACTCACTCACTCACTCTTGCAGTGTTGACGATCCTCCTCCTGTTCCTGAAGTCCACCCACGCCTGTTTCAAATGCTTCACGTCGATTGCCACTTTTTTCACCCTGAGCACGGTACGTTGCCTACCTGCCCAAACAAGCGGTTCGCTCAAAGGTCTGCGTCCGGGTGTGTCATTAAAGTCATGCATTGTGTCTCGTAACGGTGAGCACGTCAGCATATAAGTAAAGCCATATTTTCGATAACAAATAAAAAGAACATACTTCAAGCAGACGACAATAAATTTTTCGACGTTCCATTAGGGCTGGTAGAGGACGGTATTGTAGACCAACCGGTGATGGTCAATATTGTGCGCTCTTGAAAAAGTAAGTGATGGGGAGTGTGGCGCTTTGCTTTTGATTTTGTTGCACTAAATCTAATAATAATAATAATAATAATAATAATAATAATAATAATAATAATAATAATAATAATAATAATAATAATAATAATAATAATAATAATAATAATTTATTATGCGATGAAAATAAGAAATAAGATATAAGAATCTACGACAGTCATTTTTGAAGCATGCATGTTTTTCTAATGGGATACTATAAAAACATCTACACCCTCTAGGCCGTCTTTTTTGTCGTCCAATATCCATCGTCCTATATATTGCATGAACGTTAACGGCACACTCGCTTCTTCGGGGCCACGAATTGCTTGTTCGCGATCGCACTATTAGCGTGGCACATCGTCTCTGACAGGATAGTGGTCAGCGCAAAGTTTTCGAGAGATGAAACGAAGGTCTGTTGCGCTAGTTGCGCTGGAACAAAAGAGTGAAACATGAAGTCAATAAACTTAAAAACGTGAGCTATTTTTAAGGTTCCTGTTGTTCGGGTATCTGTATCTAGCGCAATGAACACGGACACAATGAAGCACAAAAGACTACATACAAACACTAACTATACCAACAGACGTTTATGGAACACCACACGTGTTTATACAGTGCTCATCACGGTGACACATGCGCACATCACTTTCTGAGATAAGACAACAAAATGTTCTGGTGCTGCTTGTACTACTAATGCAGTTTGCAGCATTCCACTGTCATGTGAGAATCAGTAGATAGGTCAGACTGGACAATGGTTAAGTGATCCATTCAAGGAGCATGCGTACAACGTAAATAAAACGGCTCGTGACAGTTGGCTATCAATACACTGCAAATCCTGTGGATGTGAATCTATTTTTGCACAGTGTACTGCTCTCAGCAGAAGTCGTCGTAAGATTACCCGCGAGATTATGGAGACAAAAAAGATACCTTCATCTGGTCCAGCCTGTGTCAGTGCCCCATCTGTATACATCTTTCAGACATAGAGCTGTCTTATCTTAGAAAGTGATTCGCGCAGCTATCACGGTTATGAGCACAGTATAAAACACGTGTTGTGTTCAATAAACTTCTGTTGGTAGTTAGTGCTAGTATGTCGGCTTTTGTGTTTCTTAGTGTCCGTGTTTATTGCGCTATAAAACGTCGCTGATGTGCAACCAACAATTCCAAGTCGCCACGATTCTGCTTCTGTTGTTGCTGTGTAAGCAGCTTGCAGTGCGCGCGCAATGTCGTCAGTGCTTTTGCAGCACGTAATGGCCAGCCCTAGTTCAGGCTCTATATCAGTAGCTTCTTCGCCAAGAAGAATTTCGTGCCTGCGCAGCAACACTGAACACTTATAGGTTACGACATGCTCCTTTACAGTGTTACTCAAGAGAACGCTTCTGCGCACAAATATCTCAAGAATCTCGCATCGCCTCCCTTCGCCGTCGTTGTCTGGGTCGTAGTAGTTGTTGCTGTAGTTGCTGTTGTTGATGGCGATGTACATGTCATTGTAGTCGTTCTCGTTGCATTCCTTCGCGTTTGTAACATCAATGATCACGTCTGGCTGACCAATGAATGTCTCTCGGGCCAAAGATTAAAGCGGAATTGCCCTCATTGAAGCAGTAATAAGGTTGTTGTTGTTGTTGTTGTTGTTGTTGTTGTTGTTGTTGTTGTTGTTATTATTATTATTATTATTATTATTATTGTTGTTGTTGTTGTTGGTGTTGGTGTTGGTGTTGTTGTTGTTGTTGTTGTTGCTGTTGTTGTTGTCGTTGTCGTCGTCGTCGTTGTTGTTGTTGTTGTTGTTGTTGTTGTCGCCGCCGTCGTCGTCGCAATTTTGGCAATATGTTGCCGCCGTTGCCGATGTACTAATAACTGTACTAAAAACAAGCATTTTTCTTGTAGTCGCACATTAGGCACAGAACGTTGATGGCCCGTCAGTGTAGACTTCGTCCTTTACACGTGGCGTAACACGTACTCCCCTGCAGAAACTCTTGCTGCCCACCGAGATGTTCCTACTTTGCAACAGCGCAGCGGTGATTCTCGGCGCAGCAGTCGACGCGTTCATATACCTGAACCGACTGCAGGAGGATAGGCTTCCGCCCAGCGAGTACGGCTGCGTCCCAGGCACCGCCAAGGCAGTGGTGAAGCCCTTTCACCTTTTTCTCGCTTTTTGTTAATCTCTCCTATCAGATATGATCACGGATCCTGCGGTCAGTAACTTCTCGACTTGTGTTTATCGGGCCCTCTTGAGTAACAGCCGCGCATACATTGCGGATAGTACGTGCCTCTCCAGCAACAGCGACTCACGGGCACGACGACATCTGGTCGTATTACATACCCAACACCTAAAAACTCGCGCATAAGTTGTTCAGTTTTGTGGATTAGTCGACCAGCCGGCCAACCATTCTTATTGGACAATTATTGTATTAGTAGGTCGCTCCACAATATATCAGTCAATTATCAATGTTATGGATGTTACCTGTATTTCTCCAAACGCTCACCATTGTTCCGAGTCCCTATATTTCATCAGCATTAGAACTCATTAAATATCGAAGAACTCTTATGCTACGGGGAAAAAAGAAGGAACGCCATCAGTGTGTACAGAAAAATGGAAATTTCGTGTATCACTTCTTGTGTTCAAGTGCATCGATCAATATAACAAGATATATATGCGCGCACATCGCATTCAGTTTAAAACACATCACGAAAAAGCATCCCGTTGCCTCGCCTTTCAACACGTTCGTTAGATGAGCCTAATTATTTAGATTCGCTCGTGAAGATTGCAAAGGAAGTGGTAAGAACGACAGGAAGTTAATCTAGCATCTAAGGATAACGTGGTTCTGGCGCCTTGGTTATATCCTATGGTAGAGCGATTACCCCAACGAAGCCCTGTTTATGGGTCCCGTTCTGGGACTAAAACGCGATCCTTTTCCACTGTAACGCAGCTTTCACCAAAACTCGTACGGGTGTTCTTCGTAGCTTCGACTGGGCGAATCGTAACGTTTGAGTTAGAAGTGGCACAAAAGCAAGCATTGCAAGTGAAATAAAGGGGTACGAAGAAGGGTTTATACGGTAGCTTGAGCATTCTTGCCACGTAAAGGGCGATATAGGAGCAAGCGAGAGAGGCAAAGATAGATTGTCATGCTTTGGAATCCAAAAAATAATAAGAAGAAGAAAGTCATGCAAGCGTACAACAATTCTGTGAGCTGTGCAAACTTCTCAAATGTCTGTCAGTGAGCGCAAATCGTTACAGCCGCTATCATGCCGGTGAAAGTGAGGAATATTCAAGATATGCTTGCTAAATTAAAAAAAAAAAGAAGGCGAGTCGTGTTATTCTGGCCCATACATGTAACTTATATTACATAGATATACACAGGCAAATACGCTATTTCAGGTGCTTTATTAATGCGACGCAAGCAAATCTTGCAGTTCAATCTTTCAAAAAATCTACACCTAACCATGATTTCTGCAGTTAATGCGTAATACGTATTCCTCGTTCTTCTTTCATTTATTCCTAGGAATAAACGATCAGTTGTATCAGAGTGGTTGTATCGATGAGGAACAGGATGTGCTCCGAACATCATACCTTTGGGAAACCACTGCTGCTGAGTGTAATTTCTCAATAGAACCATTGTTTTATTAGTGGGACAAAAAAAAAAAAGGCCCTGTGCACCAGTACAGCGCATGTTTTCACGTGTCTCACTTCACCTACGAGTATTTATCGATAATCTCTTGTTATCATTTCGTTTCATTTATGAACAGGCGGTGTTCACCCTGGCTAGACGAGCCTCACTCATGATGTCGGTAAGCAATCATAAGGACGTAATTAAAAAAAAAAAGAACGCGAGTGTAATGCAGAATTTCGCACAAACATAACGACAATTTCACAGATGCAGCACTGCGTTTGATCGAACATTGTGGTATGATGTAAATCTAACATAATTCAGATTCGATTCATAACTACCGCAAATTTTATTGGTGCAGGTGCTTCGCGAACGCAACGTACTGCGCGTCGTCCGGAGGTGTCAGTGTTCGTATACTCACCAATGCGAATTGAGACAGCACCACATCACGTGATTTCATAAACAGGTGTCGTGTCATATATAGCTACAGGGAGCTTAACACCCGTGCGCTTAAATTTAACGAATTTGAAACCTCGAGAGGGGCAGAACAGGCAACCAAAATTAAACCGTGTAATTTGGACTTGAATATGTATACAGGAATTATCCTCTCTTGTTTAAGGGGAAGCTGGTTATTCAAAGCAAAATTTAAGCATTTCACCAGATACTAAGAACTGATGGGTTTTTAGGTGTCAAAACCAGCTATATGATTGACATGTGATAGTGGAGGGCTCGGGAGAACCTTTTGACCAGAAGTGGTTATTTAATACGCACCTAAATATAAGTACAGGAATGCTTTCTGAATTTCATCTCCATCGAAATGCGGCCGCCGTGGCTGGGATTCGAACCCGCGACCTCGAGCTCCGCAACCCAGCCGCTAAGCCACCACAGTGGATTTCATTTCACCACCAAATTTGATGAAATTAACGCATAATTGTTCAGTTTTACATGATTTCAAATCTTACCGAGTTTATATTGCTCAGGAAAATTATTCCTTGAGCTCTTGAAGAAGCACTTAAAGAATAGCACACCACTTCTTTCGGTTTGGGAACAATGTGACTGAGGTGTTTGAAGGGGGAAAAAATATATATTATTTTTTTTCAACCGTGCGTAGGTGATCCGCTGGTCTTTATGAGCTGGAAGACTCGGCTACTGAGTGGTCATAGCAGACCCAATGAGAGTAGAAGTGTTTCGGTATTTGTAGATGGCCCGAGAATAGGTATCTCCATGCTGCAGAACATTACTTCCTGCCATCAAGGCGGTAGTCATTCACCATAACGCGAACTTATGCTCTTCTGCAGTGAGGCTTTTCTTGTTTGCCAGTCTTGTGTTAAGGCCGAAGCGACTCTGTCTGAAAAAGTTGAGAAGACGCCGCTGTCTAAGTGTAATTATGTCAACAAGCTTGATGCAACTGAATAAATCTAGACTTTTTCTTAATTCGCTGGTATTGATCAGTGATTCCAGCAACAGCCTGACTTGCAAGTTTCACTGCCGCTCCCGCGTTATTAATATTATTACGATTCACATTAATAAATGTCTTTCGGAAGCACCCGCAATAAAGGAAAAAGAATTCCACGATATGGTATTAGTGTACCTGTATTCGTATGTCTGTATTGTGGGATACTTTTTTTTTTGTCTTCTTGCAAAAGTATCTTCGAAGTATTCCGTTGCGTAGATGACAAATGTATCTCAGTAACTATATTTTAGGCTTCCAGCCCATGTATTTCGATATCTGTATTCCGGAATACCTTTATATGAGTATCTCTGCTCAGCCCTGAGCGAAAAGTTATTACTCGCAATGGTATTGACACTTATCTGGTAGCGTTCTTTCATGACGGAGAGTAACCTTCGTTTCAAATTAATATTGCGAGAACCCAGTAACCAATGTTGCCGGCGTCCCTATGCATAAAAAAAAAGATAGAAAAATTCCGTTTTAGAAAGTTCTGCTGACTTTCCAACGAAACCACTGCAGGCTTGTACACATCGAAAGGTGCGTTTTCTATCACGATAAAAAAAAGGGAAATCGATGAAGGGCGATATACAGTCTATTTAAAGGGTCCCTGCAACAATTTTTTAACATAGCCAGAAAACGGTGCCAATAGGCCATTGAGACTCCTGTGAACACGTGAGCCAAATATAATTGCGCCGAGTGCATCAGGGCATTTGCAATTTGCTTTCAAATACAACAGGAAGCCTGCTCTTTCAACAAATGACGTCACCGGCAGCATCGACTTGTTCGCTTTTTTTCTCGGTCTGCGTAAACATAGACGCGCACATTGTCTTCAATTGATGAACTCAAAACAACGAAACAAAGCATTGCAGCGGATGCTTCCACAATCGTTAGATCAGCCAGTGCTATTTCTCGCTCAAGCGACGTAGTCGGTGCCCTCAGTGACGTCATTTGTGGATAGGAGAGCGGGCGCTTTCCAGCTGTGTTTGAAAACAAGGCTGGAATTTCTCTGGCGCGGTGCAGTGAAATAACATTTGGCCCACATGTTCAGAAGAGCCTCCGCGACTGATCGGCTTCGTTTTCTCACTAGGTTCGCGAAATCCTGCAAGATTCCTTTGACCCAGCCATGAAATGACATTATTGAATGCAGTATCCAGTTGTGTGTGTGTATCGGCTAACGTTATAATACAGGAATGATACATGGCATTGCTCACATGCCCGAATACGGTGTTTTTCAATGCACATACCTCACCCAGCTGCGTCCCCATTTCAGCCGACATTCTACGTGACCAGGGTCTTCTTTGCCATGTTCTTAGGTGTTGTGCAGGTGAGTGTGCACGTTTGGAGAAAAATGAAATTTGCACTGCAGTACGTCGTTGTCAAAACTGTTAACTGAGAGACATGTTCCTGCCTAAATCGCGTAACGCAATGTCAAGAGACATGTTCCCGCCAAAACCACGTAATGGAAATGTCACGTGACATGTTTCCGCCTAGATCACGTAACGCAATGTTACGCCTGACAAATTACGGCTAGCTTAAGCAGCTCCGCTGCTAAATGGATAGACGTAACATTAGGAGAAAGACAGCGAGAGGAATGCAGCAGCGAACAAAGGGGACTAGCTAATATTGTATCGATCGAAAGAAAGAAGTGGACCTGGATATAGGACATGTAATGCGGAGAAGAGACATCGGCAGCACAGTGCGAACAAGAGAAGGAATACCGATAGATGGAAAATGCACCTGCGGCAGACGAAAGGTTACGTGGGACTACGAAATTAAGAGACTCGCAAGCACAAAGTGAAGTCTTGAAATGTTCAGCTTAGCACGATTTACACAGACACACAAGAACAGATGAAGCAGAGAGGACGGGCGCTACTAACAACCGTTTATTGTGAAGGTCACCCACCGGCGTATATATGCGTCTTAACGCACTGCGCAACAAACACTTCAAGCAAGAGCCGAGGAAACCAATAGACTAACATGCATAACTCAGGCAACAGTCTGCATGAAACGAAATTCAAAAGTGTGCAAACCTATCGAAGCCGCACTAACACAGATAAGCTCGTTTCTCTTAACGTGGAAGGCTTCTAACGCCAGCCGAGCTGTGCAGCCCTTGCTTTTGCCTAGGATTCTTGTCTCCCTGAATCTGACTGACCGTTGCCTTGACCATTCCCTGATTTATGCATATTACTCTATTGGTTTCCTCGGCTCTTGCTTGAAGAGTTTGTTGCGCGTGCATTAAGACGCATATATGCGTCGGTGGGTGACCTTCACAATAAACGGTTGTTAGTAGCGCCCGTCCTGTCTGCTTCGTAGTGTCTGTAAATCGCGCTAAGTTGAAGTTTTCAAGATGCGTAAGCAACTAGCCCAGCAGTCTGTCCTAATAAAGTAAAGTCAACTCGCTCAGGCTAATTAGAAATCATTGTACCTCAGCAGAAGAACAGATACACACGCACTTTCCTGGTGAGCACCAATACATAAAAGCTGAACAGACATGCAGAGCACACTCACCAATACACACACAGCCCTGCGGTAGGCTTAAGACACTTAAGGTAGACCGATGGTGAGGGCGATTCTTTACACGTGACATGTGTGACGTGGTTCTCTTTCTTCTTCGAAACAAATACGCACAAAGCGTTCTTTTGCCTGTTGCAGTGGCTGCAACAAAAGGCAACGAGTGCTGCCTGTCAATTTTACGGTCTACTGCAGCGAGAGAAAAACAGGAAATGCAACTTTTTTTGCTAACAGCGCGAAAACAAACAAATGAACAAAAAGGAATAGCTGATTTTTGGGGTTTTACGTTGCAAAACCACGATAAAAAGAGAAGAAATGAGGAACAAAAAGCATAGCTACGAAACATCGATGGAAAGGTTTAGGCGATTATCTGTCGCGTGTGAGACGACTTGCCGCTGTTCCTAGACCCGATATGGTCGCGAAGTGCCGTCATTCACAATTTGTAAGTTATAACTTAAGGGTATGTATAGTTCCCGTTGGACATAGCTGCCCGCATTTTTCAGACCTGTCAACATGCCCGCTTTATGTGCTACCTTAATCGCAGCCACGAAATTGGATTATTATTGTACAAAATTATCTACGAGCTTTTAGATTTCTAATGGAAGGAAGGTCGCTATACCGAAAATTGCGACGTCTTACAACTGTATCAGCTGCTAAACCACCGCCAAGATAACAACGGTTGAATAGCAGGTTTTTCTTAGTCTGATGAAGGCAATTTTAGCGGCGGTAACGCATACTCTCGTCGACACCAGGTGCGTTTGCAAAGTCGACAGCTGCCTTATTGTCATAGCGCTTTTATACGAGGCCTCCATGACGTACAGATACCGGTTGCTTCCTTGTGTGGCGTTTGATTTCGTGCTTTAAAGAGTATCAATTACCGAATTGTCTCGTATATACAGTAAGCATTGGCTACCCTTACAAAAATGCCATATGTGGCGATATCAGGAATTGGGCATATGTGGCTATATATGGCACGTGCCCGTACGTGGCCATATTTGCCCAAATCGTGATAGAAACTGATGTGGCAATGAAAGACCAACACGAGGAATGCAGTGTAAGACTCTGATACGTATTGGGAAAATATATCCACGTACGAACACGTGCCGTATATAGTCATATATTCTGATTGATTTCTGGGGTCTTACGTCCCAAAACCACCATTGATTATGAGAGACGCCGTAGTGGAGGGCTCCGGAAATTTCGACCACCTGGGGTTCTTTAACGTGCACTGACACCGCACAGCACACGGGCCTCAAGATTTCGCCTCCATCCAAATGCAGCCGCCGCGGCCGGGATTCGATCCCGCGACCCTCGGATCGGCAGCCGAGTGCCATAACCACTAGACCACCGTGGCGGGATAGTCACATATGCATATATGGCCATATATGCATATATGACTATATACGTCACGTGTCCGTATTTCGCTGTATAATAGCACAGAGTCTTCCTTCAACCTCCATACACTGCATGCTTGGTTTCTGGGGTTTTATGTCGCAGTCCTACGGTAAGGTTACAAAAGACACCGTAAAATATCCACCACGTGGTGTTGTCTTGAAAGGGCCACTCCGGCGGTTTTTTAAATCATGTTCTGATATCAATGTTCTCCAATGGTACTTACAGTCTTGTAACAGCCAGGGTGGTTCAGTTAGCTCAGAAAAGCACGAATAATTTTGAATATAATTAAATCAAAGGCGTGTTCATAATGAAAACGAAGCGGATACATGCTTCGTGCAGCGTATGCGATGACGTCACAGCCTCCCCGCCATCAGAAATGTGGAGCTGTTGCCAGAAAAATGCCAATGGCGAGGTCATTCGACGATGTATTGAGTTATGCCAGCTTTACTGAACTTGACAGCGACGATTTAAGCGCTGAAGTACCGCCGTTTGTTGCTCTTAGCGGCCCGCTGGCTCCGGTAGGCAGTTCTGAGGTTGACGACGTCAAAAACACATGGTTGGACGCGTAAGGATCCGGTAAAAAAATTTTATATTCATTTACAGAAAAACTAAATGACTTACACACCGCCTGACTTGGCCTATATTATTACAGTACCGAGGAGAATATGTACTGAAAATTTCATTGAGATCAATGGACACCGAGAGATCGCCTCAGTCGCCCTTCAACGTGCACTGACATCGCACAGTACACGGGCCTCACAATTTCGCCTCCATCGAAATAGAGCCGTCGCAGCCTTCGATCCCGGAGCCTTCGAATCAGCAGCCGAGTGCCATATCCACTAGACCACCGTGGTGGAGCACATACAGTGCTCGAGCGGTCTACACAGCATGTGCGTTCCTTTATATGTGGTAGCATGCATTATATAGCATGCATTACCTATACTCCTCCGTCTTCCTTGCGGTATGTCGACAAGGGCGAACTCCTAGTCATAGTGTAACCGGTGTAACCGCCAACCGTATTGGATCGCGCACTACTAACGCTAAAGAGAGCTTTTGCTAATATGCGTCAGTGTTGGACAAAGGACGGCTGATGTAGGTGATATGGCCAACATCCTACACGTCTTCTCGCATGACTACGTCAACGAGGTCGGTATTGGGCCAGGCCACATAGTTTGCACGTGGCGTCACGTCCGTCGTCTGCGCTTTCAGTCCGCCATCGCTAGGTACCTCGTTTGGGTCGCCTGCTTGTTTTCCGTGCAGTGTAACGCGCTTCTGACGGCCGTGTGCGGCGGTTTAAGAGTGGCGATGCCGAAGGGCAAGTATTTCGAATTTTGCCCTGCGTACTATGCAATGGTCCTGATTTGATTGATTTGTCGGGTTTAACGTCCCAAAACCAGCTCTGATTATGAGAGACGCCGTAGTGGAGGTCTCCAGAAAGTTCGACCACCTGGGGTTCTTTAACGTGCACTGACATCGCACAGCACACGGGCCCCGACATTTCGCCTCCATCGAAATGCAGCCGCCGCGGCCGGGATACGATCCCGCGACCTTCGGATCAACAGCCGAGTGCCATAACCACTAGACCATGTGGCGGGGCCTACAATGATCCTGCTGGCAGCAGAGCGGGCATGGTACGAGGCCACGATCACTATAGCACTCGGCGCTGATGCGACATGCAGATGTGATGCTACAGCCCGCTTCAGCGCAGATGGATATAATCAATTATGGTTTTATCGGACATGCTACTTAGACTTGCAGCCGAGAAAGGCGTATAAATTGCTCGGTGCGCCAGCAACAGAGTGGTTCTGGAGGCAACCGCTGCAGTGCTATTGCTACATGTGACTCCAGTCGAAGCCCGTCGTCGTATTCAGCAAGGTCAGGCAAAAACGTACAAAGACCCATTCTTTCGCACCAGTAACGCCAGTAAGTGTAAACGACACCAAAATATCTTCGTTTGTATTTTGCGGTTCCGTGCGAGCACAGGTGATTTGACACTTTAGCAGGATGTAGCTGTTCATCTTTCCGCGATTGCATGTGCACGAAAAATTCAGCTACTTGGATTTCTTTGACGTACAACAAATCCGCGGCGGCCGGGCTGTGCGTCGAATCCGCGCCTTTCCGGTCAGCACCGGAAGTGACGCGCGTGCAAACTATGCATACGAAAACGTTTCTCGACTCCTGCTTATCACGTTCTAAGGAACGACCTTCCCGGATCAATCGCCTGCACTTAAAGCGCAGTTAGTTTTCGCGCACATGTAGTCTGCATTGTGTCTCAGTCCATCTACTGCTTTATTCAAACGTGCATTTCTGCTTTTTTTCTATTTAATGTACGAGTTATTAATGTACAATAAGGTGTTTACGTCCTTAACGGCTTCTTGTTTCCTTCCCGCTTGTATCATTCCGTCATACGTCCACTGATGTAACACTCCCGTCTGTAAAGCTTTCGTGTCTTGAAATTAATTAATTAATTCGTTGTTATACTGTCAAAGTCGTTTGATTTCTATCTCAATCCGATGGAGAACCCTCATATACCTTACATAGACAGAAACTCGAGGGCACCCTGCATGATTTGTTTGCTTGTTTTTCATGTGACAGCTACTGATCATCAGGGAGGTCAACGTGTATTACGAAACAACCGTGTTAGAGTTGGAAGCCGTGGACTCGCCCTACGAAGTCCGGCGGAGAGACAGCCTCACCCGACAGCCCGCTAGAAGCCGTGCCAGACCGCCTGGTGAAGAAAGGGCCCGTACAAAAGAGCTTGAAGCCGGAGGCGTGCGCCATTCCAGCAGTCAGTCCTCAGGACAAGCTCGCCGGCGCCTTGCTAGCCTCTCCTAAGAAGAAGGCTGCTGCAATCTGCCCTAAGAACACGCCAGACCCCGAGCACAAGGCCGACAGCTCGGAGCTGAAGCGTGGCCACAAACAGTGACCTCAGAGATCAGGGGGCGGGCTGTAGAGTATCGTTGCCCCACTTCCTGGGTAGATGAGCGTTGTTCCGTCATCGCCACCTGCGTATACCCGATACCCACGCGTTACTCTAGCGATAATTAAAGAAAAATTCGTCCCGATTTTTTTTTTTTTTTGCGAGGCAATATCTCGCTGTAGTTCTCGCGCACCCAGATTTCACGACGACGTTGAATATGACGAACAATTACCGATTACTCGCCCGAAATAAACAGAACAAAATGTGGAACTGAAAGAAACGCGAGAGAACTGGACGAACGGATAAAGTTGATAAAATCTTATAAAATGATGAATGACGAATAAAGAACGAAAAATCACAGTATGGGGTGTATGCACTAAGCGTTAGTGACTACAGTCAAAAGACCAATTCAACATACTAGCTCCATTAAAATTATGCCTTCGTTCAATTGCATTTGTTGTTGCTTGTCTTTCCTTTTGTGAAGTACCATCCGGGATTTTTCCCTATTTTCGAGCGCCTAAACAAACTTGAAAGAATTAAAGCTAGTTCCATGCCCGTGAAATATGAGTAAACATCTGAGCTGGGGCAAAGGTGTCAAGAACAATGTCACTATCATGTGTCTGTATCATTATCACTATATCACTACCATATAGCGGTGGGCTGAGGGCAAGAGCGTAGGTAAAGCGCGGGTCTGCTTTGCCCTTCTGTACGCGATGGAATGATCACTATAGCGAGGTTCTAAAAACTCCGCTGTAAAAATGTAGGCCGACTCTGTAGGCAGTGCAGTTGTGCGTATATGCATATTATTCGCCTGTGGGAAGTGCAATCATTGTGTATGCAAATAATTAGTCTATGGCGTTCGCCACGTGGGTTTTCCGGCAAATGAGTACGGTCGCACAGGTATTGTCTCCCACTATAGTACGGCCGTGGCGAATACGCAGTGATAAATGTGTTATGCATATAGCTACACATGTGGTTCGCGTGTACGTGGCCCGATCGCGGGGGCCGTGCAGGGGGCGGAACAGTGTGGCTCATACCCGAAATTTATTTCGGTTCATGCCCGAAATAAAATGTGAGCCTAGTGAACCAAGTCGGAATAAAGGTTAATCAAAGGTGCATTAAGTGAACTAAGCGGGAATTGGTTCTAATCGAATGCAGTACAATGAGCGAATCGAATATTAGGTAGAGTAATTGAAACGTGGCCCAAGGGTACCAAAGGTGTAACGCATTCGGTTAATTTCGTGGCTGTCAGTGAGTTCATTTGGTGCATTGCTCACTCATTCAAGGCGAGGTCACATTTGCGAGGTCAGGTAATACCACAGATTCGCTGGTCATCTGTCATCACATGGTTCTAAATTTTTCATTATTATTATTATTATTATTATTATTATTATTATTATTATTATTATTATTA
Source organism: Hyalomma asiaticum (assembly GCA_013339685.2). NCBI lineage: Eukaryota > Metazoa > Arthropoda > Arachnida > Ixodida > Ixodidae > Hyalomma > Hyalomma asiaticum. The sequence goes on along the minus strand of CM023483.1, from coordinate 118,238,005 downwards.
TTATTATTATTATTATTATTATTATTATTATTATTATTATTCATTTATTTGTACTCGTCGTGCATACCGCCCCGATTTCATTGTTACTGTTGGCATTACTTTGTGTGCACCAGCGCCAAGACGTCTCGTTGCTCCTGGGCACGTTTCAATTAATTAATTAATCAATTGATCTTGGCGAAACTAACAAAGATGCAGTCTGCAAGATTCCTTGCAGCGCTACCAGCTTAAACAGCAACATTGATATTTTTGCTGTCGTTGAAGGTCCTGTAGCTGCAGCAGGGAGCCCTCAACGTCATTCACAGTCGTCATTAACTTTTCCAGGATTAAAACCCGAAGGATGTGGCTAACGTCGTTTACTCACTGAAGAGCACCCGAGTATTGGGAGCCACTAGTTGTTTTATCCGCAATCGTTTTGGCGTTTTGCGATCTAAACCTGGCCACGAGAGGCTTTCTTGCCTCTCTCTCTTGAGCTCAGTAAGAACGCACTTGCGCCCTCTGGCTGAGGGGGCCATGCTGCTACATTTTAAGGGCAAAGCACCTTAGTGCCGAGCCTTGTCCGCTGTCCCTTGTCGACGCCGCCGTGTGGGTGTGGGCCGATCATGGAGGCAGTGCACCCAGACAATGTCGTCTGTTGCCATGAGAGAGCGAACAGCGCGCGTTTACTATGGAAACGCTCTTTCTGCGATGGACGCGTCCGCCGCGGTGGCAGCCAAGCACCGCGGTTACGGTGCTTGGCTGCCACCCAAAAACGCGGTTCGATCCCGGCCGCGGCGGTCGCATTTCCGATGGAGGCGAAAATGTCAGAGGCTCGTGTGCTGTGCGTTGTCAGTGCACGTTAAAGAACCTGAGGTGGTGAAAATTTCCGAAGACCTCCACTAAGGTCTTTCTCTCCTTTCTATCCCTTTCAGTCCCTTTCCCCCTACCCCCACCGACGCTTAGCCGTGCTCCCGACATGGGCTGCAGAAAGCAGATTCCTTTCCATAACCGAACCACAATCATCATCATGAAAGCTGTACCAGCTCGCAACGAACGAGAACGCACCGTCACCAGCGAGAGACAATGCCGACGCAGGCAGCGTCTACTAGCGAGTTTCTTGATTGAAAAAAAAAAACGACTGCTTGCAGTGCGCAGCCGTTCACCGGCCACCCCGTATACATAGGCACTCGATCTGGACATGCAATGTAGTGCCGGTGGGAAATTTCTCTTGTGCGTAGTTGAACAATAAAGATTCGCAGCGTGCGCGTTAAGCAATTCGAAAGTCGGCACGATGTACGACGTGGGAGCGCAGCGACCTCATAAAGACCAGGAGCATGAATGACAACGCGTGTGTTGTCACACGCGTTGTCACTCATTTACATTCGCGAGTAGACAATGTCACGGATGATTTACGGTAATACCGAACGACCTTAGGTGCTTCGCGCACTCGTCAGGATTCACTTTGTGGAGATACGTGGATTTTTTTTTAAGATGAGCGGAAGCCCCCGCTCCCCCTGTTACGACACCCCTGGTCATCAAGGCGGTAACCCAGTACAGGTACTGGCCGGTGTGTCTACCTTTTTCTTTGTCATGTTAAGGCAGTTCAGCGCGAATAATGACGCAGGTTTGCATGTTTGGACAAAATTTAATGGCACGCACCCACTCAGGGGGATCGACCAAGAGCCAGATGACGAGAAGTGCCTGTCTTCTTCCTCTATGTGTCCCTGTGGCCTTTCTTTCGCTTCACTACATTATTACTGCTACGCCTTATCAGACATTATTTGGGCGGCGGTTGTACAGAAGGAAAAGGAGACGGAAAAAAGCAAAACAAAATACACTTTGTAATCAAATTAAAATTTTAGAGTGGCATAGTTTTGATGTTCCTTCTATGGGAAAGAAGTACGAGGAGACGAACTTTTTTTTTTCTTATTTTTGGTATATTCTTCCGTTTTATCAAACGCTTATTCGTAATCGGCGGTCTTACCCCACGCAGTTGGTAATGAGCAACAGCCTAGTCAAAGAAGAAGAAGATAATGAGTAAGTGAGCTTCTATAAATCGCTCCTTCCGTAACAGGGTTACAGCGTGTTATCTTTGGAAGAAATGACCAGTTACTTGGCGCACGTATGACTGCATAGACCCGTCGCTTATATTATCTGAATATCGGCTCGCATCGCAGCTATTACGCCACGTAAATTATGTATGCGCGGAGATTCCATATCAAGTCATCGGTATGACGTCCTCGAGCGAATTCTAATTTCTCGCGTTTGCTATTATATCTGTGAGGTGTATTAGGAAAGTTAAGGGTGCCTGTTACTATACAGCTTCCCTTACTATGGCTACTCTTTAAATGTGTAGTTTGCCAAGTGTATGCTTTCATGCGAACACTCTCGTACCAAACCTACCGTAACCATGTCTGTGTCAGAGACACCTTTTGGACTGTTGGAAGTGGAGGACCCCTTAGAAGAGGTGGGGGAGGGTGTAGGGGCTATAATATAACGCAACATACAACGTGAAATAGGTAGTAACCAAGAACAGCCGAGACAATATTGCGCGGATTGCACAACGATGCACAGAAAGGTCAATGCACGAGAAATTCGCACATTGTAGAACAATTTGCTCGAAAGTGCCATACCTGCAGTTATGAAGCATTGGGGCCTGTGACAGTTTGGCGTCTCTATTCCCTTCAGTGTTATCCGCCGCATAACCTTGCAGCAAAGCTGGCATCGCCGCGCTGCTGTAACGTCATGGGGCGAAGTTGTACTGAAACAAAGTTGGCTTCGCCGAGCAAGAGTATTGCAATACTGCGAAGCCAGCTTAGTAAACTGGCCTCCTCAACATTTTGATGCGCATATGGGGGGGGGGAGAAGGAGGATGTCGCGGGTGCCGCGGACCCCTATTTCAGAACCGCTGCATTAAACGACGCCACTCATCTATAGACACCTGTGTGCGTTTCCTCAGCTTTTCTCTGTACATTTGATCTGTCCAGTCCTCGTGCTTTCCTCTACATAGTTCTCCCAACCAGTACCCATGCTTCACTTTTGTTTTCTCTGCAACGTTCCTGCGTTCTCGTTTCCAAAGCTTCCCTATATACAGTTCCTCTGCTTTCCTATATGCAGTTCCTCTATGCAGTTCCAATATATTTCTTTTAATCTAGGTGCAGCCCACAGTGCGTTGACCACTCGCATCGCGGCGGGAGTGTTCGTGGTAAGCATTTTATCATGTCACGGTCTACATAGTGCGGCTGCATTTCTAGTTCTTATAAACTAAACACTACAATGTGCATGTACCTGTCTAGCAATATTTATAACTGTCATACACGCATTGCCTATCACGTATGCCTCAGCTAATTTGCGCCCTATTTCTCGCAGACTAACCATTCGTGAAGCTTAGTCGCACTGGTGTCACTAGAAAGGCATAGTATTTCGATAAGAATACGCTTATATCACTGGGGCCTGTTCAAAACTAGTAGGCCTGCCTTCTCAACTAAACTAATAGGTATTCTGCGCTAGCCTTTATTGTCGATGTTTCTACGCTACAAATCTGTTAGTAAGCCATCCTAGGTCGCTGCTCGACCATGGAAGCCTCCAGCAAATCTGCCTTCGGAGCTTCTTTTTTTTTTTTTCTGATGATTATAGTCCTAAGTAACCTCAACCACGTCACAAACAGCTCTGCAAGCTTGTCACTGCGCTTATTTGACATCCCAGTACTCGTTCTTTCAGTGGGAACGACTTGTGACAGCATGTTAAATTAAGCTACTTGCTCTAAAAGACTTTACGACTGGTACAATTTGTAGCGCGCATCACATCGAACACAAGTGAGCTTCTTAAGTAGTCAAGGCTACGCCAGAAACAGCGCTAAATGTCTGTCAGTATTATTGCTAGACTTGCTGGTTTTCACACTATCACGATAAACACGTGTTCCAGCAAGGAGGGGAAAAAAAAGACAACGAGGAGGCGTCACGTGATTACGCTAGCTTCGGCAAGCCAACCTCCTGTGACGTTCTCTCCTAACTGTTTTCCTTCTTCCATGTGTGCCAGTAAATGATTAACACTTAGGCCCTGCCCCGCCACGGTAGTCTAGTGGTTATAGTACTCGGCTGCTGATCCGAGGGTCGCGGGATCGCATCCCGGCCGCGGCGGCTGCATTTCGATGGAGGCGAAATGTGGAGGCCCGTGTGCTGTGCGATGTCAGTGCACGTTAAAGACCCCCAGGTGGTCGAAATTTCCGGATGCCTCCACTACGGCGTCTCTCATAATCATAGCTGGTTTTGGGACGTAAAACTCCACAAAACAACAACAACACTTAGGCCCCGTAATTTAACCCCTATCCACACTTGGTGCGCATCCCCCCTGAAAGCTGCTCTGCGTTGCACAACAGTGCTGCGGCGAAGCTAATCTTTAAAATGAAGAGCTCCGTGTACGATTGTTTGACCCCGGGTGTTTATATATATATATATATATATATATATATATATATATATATATATATATATATATATATATATATATATATATATATATATATATATATATATATATATAAACACCCGGGGTCAAACACAAGTATAAACACATACTTAGAAGTTCAAACTTACAAGTGACATCCGTATAGCGTCCACAGTGCTGCACGCAGCCTGCGCAATGAACTTTACGTCACTGGAGCTCACTCGTAAGGATGTAAGGATGTAAATTCGTTGTCCCAAGGTCGGGTAGCTATAGCGCGAGTGCACCATAAGCTCCAAGCAGAACGAAAAAAATACAGGTTGCCATGGGGTACCGGTATTCGGCGACGAAGCATGTTTAACGGTACTTCCCGAAACACATTCAGGATCTAAGGATGGGGTAAAATCGAGTTTTACCCAAAACGAACAATCCTACGTACATGCTTGTTCCAGCGATTTCAATAGCTCGAACAACCGGCAACGAACTTTCTGCGGGGTGTGCCCAGCATGCCACGTATCTCTGAACTAACGACGACTTTCTACAATACACACTATTGCCTATATACGCTGGCTTGTTGTCGAATATTCTGGCTTATACATATCGAACTTCCTCCCAATTCCTCTCAGTGGTTACGCACAATCGACATCGTGGAATGCCTACTGGTGGCTTCCTGCCCAACCTTGTGGCCCAGCAACTGCCTGACGGTGAGTTGATCGTATATCGAGGTAGCAATTACAGGAGTAGTCAAGGTGCGCTTGTGCCGTTGACACCGTGGGTTTTCTCGTCCCGAGTGTCACAGCCGTGCGCATGTACATGCACGGTCTCGCGGCCAGAATGTCGGAACAAAATATTTTTTTTTCCGTTCCGCGGCTTTGGTTTTGTTACACTGACAAAAGTTCCATTCCGGTTTTACTCCGGCACAACAAAACAATGCTCCGTATGGTCCTTAGCAGTTTTTACTCGCGTGCGAGATTGCGCAGCAAATTGGCGATAAGGACGTTATATTTGTTTTTCTTAATAAGCTAATTGCCAATTGTCGTATCATACTGAGCGCCATCGGTCGAGGGACGGAGCGTCATTTCAGAAGCAGCACGTCATCGGTCGCACTTTCCGAAATGGCAGACTGCTGTTTACCGAAAACGCGCTTCAGCGCCGAGAATATCCTCTCCACCCTGGCCATAAGGGAATACTTGAACTGACGTGTATATCTTGATTGATCTGCGGGCTTTAACGTCCTGAAACCAGATCTGATTATGAGAGACACCCAGCGACCGAAATTGCTTCGGGAAACCGGCGCAACTCTCTCGGGGTTGTCGTCGCCGTCAGAGCGTGATGCGCTGTGGTTTCGACGTTGTAAGAGAAGGTATGGGAAAGAAAAAAAAATGAGAAATAAGTAATAAGGAAATGGGCGAACGATGACCGAAATGAAGACGGAGATTGAGGCCCGCAGTTGATACGTCGCCTCGGACCCTCACTGAAGCATCGCGTATATATGATGCTTGAAAAAGGGCCGGCCCCCGGAGGAAGCGTCGACATAGTAAAACGGGTGTTACTTGAAGAAATCTTTTTAATCAATGATTGATTGATTTGCGGGGTTTAACGTCCCAAAACCAGCTCTGATTATGAGAGATGCCGTAGCGGAGGTCACTCCAGAAATTTCGACCAACTGGGGTTCGTTAACGTGCACTGAAATCGCACAGTATACACGGGCCTCAACATTTCGCCTCCATCGAAATGCAGCCGCCGCGGCCGGGATTCGATCCCGCGACCCTCGGAGCAGCAGCCGAGTGCCATAACCACTAGACCACCATGGCGGGGCCTGACGTGTATATCTGTCGCTCTCTTGATTAAAAAAACAAACAAAAATTTCCTAGCGTGTGCTGCTCTTTGTCAAGCAGTTGGCGCAAACATACACCTTCAGAATAAGGACAACCATGCTTCCTGGAATACAGCTGTGATACTGCTTTTGCTAATACCTGTCGTTGCCACACTTCAATTACCGTGGGTCACGATTTGTTCCGCTGTGTCACATTTGGGCTAAATGTAAACTTCTATACCCAAAAGTTGTGCCAGTAGAAAACAAAAGAATAAATTATTCCGAGCATTCCGTTAACGTACTGAACGACATGCTTTAAAGGATTTCCATTTTAGGAGTGGCCTACTAAAACTACTGTTTCTTATGCTGCCCGGGTTAAGTGCAGATGCTGCCCCTAAGATATGCGCTAATGGCGGCGTCGCCTGATTTCGGTTGTTTCGCATTGCCTACTTCCCCCTTTAACCGAAAACCGACCAAAAATAATTTGGTTTCACTACAAAACGAGATAATATAACGTTTCGGTTACGTTTACGTCCCGGCAAAAAATGTCATTCTTGTTTTCATTTTCGTTTCCCGTTTTCGTTCCGTTCCGGCCCACTGTTCACGGAACGCGCAGCCATGCGGATACGAGATTGAAAGTTTTCACGAGCGGCCTTTATTTTCTCTCGGCGCCAAATTACATCAACGTAGATTATTTTTGGTGAATTCGTGAACAATCACCTCATAGTATGAGGCGAAATTAATTTCCAATTTAATTCGCACTTGTCTGAAGAAATGTTCTTGAAGACTACAGAACTGCAAACAGCACTACCAAATTCAAGAATAAACCACATTTTTCTAACTGCAATCAATATTACACCTGTCACAGTAGTACCCCAGCCGGAAATACGCGGGACAAATATAAGTCTCAGGAATTGACGTGCCTCTCCCCAGAAAAGAACCCACGAGTGTTTGGACAGTCAGACCCTAAACCCGTTTCTTGCGCGAGCGGATGACAGTTGTGTTCCAGTGACATAGTTAAAGCCCAAAATCTTCAAAAGAAAACGTACACATTCTCGAGACTGGCACTTGCATATAAATATGTACAACACTTTCTAGTAACAATACAAATCGGTATACTAGAAGGCTCACGACGCAACAGGAGAACCAATGATATCCTCCAGCACTAATTATAGAAGGCCGTGTTCATATTCTGGACAGTATCGTAGACAGTCTACACTGACAGCTTCGAAAACAGCTCCGCGCCCTTGTCTGAGCAATGGAACGCGTCCGGATGACTAGGGTGCCTCCATGCGTCGAGGCACTCTCGAGGTTAGCCCGATGAGACGCCACGTCGCGTCGACCAAGGAAAGCTGAAGAAAACGCACACCATAGTTCATTTTGCTTGTTTCGTGTTCAACTCTACGAAAAACTCAATATAGCTCACATCAGGCTCGTAAGAAGAGCCTGCTTGCGGGCAGACGACCATTCCGGCGAGGTCCATGTATTTCCAAGCAGTCTGCTCAGACGCCACCTTGTTTGGACAGCAAAGCAGCCTGCGTAGTTTTCGTCTTTGTATGTCGTCTTCGCGAAGCTGTCTATTTTGCCGTCTACGTGAGAAATGGAACGGGACTTGGCCGCATGCCACATACCTGTCTATTTGGCCGTCTACCATGAGTATTCCTGGAACACACCCCAACTCCGTGCATTACGAGGCAGAATGAAACCTAAATAATTCATTGGCGCCAACGTTTCTCGAACGTTAATACGTGTGTTGGCCTGCTGAGTACGATGGTGTGGGTGCGATTCCTTGCGGTCACGGTTGTCGCATTTAGCTGGAGGCTCAACGCGGGAACGCCCGTGTGCTTAGGGGCAGATGTGCGCTGAAAAAAATGAAAAAATAGAAACCTCGGGCGTTCACAGTTAATTTGGTGTCCATCACAAAATCCCATAATCATAATTATATTGTCCTTCGCATATGAAACCCGAGAGCTCAATTTCTAGAGCATAGATCCACATAAATCACGTCTCCCAAGAAATTGCACGTGGCAAACCACCGACTTATAATTTTTTCATTTCTGTTCCGTATCTCTTTCAGTGCTCTTCATCGTGATGCTGTTCATAAGGGGTGGCATCGCGTGTTTCTCCTGCTTGTCTTGCATCGCCATCTTCTTCACCCTCAGTTTCGTACGTATAACAGAGAGCGACATGTGGGGCGTAATGTGGTATGCGGTACCACCATGCCGCCATTACATTCTATATTCGCTGCGAGAAGGAAGCGCAGTCTGCATCCTTCAAGCTTTTATTTCTTTTATAGTACCGCGGTTCTCCATATACAACAGTGAACAGAAAACAGAACATACGTTTATAAGTAACTTTGAGCTGTTGTCGTTTGTTGAGAAACAAACGTCCCTTGGGCGACAAGTACAGCGCGTTCCGCCAGTAGCCAACGCCTTCCCAGCTTCTGCGCAGGCGCGCTTCCTGTTGAAAGAATGATCTCTCCTTTCCGTTCCCTTCCTTTCCACCTCCCTCCCTTCCTTCCTCACACCACGCTGAAAAAAGGGCTGCAGAAAAGAGCCTCTTTTCCTCACCTCGACCATATTTCGTGTAGCACTGAGGAAGCTACAGGCCTCCACGGCCAATCAGGAGGGCGAGCACATGTTATGGTGAATTCCATTGGCAGATTCGGAGCACTTCCGGTAGCAGTTTTTCTGCTCCACGCGGAGCAAGTCTGTTCCATTGGCAGATTCAGAGTGCTCCCTCTATGTTTCATTGGCAGATCTGGAGCAGCTCTCTCCACTCCACGAAAAACGGTGGATTCGACCGGAAGTCGCAAGCGCCCGGCGCGTGCGCAGAGCGTGGCGTACCACATGACCGACGCTATGCGCTGCCCGAGCGCGCTCGTTTTCCGTCGCAGCTCGGAAGCAATCATGAGTAGCGCAGCGTCAGCTCGCGCTTTTACTGCTTGCGGAGAGCGATTATTCCAGCTCTAGCTCTGAATCGACCAGTGAGGACTCAAGCGATGAAGAAGCTAGCGTATGCAAAGGTTTTCTACGTCATGGTTCGGCCGCGCGGAGAAGAAAGCGAAAGTTGCGCGTTTATCGGCACGTGCCTGGTTCACAATTGACAAGAGAAGGACACTTCCACGCGGTGCGACTTCGATCAGAACATAGGAGGCAAAAATTCAAAACGAAACTTTTTTCGCATGCACCTCGCGCGCGAGTTCATGCCGAACAGGTTGGGGAAACAGCGCGAAAGCGAGGAATGCTGGGCGCTCCCGGAAGCGGGTATGCGCTAGCGCCTCCTGCCATTTGCTCTGGAGGGAGCGTCTGTGTTCCATTGGCAGATTTCCTTCGGTTGCCCTCCACCGGAGAGGAGTGCTCCGGCTCAGAGTTCGTCGGCCACTCCGAATCTGCCATTGGAATTCACCATTAGACGTGTCCTTCCGCCCCACGACACCTGCCAATGGCGGGCGTTGCAGTGGCAGCGGCAGCCTTGGAAGGAGGAGGAGTAGGAAGCTGTGGCGCCCGTGTAGGCGGGAGCGGCTCGCAGGTGCGTCTGAACAATGGCATTTCATCTCGCTTCTGAACAATTCTGCGCTCGATGGCCTCGTAGCCTTGGCTCTGCTGCATGGAACTATAGTGAAACAGAGTATAGTTCAGGCTCCCTCCATTAAGGCGTGCCTCTTATCGCTGTTTTGTCTCGTAAAACTCCGACAAATATTATTAGCATTGCAAAGTAAAAAAAAGAATATGACTAATACGGCGCAATCGGTATTGCAACCAAGGTGTCTGGCACTCGTGATGTACAGCAGAGCGCGCCTGTACGACAAGTACAGAACCGAGCCGCGCCTACTCGGCTATGCGGCCGAGCGATAAAACACTTGGTGTAAAATGCGAAGCACTTCTTATCGACCTCCGGCGGCTTTCAGCGTATCTATCTATCTATCTATCTATCTATCTATCTATCTATCTATCTATCTATCTATCTATCTATCTAGCCGCCTACGACTTTGCGCTCTCCTGGCCGTTTCGGGGTGTATACGAAAATTGGTGTGCCATGACATGACTGCATGACGAACATAAATGACGGGTCACAACATGAAAATTATGACATGCATGTCATGACCAAGCGGCATGACTGACATGCCACGGTCTTGGTGCTCTCCTGGCCGTTTCGTTAATGGGATGTTTAGGAAAATTTGTATGCCACATGACAGTATGGCGAACATAAATGACAGGTCATAACATGAAAATCATGACATGGATGTCATGCGCGGCATGATTTAAATGCCAGGGTCATGGTGCTCTCCTGGCCGTTTCGTTAATGGGTTGTATACGGAAAACGGTACGCCACAACATGACTGCATGACAAACATAAATGACGGGTCATAACATGAAAATCTTGATATGCATGTCATGACCGAGCGGCATGACTGACAAGCCACGGTCTTGGTGTTCTCCTGGCCGTTTCGTTAATGGGATGTTTAGGAAAATTTGTATGCCACATGACTGCATGGCGAACATAAATGACAGGTCATAACATGGAAATCATGACATGCATGTCATGAGCGGTATGATTTACATGCCACGGTCTTTGTGCTTTCCTGGCTGTTTCGTTAATGGGATGTATACGGAAAACGGTATGCCATAACATGACTGCATGAAGAACATAAATGACAGGTCATAACATGAAAATCATGATATGCATGTCATGAGCCGCATGATTTACATGCCACGGTCTTGGAGCTATTGCGGCCGTTTCGATAACTTTATATTTAGCAAAACTGGCATGGCGAGACAACAATGTATGTCGACCATGGGTGACACGTTCTAAGAAGATGAAAATCATGACATGCATGTCATGAGAGGCATGATTTATATGCCACGCGTTTCGTTAATGGGATGCACACCTAAATTGTATGCCACAACATGACTGGCCTGACGAACGTAAATGACGGGTCATAACATTACAATCATGACATGCGTACGTGTCATGAGCGGTGTGGTTTACATGCCACAGTCTTGGTGCTCTTGCTGCCGTTTCGTTAACTTCTTGTGTACCAAAATAGGTATAGCGAGACAACAATGCAGATCCATTTTACGTTCCTGATGCGCGCTTCGCATTTTCTTGATTCTTATTGCACGTGGAATCTGCTTTTTCTTTATGTATGAGCGAAAGCCCACTCGCAGCGTCACGTTTGTGTTGCCATGTCCTACAGCTGCCTCCTTTGTTCTTTGCGCGTGCAGTGCATGCTGACGCCCATCGAGGTGTTCTTGTCGTGCAACATCACAATGACAGTCGTCAACATACACGTCTCTCTGATCATATTCGGCCTCAAGCTGTTGTACAAAGACATCAATGTCAATGACTACCCGTGCATCAAAGGCGAATTCGTAAGTGATCTCTCTCTCTCTCCCTCCCTCTCTTTGTTACCTATTTTGGCGCTGTCCTGTGTTCTTGAGAACACGTCTCGTGCGCGTTGGACTGCCCGAAACTACGCGTATGCTAACTTCCGAAGGTATAGTAACTGAAATATAGTATTCGGTCAATTTGAGCAAGCCTTGCGAGTGTGAAAAAAAAATGAGAATACACACTAGCTCAAGCGCGCTGACAACGTTAATATATAAAGTTTCAGGAAACTGCGGCTGAAGGGTTGGTCGATTTGGTTCGGGCATCGCTTACGCGAGGTAAAAAAAAACCGACGACATTATTTGGCCTTCCAGCCTGAATATAGCATTCCTCGCCTTCGCCAATAAATCGTCGAATATGGATGACACCACCGATGCTGCCTATTGGTACATAAAGGCATAACTTTACTGTCGATCATCCGAAAAAAAAGAGAGAGAGAGAGGATAACTGTTTGTCTTCGCTCTTTGTGGAGTCTTGAGCAAGTATAGTTTAGTTTTCCTGTAATTAGAATAATCAATTTGATCTAGACCTCTTTGATGAACATAACTGAACTTCGGATGGATACGGTCTGTAAATGTGAATAAATGAAGCCATAAGTATTACTTTATTTCGTATTCAGACGCATCCCTAGTTTACTCAGAATTCCGATCAATTACCAGAGATCATATGTGCTCTGGTTTGAAGTATTTTCTTGTCGGCATCTTGACTCCCGATTTGAAAGCAGTGGTTACCTTAAGCTTGATTAACGTAAAATTGAAAGTACTTTTAAATGACCACCCCTCGTTTTGTTTTTGTCTTTCCCACTTACGTTGATAGACGGCTTTTTCTGACAAATTTTAGTGGCTTGTACTTCTACATATTCCACCCGTCCCGCCTATAATGTAAACTAGTAAGCCGGGTTTCACTTTGTACATACCACGGAAGAGTCTGAACACCTGGTAGCTATGCGCAGGCTAGATTGCATGAACGTAAAAGTCTCGTGAGTGATGTGTATTTTCGTCTTTTTTTTTTTTTCAACAGGCGGTCGTCACACTCGCCGGGGGTGCAGCGCTGAAGATGAACGTAAGCAGATCGAGAAACATTTAGCTCAAGTTTAGTACAGCGCAAATATTAGAACTGCGTGTTGTTGACCTTTCGATGTTCGCACATAACCGTTAGCAGCATCCTTCTGTGCGTCGTTGTCTAAGAGTTTGCGTCCAATGCCTGAATGTTTCCTATTTGTTTTTGCCCGTTACTTTCACCAGTTGCTGTCATTATACTACTGTTATTATGTCAAATTACCTGTAACGTTTTCAAGTTCTAACAGAGTATTATGCAACAAAGTGCCACGCCCTATAACTTCGCCAGGTTAACAACCACCCTCAGGTGATAACTAATACCCAAAGAACACATTATTAGTCATCTCAGTATAAGCTTAGCAGCAACGAGGTATTTCCGCCTTAACGTGCGCGATGGCGACAGGTGTCACGCTATCATAACGTCTTGATAAAAAATCTGTAACGTCTAAAAAATACTTTCCTATACGCCAAGAGAACTAGCTTCAGGCAATAATCATTGCAAATAACAAAGTTTACTGTAGTGGTCGAAGTCTCATTACTTGTTATATAGATTAACATAACCTCGTAAGAACGAATAATAATTGAGTTCTGATAGTTGTGTGGCAGCAGTCAGTGCAGTATTTCGGATTACTTGTTACAATGACTTTGCTGCTTGCATTACCGCAAGCGTCAATAAAGTAAGGGCAATATCTGTCTAAGCTTACTTCGCTTGCATTTTGTAGCTCTTTATCTTTGCTGTTTACGTTCTATATAATGTAGTTATGCGTTGCTGAATAAACAGTGCATGGGACGAATTGCAAAGATTGCGCGTTTCCATGTTCAGGCAACAGTTCCTCATAAGGACGCGCATCTACAACTGCCACAACCATCAGTATTACTCCAGATTTTATAAAATAACGATAACAATGGAGTGTAAACGTAACGCAAAACTCCTTAGTGCACAAAGATGTCTTTCCATGCACGACGAACGTGGAAATTAAGCATGATTCGAAATGACCAGCCAGTGCCTCTATATAGCTGCGATAAGCACGGTGCAAATGGTACGCAATATATGTTGTCATTCCCGCTCGGATTAATGCCGCGTCGTAAACTTTTGCAGCAAACCTTCTTCGTCGCGAGGATGGCCTGTGCTGTGGTCATAGGTCTGTTAGAGGTGAGAAAGCGTGAACGCATGAATGTTGCAGTTAGTTAGTTAGTTAGTTAGTTAGTTAGTTAGTTAGTTAGTTAGTTAGTTAGTTAGTTAGTTAGTTAGTTAGTTAGTTAGTTAGTTAGCAATACGCGCAGCTTTCCAGCATGCTATGAAATTATTCAGCGGAGCTCATATCGGCGAAGACGTTTTGTTAGCGTGTTGTCCTGTCGACTGCTTCAGTGTTACTTCATAGGCATGTTCTCGTAGTTTCAGTATGTGTACCTACAAGCTCGCATTAGCACACTCTTTAACGCTTTATTACTTCTGGAGGCGATAAGGCATAGTAACATTTCATAAAATCAAGGTCAATTTTTTTTTTTGCTTTGTCGCAGTAGCTTAGCAATGCATCTGTTAAGTGCTCCGAGGACAGTTTATGCTCGAACAAGAAGGCATAACAAAAGAAGGGTAAATGATACAGGGCACGCTTATTTGTTAGATGCTGCCTTACAAACAGTGAAGCCAAGGAAAGGATGAGGGATAAGAATTTTATTTTTTAACTGTAATGTAGTAATTTTGACAGAAATGGAAAGGAATTAAAGTGGACGAAAAAAAAAAACACACCTGCCAGATCGAACCTACGACCTTCGGTTAACTCGTCCGATGCTCTACTAACCGAGCTACGGCAGCGGCTGTTCCCCCGTCCACGTTTATTGGGCACCGCCACGCACTCAGGATGACCGCACCCCCTTCCCGCTGCTCTCCCCCCTCCCGCAAAAAAAGAAAGAAAAAAGAATAGAGCATGTATCGTTCTACCGTGTCCGCGCGCAAGTTCAGTTGCCCTGCTACTTCCATTGACGCTGAAGAACAGAATTTTGAGCCCTTGGGCGGAGCGGTTTCTTTGTATTCTCCTTATTATTTTTTTTCTTGCTCAACAGCGTGACCTGTAGCAAGCGATATCATGAATGTAACACGCGACTTGGTGTCTCAGGCCGATCAGAAGGCGCAGCCACTGTCGTCACTGCAACGTAATCAATCGTCACTCCCTGTAACAAAAATCACCGTTGTGTGTCGCCACGGTTCGAGCAGAAGGCTGTTTCTTCTTTGAAAAAAAATTACACCATATCCACGGAGTGAATGATGATGAGTGGGCGAAGCTCGGGAGGTTCATCGTAGATCGTGCCGAGTTCCGGATTAATTTAGTTAACGCGCACGCTACGAATCCTCATGGTTCAACTATGCACAAGTGAAATTTCCCACCGGCACCTCATTGCAAGTCAAGATCCAGTGCCTATATATATATGGGTGGCCAGTGAACGGTTCTCCAACGCGAGCAGTCGGCATTTCTCAATCAAGAAACTCGCTAGGAGACGCTGCCTGCGCCAACGTTGTCTCTCGCGGGTGAGGGCGCGTTCTCCTCCTTTGCGAGCTGGTAGCGTTCCTCTAAGAGTGAAAAAACTTTATTATCGGTACTGGTAGTGATGGGAAGAGCGTTTCCATAGCCAACGCGCGCCTTTCGCTCTCTCTCTGTCTCTCACAAGACAGCAGAGGCACGCGCCGGGAGAGAGAGAGAGAGAAATAACATTTATTTACACATCCGGCGTGTGGGAGGTCCCCGGCCTCGCAGTGCGCTGATGTTCCCTATCTTAAGACTACGGCTACGCGCCGGGAGGCACGCGCCAGGAGAGACAGAGAGAGAGGCACGCGCCGAGGGCGAGCGCGTGCCTCCCGGCTCGCGGGTTACGCCTGACGACTGACGCGTGACAAGGTTAGACTAACGTCCCTAGATCTCTTTTCCGTTTTAAGTAGCGAAAAGCTTTGATGTGCCGCTGGTGTATCTGATTGGTCGGCATTGCCTTCGGCAGCCATGTTCTTCCTAAAGCTGTTACTTGAATGCTGCAGCGAGAAAACGTCAAAGAAAGTTGCACGTTTCAGTGGGCGTTTCCTATCATATTTGATAGGAACGCGTATGTTGACAGCCGGACGCTATCTGCGCGCGAGTGCTCCCCTCCGCGTGTTTTGGAAGAACATGGCTGCCGACGCGGGCTTTGGGCGAGAGGGTGCCGGGAGAGGAGGTAGTTGTCGCTACTTAAAAACGGAAAAAATATCTAGGGACTTTAGGTTAGACTAAGAGGAGCTTCGCCCCTAATAAAATCATGTCCACATTACTTCGGGCGCTCTCACTCCCGCTGTGACACACCCGCATGCTACAGCTTCTGGAATACGCGATAAAAACGCCATGCTCATTTGGTGACGCAGGGCTAGACGAAGAGCTCACGCAAAGCGCGTGCAGTTCCTTGCGAAAGGCGCAGATTGGAAAATTTCTCGCGTATGCGAGCATCCTTGTAACGTCTTCGAAGCGCTCTATACAGAGGCATGTCGCCCTCAAGCAGGTGTAAAACAACAAGCAGGTGTAAAATAAAAAAAATTCTGGAGTGGAGATTTTGTGCTAAAGGTGAAGCCGGCGGCCGCCATCTTACTCAGGGCATCGATTAACAGCATCCAAATAGCACAAAATGAAAAGCGTTTTCCTCGCGCCTCTTAACCCCTGTAAAGCGGTCAGCCTTGCTAGACAGACACTGCTTGATGTGCCTCTTTGTGCTGCGGGTGCTGGGGTGAAACTTGACCATCGCGAAAATTTTTGTGGCATTGATACTCGGTCAATGGTAATCTATTGATCCAAAATAACGCGCTTTTACGTTACAATTAGTCTAAAGTTTACTTTAGCAGATCAAGAACGCTTAAAATGGTACTTACTGGTTTCTGGACACTCTGGCAAGCTTTTAGGGCTGAACCATAGGCAAACGCCGGCTTCACCCGTCGCGATAAGGTTCAGCGGGCGTTGCCACTCCAGCATTTCTTTTTTAAAGACGATAGTCTTTCTTGGGATACTTCAACGCAGAAATTTTGGTCTGTCTGTGTGTGTGTTGGTTTGTGTGTCTGTCCTGCTGAGAAAGGTGAACCCCTTCCTCAACGACCACCCAGCTTGAACTGGTGGCTACCTTCATACTTCTGAACACAGTCGGCCAAAAAGCAAATATTACGCATATCTGAGGCGCAACATCAATACGTATGTATTGGACGGTGTGTTCCTTTAGTAGAAAATACATAGATGCATAATTCTAAAGACCCTAGTGCTTGTTAGGATGCGCAAAAGCGGACGTTTCCTGTACTAGGCAAGCTTCTTGCGTTTAAAAACATACTAAAGCGGAACAAAACAAGGACATAGAAAGAAGCACACAGGACGACCGCTAGCGGTCGTCCTGTGTGCTTCTTTTTATGTCCTTGTTTTGTTCCGCTTTAGTAGCGGTCGTCCTGTGTGCTTCTTTCTATGTCCTTGTTTTGTTCCGCTTTAGTATGTTTTTAAGTCAAGACCAACTAGCCCAAATTTCAGCGTTTCTTGCGTTTCCCGTAACCATGGCCAGATGGCGCCCTTATCTCGCGCTCGTGCCGAACGGAAGGCAGGGAACGGCCGCCCGCCACTCCGGCCGGTCCCTTTCCCTCCTCGCGTCTCTTCGTTTTCCCTCTCGCTTGCGCAACTCCTCGGGGGGAATAGAAACACGCGAAACGGGACTCATGTAGTACGGCCGGTAGAAGGCTATCGTCTTTCGACGGCATTTGCAGCGAAGCACGGAGATGCGCGGCCAATTTTTTAACCTCCTTCACTTCGAACGTCCTTGAGCCACCAGAGCACAGGTGTTCGGCGTCGTGCTACCTATAATCTACGAAGCATCACGGCTGCACTCACTTGAAGCTATAGGGCTCACTTCACTTGGCTAGGGCAAACTTCAAAGGGGGAATTCCTGCAGTTTTCCCACCACATTCTGATATCGCTGTTTTCCAATAGTACTGATAGCCCTGAAGGAGCCAGGGTCATTCAGTTTGCTCAGAAACTCACCAATAAATTAAAATAACCGAATGAACGACGTGCTCAAACCGAAACCGAGACAGGTAGACGTTTCGTGCAGCGTATGCGATGACGTCACAGCCTCCCCGTCATCAGAAATATCGAGCCGGCGCCAGAAAAATGAAAGTGACGGCGTCATGCAGCGATATATTGACCTCTTCTGAACTTGACAGTGACGATAGAGCGCTGAAGTATCGCCGTTTTCCTTTAGACGGCCCTCCTGTTTGGCTAGCCAGCGTTGCAAGTAATGACGTCAAAAACATAGGGTGGCCCGCGTGGGAATCCTCTAAAAAAATTCTAAATTCATTTTCAAGAAAACTAAATCACTTGCAACCGCCTGGCTTGGCATAAGTCATTGCAGTACCAAGGAAAACATACACTGAAAATTTCATTGAGATCGGTTGACAACGAAAAATCGCAGGAGTTGCCCTTTAACGTCTCATTCATGCACTAGTAGTTGGTAGCAGAAAGTTTATTGGAGCCGAAGCGCGCGCGCTTCGGCTCCAATAAACTTTCTGTCTCACGACAATGTTACCGTAAGAAAAAAGACAATAGAGCTGAAAGTATGAATATTTAGTTTAGCGGGCTTAGTGTAATAGCTGAGTTATCGAAATTAGCGGGATCGAAGTGTGCCCGCGCAGTACCGTATAAACGGCCAGTAAATTTCGCAGGAAGGGTAATTGTAAGAGAAGGCGACCTTGTTGTGGAGAACTTGTGCTCAGTTCCCACCTTCTCCTCCTTCCTGCTTCTCTTCTTCCTTTTGGTGCCGAGCTCCTCCAGCTAGCGTTGCTGCTGCGGAGAAGGATGGACGGAAGCCTTCCTGCTACCTGTCCGCCGTCGCGTTGTCGACTTGAAGTATGAAGACCAGCCTTTCAAACACAACGAGACTTTATATACCAGACAGGCAGTACATGCACACTGACAGACAGTAGCTTCGGTTGGTAGGACCTAGGTGGAGCCATCAGTTGGTAGGGTATCGCGGTGGGACCGTCGCTCCAATTCGGCAGAGCCGACCAGTGCATAGCACCTCTCCTGCGACCTCAACCACCGCCCGGACTCGTACTAGATGTCCCCTCTAGTACTATCCGCGCCCGAGCCCCGGTTGGGAGGACCTTGGTGGAACGGTCGCTTCCATTCGGCAGAGCCGACCCCAGTGCATAGCACTGCTCCTGAGACCGTAACCACCACCCGGACTCGTGCTAGATGTCCTCTCTAGCACTATCCACTCCGTCCTCGCCAACCTTCGGGCTACCCTCCAACCTTCTGCTTACCTTCAGCCTTCCAACCTCCGCTTCCAAGCTTGCTTCCAGTCTCTTTCTGCCAGGGAAAAGGGGCCACCTTATATACACCGGTTGCTCCGCCCCTGAATCCCTCACAGCTAATCACAAACGCCGAATGTCAGACGCCGCACTAACAAAACACCATCCGCGAACAATAAAGTAGGTACGCTTGCTGCCCACAACCTGCGAACAATAGGTACGCTTGCTGCCCACAACCCGCGAACAATAACTTAGGTACACTTGCTGCCCACCGCTCCGCGGGGGGGGGGGGGGCGGGGGTGCCAAACCAGCTGTACAATACATCCCCACACTGGTCGCCTCCTCCCCCGCATATTTACCACGTGGCTGTGCGTCTTTTCCGGCGCCTACTTGACCACCTCGACGTACCGCATTCTCCGTCTCATTCCGACGACCTTTACACGGCCCATAGCATTTAGCGTGCCCACGGTATTTCGCAGCTTTAACGTTACCGTGCTTGCGTGGTAGTCGTATAGTTTACGTAGAACATGGCGGCGGTTTCGGACTCCCGCTTCGAACTGAATTTGGCGTAGCTGTAGAAAGATTCACTTCGTTCGCAGCACGTGACTGTATATAGAATGGCTTCGCTTGCCTTGAGGCATCTTTGACGATGCAGTATACTAGGGACAACTTAGAAGAGTTTTCCAGATCGCGTCCCATTTCCAAGGTTGGTAGGCCTAGAAAGAAACAGCACTTTACATTTCCAGGACATGTCAGTTCTTGCTCTTGGAGCGTGCATGGTTCATATATATTTTATTTACCTTCATTCTCGAAAAATTGGAACATACCGCTGCGTGAATAGGTGAACGTTTCACATTTCATTTCTTTTCACTTTTCTTTTTTCAACGCACGTATCCTTCGTTAGGGGACGCCACACTCACAACTACCGGGCCGTAAACGCTGTCCCGCAGATCTAAAGGTCGCTTTCCGCGACCAATGTTTACGGTACGGTAACGCCATTCCGCCATCCCCCGCTATCACACTAACACTAAAGTAAAACCGTCTAATAAACCTTCGACTCCTCTTTCTTCTTCTATTTTAATATATTTTTTTTTGCACGCAGCTGTTGGTTCTCTGGCGGATCAACGACTTCTACGAAGGTATCGTGAAGAACATAACCAGAAGACGTAAGCAAGCATTGAGGAGGAAGCAGATCAGCATGAGCACAACTATCGAGGGCGAGAGCACTATCCCGTCGTCAGTTATATTGTGATGCGTTATTGCGGAAATATATTTTATCCCTATTGTTATTACGCTCCTCAACGTAATTTACATCGTGTTCTTTCTTCCCCATACTTAAGTGAGAATTTAGCGGCTTCCCTA
This sequence comes from Hyalomma asiaticum, assembly GCA_013339685.2. NCBI lineage: Eukaryota > Metazoa > Arthropoda > Arachnida > Ixodida > Ixodidae > Hyalomma > Hyalomma asiaticum. The sequence goes on along the minus strand of CM023483.1, from coordinate 118,217,667 downwards.
AGGCCAATACCATAAAACGCGGGGACTTTCTACTTCTTTATATTCATTACGCCATACGTGTAGACGAGACAAGTGTCCATGCTATCGACTTTTTCGTATCCCTGGGGTGCCAAGAAATAAAAGGAAATATTTGGTGGAGATGAAACACCGTCAAGGCGTCTGATGACACCACGGCAATTGGAATCGGCGCGCTGATGGTTCGAGCGTTCGTATCTTGGTGCTTCCCTCCGGCGATATAAATGACGTCAAAATCGTATTCTCGTAATCCAAGGATCCAGCCACCAGGGCATCCAGACAAGTATTTTGAATGTCGACGACCAACAATATAATGCTTTGTTGGGCGCGTTGGTTCACTAAGGGATACATTAGAGCGCAAAAAAGGACGAAACACAGGAAAATCAACAATATGCGTAACAGGAGACCAACAATATGCGTAACTAACGCAAAACATCAACCAATATTTTTAACAAATAACTTGCGTAGGAAGTCGACCATCCTGCATCTCCGTAGGCTCTCTAAGGGTATTTCTTTTTTCTGGGGATGGGGGCGGAGGTTGGGGGCTAGCCCACCGAGCTAAGGAACAACGGAGTGCGTGACAACGGCGACCAGAATTGCCGTTGGCGGCTACATTGCGCCAAATCGTGCACTTCGTGACCCTGTATATCGATGAAAATTTCAGGTTCGCTCAAAGGCGTACCATTCAGCGACCCGAAAATTTTGTTTCGGCGTACCTTGCGAGCGTGCAGCCAGAGAAGAGCGTAACGCTTCAAGCAGCCATTTCGATTAAAATGTAATACATAACAAACAGACAGACAAACGTCTGCAAAGACCGAAGGCCGCCTATACAACGCGGTAAGAGGGGTGTAGGATTCGAAACCGAATACTCGCGAGGTGCCAAGAAAACACGCTACATCACGTCCACGGCGCCTCTTCCGACGAGGAACGTAAAATGCACATGTGGTTCTGTCACAGCGCAAGATTCCGCGCAGCCTCGCTCGGCTCCTTAGCAATTCCTCAACAAACGACCCTTATGATGCGCATATCAGTGCACCGAAACGTGCGTCTCTCTCTCTCTCTCTCTCTCTCTCTCTCTCTCTCTATCTCTCTATTTTCTCTAACTTTAGACCTCCCCATCCCTTTCCTATCGTTCAGAGAAGCACACCGGTTGTCCTGCAGTGTTTAAACTACCTGCCTTTCCCTGTCTTCTATTTACTTCTCAACTCTCCGACGAAGCAGACGTATGCGCACAAATGTGAGTTCCGACATCGCATCTTAGAATGAGGTACCCTTGAGTCTCCGAAGTGATGACGACGTGCTCTGTGAGTCCATATTGCGCGTAGAACCATGCACTAAACTTGCACAAATACATTGATGCTATATTCCTTTGCTGAATGCAACCATTCGGCATAGTAGATTTCTTCGCTCGCTCCTTCGCGTGCCATCAGTTCCCACAATGCGTGGGATCTGCCGCATTTTTAACAGCTGAGTGTTTCAGCAGGAGGTTGATGCGTGGTAGTCACCGGCGTTCGCAGTTAACAGAGGAGCTGTGCATGCAGAAGGGAAGAGCTCTTGCCGTTGACCCACCACCAACACTACTATGCCCGTAGTAGTTACCCACCGGGTAACTAAGCAGAGTCGAAAGAAGCGGCGAGGGCGCGAAATGAGTGGAGCAGGTGCAGAGAGAGAGAGAGAGAGAGAAATAAATGCTACATCTCTTGCAGCTCTGTAACATCACTTGTTACATACCTGTGACACTCGAATACGTAAGCCTCTTACACAATGCTAAGGCATTAACTTATACATTAAAGGAGTGCTGACACGACTTTTACAGATCTTCGTATTGTTTCTCCAAATGAAAGCATTAAATGTCGAGAGCCATAAAAAAGAGTACCATGGTGCCTCAGGTCACGATGAATATATTTTAACACGGATACGTCAAAAACTGACTTTCGGTTTCGATATCGAGGGGCAGTTTCATTGTGATGTGTCGACACAGGCGGACGTTGGTCTAAGTCACGCTGGAGGGCAGCATCTCGCGACGGAGTGGCTGCATGCAGCTTTGTCGGCTGACGTCAGTTGCACGCGGTGCACGCAATCAACGACGGTTTCTTTTGTCGTCCAGTCACTTCAATAGTGATTCCGGCAATTTTTCGGCGACTGTGTTCAGACGCCATGGCATTGTTCATTGCGATGGGGCTGGCTTGCAGACGCTGGGAAGCGAAAACATCAAAATCAAATCAAAGTGCTTGATGCGTTCTCGCTGCCGCCGGTTTGGGAAGAGCATAAACAACTGCATGCCAAGAAAACGAAACATATCCCCTCTGCGCCGCCTCAAAATCATGTCGATACTCCTTAACGTAATATTCTTGCAACATGCATTTCGGGGCAACGATTCTCATGGCCCCAATGAAGGCTTGCCGGCATTAATGTCGACATTCTCAGACGTGCGCCAGTGTCACGCTCTTTAATTTTATTAGAAAATGCGCTTATTGCAGGATTTCACCCAGAGGGAAATCACGTACGGCACATACCCACGTATACCGGGCTCGGGGTATGGGGTATGCGCAGCACGTCGTCCTCAAGGCCACCGCTCAATGTGGGCACGCCCCAAAAGGGAGTAAACTTTTTTTACATAGAGCCCGTCCCGTAGCCCTTGCGTTCTCTAAAACGGGCGCACGTGACCTAGCGAGTGAATGAAAGAAGGGAAGATGGCAAGAAAGAAAGCTTGTTGCTGTCAATTGGTTCCATCCAGGGACCCCACGTTCCGGAAGCAGGTTTCTTAATTACCACACTTGCACACACACACCACTTTTTGTTCTTTATTATACTGGGAAGCAAAAACGTCGCGTTAGCACGCACATCTGAAATAATTAGGAGATCCTCCCCCATCGGCAAAACGGGGGCAAGCGAAGCTTGGCACGCTCGTGCCTTTTTACAGTGTAGGCTGTTATGGGTTCGTTACCGGGGCAAGCGAAGCCTGGCACGCTCGTGCCTTTTTACAGTGTAGGCTGTTATGGGTTCGTTACCGGGGCAAGCGAAGCCTGGCACGCTCGTGCCTTTTTACAGTGTAGGCTGTTATGGGTTCGTTACCGGGGCAAGCGAAGCCTGGCACGCTCGTGCCTTTTTACAGTGTAGGCTGTTATGGGTTCGTTACCGGGGCAAGCGAAGCCTGGCACGCTCGTGCCTTTTTACAGTGTAGGCTGTTATGGGTTCGTTACCGGGGCAAGCGAAGCCTGGCACGCTCGTGCCTTTTTACAGTGTAGGCTGTTATGGGTTCGTTACAGTGACCCCAATTAAGGGCTATGGTGTCCACCGCCGCCGACGGCCGTGCGCGCAGCCGCTATAAACCTTATTGAGAAAAGAAAAATACTCCCGCGCGTATTTTAACCAGAATCAATGGGCGCACATGGTTCTTCTACATCGCTGACAGGCTCTCACCGCTTGGTCGGACACGTTGCATTCCCAACCACGGCTTTGATGAGGTAAGATGGGCAGAGGCATACGAGCCTGGCTCGCACCACACGGCTCACCCAGAGGCCGCGAGGTCGATGGTTCGTATCCACAGAAGAGCGAGAAAATTGTACTTTTAGTCTGTTATATTCAGCGAAAGCGAAGGAAGTAGTGAGCGCGCCTTGTTTTCACGATGATGTTTTTTTTTTTTTTCGTATGCGCCAGCATGCAGCTTCCACGAAAGCACAAGTACCGCACAAGTAAGCCAATACAAGCTTGCATTAAAGATTAGTGATCGGGCACATTCAAACACATATCGAAGACGCAAAAAGAGTCCAGACGGTCGCGAGAGCGCTATGACCCGAATTTAAATTATTTGCTCTTGGAAGTTGTGTTTCGTGCCCCGCCACGGTGGTCTAGTGGCTATGCATGGTACTCGGCTGCAGATCGGAGGGTCGTGGGATCGAATCCCGGCTGTGGCGGCTGCATTTCGATGGAGGCGAAATGTTGAGGCCCGTGTGCTGCGCGATGTCAGTGCACGTTAAAGAACCCCAGGTGGTCAAAATTTGCGGAGCCCTCCACTACGGCGTCTCTCATAATCAGAGCTGGTTTTGGGACGTTAAACCCCACAAAAACAACAAGTTGTGTTTCGTTTTTGGCGGTGGTTCAGCGTGCCGGCATATATCAGTCTTGCTCTCCAGATGATGTGCAGCCTAACAAGAAACACAAGCGAAGGTTTCGTCCTTCGTCACGTGAAGGTACCGGACTTGCAAGATGCGATATACGTGAACCACACGAATGACCTGGATTTTGTTTGGTTAGGGCACGGCCTTCTGGAGGATGTTCATTTCCTTGGTATATATACGGAGCTTCGGGTTGGTGGTTCGAGCAATACGTATTCTTGAAGAAGTGGTTGCCGCTGCGTAGCGCTAGCGTCAGCGGGAGTCGCCTTGTGAACGGGATAGTCGTTGTAGGGCCGACCCCGACCTGCACGCCAACCCGAGTTGAAACAAGTGATTTAGAACATGCAGCGCTCATGTAAGTTGTGAGAGAGGGAGAGAGCGAGAAAGCACTTTATTTGCACCCGTCAGAGTATCGCCCCGATCACTCACTGCATGTAGAACCATGGGGAACGCCGCCAGCAGTGTACAGCATCGCGAAAGCCACCACGTTGGCGGCATTTGAGGTCCCGTTATACCACCTGATCACTCACGTACGTTGAGAATATTTCATCGATTTTCTTAAATGTTGTACGATGATCATGACGTCGATCATAGTTGACAGAATCCAAATTAATTCTCATAGTACCATCACTTCCTAACGTTTGCTAGTACTGACAAACGCTGAATGACCGCTATAGTGTTATCTGATGTCGCTTAATTATTCGATTTCATAACAGCACCGTGTAATGTATTCATCCATACGTCGATATACAATGGTTGCAATTCTCTAGCATTATCGGCACCTTACTGTCACCTGACGTCACAAGCGGAAACGGCGGTGGCAATGACTGATACATGTCATTACATAAGTCGAACGCGCCTGTTAAGACACAAACGAGAAGCGAAGGCCGCGTCAAAGTTAATGTTATACAAAGAAATGAACTGTGCATACAATTGCCTTTGTTTTAATATCTCGCTACGTGTGCAGTGGTTCTGCAACGTGCATTGCATTGCACTGCATACAAAAACATTGCATACAAAAACTGCACGCAGAACTGAAGTTTGCGCATTTCCTATATCTCACTTAATGGCGCAAGCTAGCTGTCCGGATTCGAAAAATACCCTGCGACACAAGTTGAGTAGGCCGTTTTTATCACTGATTCTAGAACTGTCGCACGCGGGGATGTCGCAGCGAGAGTAGAAACGCCGAAAGCAGAGTGGTTATTTTATTTCAGCGAACAAACCGACCAAAATCGCCTTCTGTTTAAACTGAGACGACACATAACGGAGATTTTTGTTACAAGAAGTGACATAGAGTGACGACATAGGAGGGGCCAGGCCGGGCGTTCTGATTGGCTTGACGCTCCAAGGTGCTTGTTACACACGTGTGGTGTCTGCTTGATCACGCTATTCAGTACCAAAACGTACTAAAATAGTTTTTATGCTTCGTAAGATAGAGAGAAACTATCTGACATGGCCGGACGCTATATGCGCGCGCGCGCTCTGCTCTCGGCGTCTTCCGGTGTCGCTCTATAAGACGCGCGTTGCTATTGGCACCTCCACTGACGTCAGCGGGAGAGCGAAATACGAAAGGGAATGTTGGTTTCATGCTGTCTGCTCGTGTTTTGAACTTCGAGGGCTAATAACTCCAGTTCTAGACCACCGATTTGCATAATTCTTTTTGCGTTCATCTCAGCATTCGATCCTACATACATTGCAGTACTGCAGACGGCAGTTGAAAAAGTGTCGCAGGGCCCCTTTAAGAGAGAGCTGCACAAAAAAGAAAAGAACACGAATTTTTAATTCCTGCTAAACACACAGAGACAATATTTTATTAATCGTGGTTTGGGTAACAACAGTCGGCCCAGAGTAAGTATGTTTTGTAAGAAAATGCTCGTTTCGCCATACTTAACTAACACTAAGATATCTAAAGCGGCCATATTTTAATGTGGGCAAGAATACACGCTTTGGCTAAACAAATGTGGCATATTCACTGTATACTATTCCACTGATTTCATTAGGTTGGTACTGTTTCCCCGATTGTGAAGTATATATTGTCAGTTGTATGCCCCAGTGGCCTGACATGAAATAAGCGGAGGCGGATATATTTTACGTCAACAAGACGCAGTTACATGACATGTCTAGCAACCTTTTCACACCTGCTCATTCAATAGAGCCCCTGGAACGCAGTATTGTATGGTTAACAAGAAGGTGATGTCAAATTGGCCATAGGCAACGCTTCTGCACTTCACCAAGAAGACGGCAGGCACTCGTTTGCACCTAAAAAAAAGAAAAAGGACTCCAATGTTTACGAATGGCGGGAACACATTGTCGCCACATAATCTTGCGAGTCCAATTCGTCGCTTTTATGATTTGTGTACACGCAAGTTCAATGCTAGTTGGCATGCTTAGAATGACAAAGGTACAGTGTACAGCGTTCAGGTCCACATTGCAAGTATTGTTTCCCTTAGGGAATGTCCGAGACCGTCCAGTGACGCACAACCCCTGGTGCCACTGAAAAAGAAGACAGGTCCCGCAGCGAGAACAAGGCTAAGCGAGCTTATTGACGTTCTCCTGGCTTCGAAACAGCTAATCCGGCTTTAGACAACGATGGCACTTCCGAAGGCTTCCGACGACGCGCCTTGGGGTTGGGAGCTGGCAGAGGATCGAGAGTCTGCTTCATGTAGTCCACTCCTTTGCAAGGCGCGGGGACGACGGCTTGCAGCAATGTCTGCCGATTAGCTGGAAGCGGCAAAGACAGCTGGACCAAAAGCGCTGCGAACAGCATCACTCCCGCCAAGGCAAACAGCAAGTCTTCGCGCCCCGACCTGTGGAGCGAAGACAGTAAAGTGGCGCACACAGCTCCTATGCGACCACAGCCGTAAGAAAGGCATATCATCGTGCACCGGACGTTCGCGGGACAAACGTCCAGGGCACTGGCAAACACCAGTACGTTGACCGCGTACGCGAACGACTTGGACGTAAGGAACGACAGCGCGGACTAAAAGCCTGTACCCTGTCGCGAAGCTCGCGCTGGTCAAACACGCGACGACTCCCAGCACAGGCCATGGCCGCGACCAGCAGGCGTCGCGCCGGAACCATGGGGAACGCCGCCAGCCCAGCGTACAGCATAGCGAAAGCCGCCACGTTGGTGGCATTGGAGGTCCCGTTGTACCAGGCGCCGGCAAGGGACGACACCGAGGACTCCAGATCGATCACGGTGAACACGGTGAACGCGACCGAGAAGTACGTGACGAACATCGCGAACGCGTAGCGCTTAAGTCTCCTCACTTCGGCGACGTTCGCGTCTCGGTCGACCTGGACTCGTGCTTCGTTCCGCGCCGCCTCAGCCTTGAGCTTGTTCATCATGGAGGACGTGGCGTCCAGCGGGAAACAGTTCTCCTTAGCCGCGCTCATCACTATCACCTCCGCGCTGAGCATGTCCCCACGGGCGACGTACCAGCGCGGCGACTCGTGCACTGCCGAGAACGCGAACAGCGTCAGCACCGTGGGCGAGAGCATGAAGATTTGCAGCAGGATCCATTCGGCCAGCTGCAGCAGGCGTCCCACCGCGAACCACAGCTCGGCGACGATCATGCCGATCGTGACGGCGGCGGACACGTGCGCGTTCCGGATCTCGTGTGGCGACACCTCAAAGAGCAGCGTAGTCGATAGCACCGCGACGGTGGCGGCGCAGCCCGAGTTGAGGAAACGAGAGACGAGGTACGGGGCGTACGCGCTAGCGGTGCAACCACCCAGCGTAGCGAAGACGAGGGTCGCCACGGCTAAGAAAATAACGGGCATCCGGCCGTTCTGGTCGGCCACGAAGCCGACTGTGCTCATGAAAACCAAAGAGCCGGCCACGTAGACAGCCTGGGCCAAGTTCTTGAGTATCCGCCTGTGACAAACCAAGTCCCACTGGCTCACGATGGAGCTGCGCTCTCTGGCGGGATCGTAGTCCCAGCTGTAGCACGGCTCAGTCTGCGTGCCGTTGGAGTCGTGTGGATGTACGTAAACGGTGCAACGGCTACGCTTCCCATCGTCTCCCAGCGGGATGGCGACGTTCCTCCAGGCGGCCACGGAAAGTCCCGGGTTGCCTGGACGTTTGCACCAGTGGTCGACGTCGCCTGAGATGAGGCGAAATGAGAGCGTGTGGCAGTGCAACGCGCACAGGGAGACCATCGCGAGGAAAAATATACAACGCTGGAAGTTGCCGTAGCCAAACAGGTCCCTGCAGTCAAAGCACTCGCTTGACACCAAATCGACGCCGGCGAGACTCTGCTGAGAGATCATAATTATCGCGTTCCCCAAATGGCAATGCTTCGACCTTGATGTTGTGGCTTGTGAGGCCGGCGTCGTTCTTCTTCTCTGGGCCTCGAGACCGCCTCGCGCTTGGTCGTTACGATGGTAATGATGATGATGCTTAGGAAGAACAGTAATGACGATGATGCTTAGGAAGAACAGAAAGCATGGCATTGTGACAGCAGAAATAAACATACCTTCAGAATTGCAGGGAAGCCCGCATAGAGTAGGGTTATTATTCTCAGCGAGGTGGACGGGAGCATAGCAAACAGAACAATTAGGTCGAATTCACAGCCGGTAGAAGAAAATGTGAGAAATTAAAGGTTCTACTTCTCCATCTTCACATATTTCATGTTCATCCATTGGCCAGCCACACAAGAAGAAAATGTGTGGCTGGCCAATGGATGAACATGAAATATGTGAAGATGGAGAAGTAGAACCTTTAATTCGAAGTAAAACTCATGTTTGCCCTGCTGGCCTACAGGCAGGCCGTTCCAGTTGGTTGGTTGGTTGTTCCTTTGAAGATATGGCGCAACCCACAGAGGGAGATCTTCTTGAAAAGGAGGACTAAGTTCTCGTGCCAAGCCCCGCTCGTGAACAGAGCAACTTCTTCCTCGGAAGTTGCAACAATATAAGCGACGTACAAATAATGATGATTAATCTTATTCCATAAATAAATAAAACAAAAGGTCTAACAATTCGCTAGTATTCTAAAATTGGCAGTAGTACTTAACGATCAACACACGCAAACCTCCCGATAGAGTATGCAAGCCAAACGCAATCTGGGTATCTAAATAACACGAAGCTTCTTTTTTTAATAAGTGGTGTAGCAGCAGTATAGAGCAGTGGTTCTCAAACATGGATGTGTGAGGGATCCCTTCTGAGAGAGAGAACAACTTTATTTTAAATAAAAAGTAAACCCCCGTCCGGGTCCACCAATAGAAAAAAAAGGCCTAGCCCTCAGACAGGCCTAGAAGCGTCAAATGTCCGAGGAGTGCCTTCATGAGGTCTGGGGAGGAGTCCGCCAGTCCCTTCTAAAAAGTTCGAGGCGATGGCGGACCCGTCGTAGTGACGGAATTAGTGGAAAGGGAGGGGGGGGTGCATAAACCATAAGTTATCATGAAATATGGCGGGAAATACGTAGAGCAATCGCCGTGGTGGTAACTAAGACCAACAGTGGCAGTGCTGTGCAGACTGTACAACCCAAAGGAAAACTAATGCGCATTGAAAGTTTCTCGTTATGCAACACTTTGCTGGACAAGCGTACTGTGCGTTGTCAGTGCACGTTAAGGAACCCCAGTCGGTCAAGATTTTCGAAGCAATCCACTACGGCTTTTCTCTCCTTTCTATTTCAGTCCCTTTCCCCTGCCCCCACGGACGCTTAGCCGTGCTCCCGACATGATCTGCAGAAATTAACGTCCTTTCCTAAACCGAACCACAATCACAGTGCTAAACCTGCAGTTATGGAGTACTGTGGCCAGCGACAGCTCGTGGCCCTTTCCCACCATAGTACGCTTCATCGCCAGGTACTGTTGGAGAGCTGCCGTAATGCGGCGAAGTAGCACAGGAGCAAAGTTGGCGTTGCCGTGGTACAGTAATGCAATGCGGCAAAGCCAACTTAATAAATTGGCCTAATAAATTGTGTGTGTGTGTGTGTGTGTGTGTGTGTGTGTGTGTGTGTGTGTGTGTGTGTGTGTGTGTGTGTGTGTGTGTGTGTGTGTGTGTGTGTGTGTGTGTGTTTTGCCGGCCAGGTCTGCCAGGCTAACACCGCCTGTAGCCACAACACCACTACTACTACTACTACTACTACTACTACTACTACTACTACTACTGTGCTTTTTTTTGCTAAAGGCAGACAGCTGGTCTAGTTGGTTATGTTTATGACTAGGAAAGCTATTACTAGTGAAATGGGACATGGACTAGAGAGAGGCACACATAACTGTCGACGAGTGAGAAACTGAGCGTTGAGTGAGAAGTTATGTCCGCTTGTATGTTGATCGACATCTCCTTCGCTGGTGCTTTTGCATCACAAACGTGTACAATACCACAGCGGCAAGCGTTTCTGCCATGGTTCAGTTAACTCTTGGAAAATGACCAGCGTGACGGAAACGCAATAGTTTCGCGTAGTTGACTTCATAGCTGCAGATTGTGTTGGTGTACAAACTGTATCGACATGCCCGAAACGAGTCCTACTGCTTAACAAAACACGTTGCTGGTCACACATGTTGCTTGAAATCCCACTTGAAATCCTACAGTCCTACTGCATAGTAAAACCTCTGCTACGTGGGCACTTTGGTCGAGCCGGTCCATATCGGTTAGTCTATTGAAAGCTCTTGCAAATGTTGCTATACACAGTCCCTTTAAATCGCTATTTAGCCTTGATTCGAACGCTGCTTCCTTTACTACCTACCGGGCGCACTTATTGTATTGCATTGGACTCACTCAGTTGTTCTTTGAACGTTATTGTGAAGCAACATCACACTGAATTTTTCACTGCGTAGTACTATTGTAGTTCTGATGTGACGGGGGCCTAACATTGGCTAAGCGGTTTGTAAATGAGGGCTCTCGTAAAATTTCCAGCTATTGATAAGAGAGCAACACCATACAGCTTAGTCTCCTTTCAATTTTCAGTAGTTACTGACGCCCGAAATATAATTTATAAATCGTGAGCGCTTCAATATCAGAATATCTTTTACAGATGTTACAGACATATACAGATGTTTGAACCGATGGTGAAAAAATAATTAGCTGTAAGGAACACCTATGTATAAGGCAGCGTGGGTAAAAATTGCTTAGGACGCTCATAACAGAGACAAATATCGCAGTTCGTAAGCATAAGTAATTGCATAGAATCGAACACAGAATTTTGCAGTAAATCGGGCAGAACACACCCCCGTTTCCTTTTTTCACGTGGCTGGTGTAAAGTTTTTAATCATCTTGGATATATCAGTTGTTCCTTTCCACGGAACTTCACCACTGACCAGACTCACGTTAATTGCTAATAAAAAAGCGGAAAATAAAATATGTCCACCAAAAGTGGGGGGGCAGTAGCAGTACTGCTCATGCTTGGGTCCGTACATGCAGTAAGTCTGTGCCTTATATCTGTCGCAGCGGCTATTATCAATCACATTGATCAAATTACCATCGCTAACGCGTACGGTGCTTTCAAAGACGACGTGCCCAGGCGACAACATAACGTCGATCAAATAATGAATCGTGTTCCTTGCGACATCCTCCGGCGTCGCTTGCAGCAATGTGACGTCAATAATTCGGAACAGTTGGTACTCGGCACACTTTCGAGTCACCCGGGTCAAGGCGCCGTTGACCTCAGAAACGATCTGATTGGCTAATTCTCGGGCCAAAGCACTGGATACTGCCGCATCGCCCTGGACGTTGCGCGAGCACCATTTGTGCTTGATGGACGCATCATCGCACGTCCTCTGGTCCGGTATCTAGTTCAGCAGGCTAAGTCCGTATGCTGTACGCGGTCGCTTCCTGACAGGATAATAGAGCAGTTCGACTAATGTCGCGTGCAAGTCGAATGGCGTCGTCAGGCGGTGCCGGTGGACACGAAGACTCCGAGCTGCCTCGGCATTTGTCTATAGGAACCAAGGCGGAAAAACGATGAAGGCGAAAGGATGAATGTCCTCCATTCTTCCAACGTACGTGGTACGGATGTCTCCAACCCGCATTCCGTGGTCGCTGAAGAAGACGAGTACCGTGTTCATGAGTGCGCCGGAAGCGTGCAATGCTTCAAGCAGTTGCCGGAAAGGCTCGTCTGCGTACGCGGCGTTGTTGAGCCATTCGTGCGTCATATCGCTGAGCCAGGCAAGTGCGAAGAACGGACGCTTCGACATTGCGTTCGAGAAGTTGGCAAGATAGCCCAGAAGCTCTTGGGTCTACGCTGTGGCTCCCAAGCAACTTAGATCGTCTTCTACTGTCCCGATCAGCTCTTCCATGAGCATGATGACGTGTCGAGGGTAGTAGACGGCGTGTGGGCGCCGGAACCCGTTACGGCGGAACGCACAAAAGAAGCCCGGTAGCGCCCACTCTGACATCGTCATGGTCCTATAGCCACGCGATGAATATGACTGCCAGACTAATTTTAAAGTGAGGTTGTCGAAGAATCCAAACGCCAGCGCCTCTTCCACTTCGAAGTCCTTAAGCCCTGTGAATAAGGCAAATGCGTTGGGATATGAGTTCTCCCCCACTTTGTTGTATCCATGCAGTTCGAAAGCGCCGAGTTTTTCACGCAAGAACTTCCCAGTCTCCGGCAGGTACCTATCGAAGTTCAGGTGTGAAACCGCGTCGAGGCCGAGAATTAAAACGCTGAGGTTGTGCGGCGTCCTTCTGCGCACCCTTCGGCAGCGCTTCTCTACTGTTCTTCTTGAGGACAGGATTCAAGAGAAACTGTCGGTGAAATGAAATCTCCGGAGGCTTCCTTGTGGCGCATTCAAGGAGGACGAACTCCTTCTTCAGTGCCTTGTCGAACTACGACCTCTTTCTTCTTCCTATCACGTAATGTTTGTCTGGGACAGCCAGAGATGCGTTACGGTAAATTTCCTGGTACAAGCAGTCGATTTCCTCGGGAAGCACACCGTGTTCCTCCAAGTTCCGAGGAATTATGGATGGAAGACCTTTGCTGGAATGTAGAAGAACGGCGTGTCCAAATAAGAACGTTTATGGAACACCGAGGAGCAGCTTTTTGCTCTCATCCTTGCATTTTCTTCCCGCAAGTTTTGTAAGAAAACGCTGAATAAATTTGAATTTGAATTTGAATCGTCATGCAGTCATGTTGTGCCAAACCAATTTTCGTATACATCCCATTAACGAAACGGCAGTATAGCGCCAGGACCATGACATGTAAATCATGCCGGTCATGACATATAACATGAAAATGATGACATGCATGTCCTGATTTTCATGTTATGACCTGTCATTTGTGATAGTCATGCAATCGTGTTGTGCCATAGCAATTTTCGTATATATTCCATTAATGAAACGTCCGCAAGAGCACCAAGGCTGTGGCATGTAAACCATGCTGCTCATGACACGCGTGTCATGATTCTAATGTTATGACCTGTCATTTACGTTCGTCATGCTGTCGTGTTGTGCCATAGCAATTTTGGTATATGTCCCATTAACGAAACGCGTGGCATGTAAATCATGCCGCCCATGACATGCACGTCATGCTTTTCATGTTATGACCTGTCATTTATGTTCGTCATGCTGCCATGTTGTTGCATACCAATTTTTCTATACATCCCACTTACGAAACGGCCAAGAGAGCACCAAGACCGTGGCATGTAAATCATGTCGCTCATGACATGCATGTCATGATTTTCATGTTATTACCTGTCATTTACGTTCGTGATGCAGTCATGTTGTGGCATGCCAATTTTGGTATACATCCTTTTAAAGAAACGCGTGGAATGTAAATCATGTCGCTCATGACAAGCATATCATGATTTTCATGTTGTGACCTGTCAGTCATGTTCGTCATGCAGTCATGTTGTGGCATACCAATTTTCGTGTACATCCCATTAACGAAACGGCCACGAGAGCACCAAGACCGTCGCATGTAAATCATGTCACTCATGACATGCATGTCATGATTTTCGTGTTATGACCTGTCATTTATGATTGTCATGCAGTCATGTTGTGGCATGCCAATTTCCGTATACGTCCCATTAAAGAAACGCGTGGCATGTAAATCATGTCGCTCATGACATGCATGTCATGATTTTCATTTTATGACCTGTCATTTATGTTCGCCATGCAGTCATATTGCGGCATACCAGTTTTTGTATACATGCCATTAACGAAACGGCCAGGAGAGCACCAAGACCGTGGCATGCAAATCATGCCGCTCATGACATGCATGTCATGCTTTTCATGTTATGATCTGTCTCTTATGTTCATCATGCAGTCAGGTTGTGGCATACCAATTTTCGTATACATCCCATTAACGAAACGACCAGGAGATACCAAGACCGTGACATGTAAATCATGCCGCTCATGACATGCATGTCATGCTTTTCATGTTATGACCTGCCATTTATGTTCGTCAGGCAGTCATGTTGTGCCACGCAAATTTTCGTAAACATCCCAATAGCGAAACGGCCAGGAGAGCACGAAATCGTAGGCGGCTAGATAGATAGATAGATAGATAGATAGATAGATAGATAGATAGATAGATAGATAGATAGATAGATAGATAGATAGATAGATACGCTCCAACCCGCCGAAGTTCGCTAAGAAATGCTTCGCATTTAAAAATTTCTTATATATATATATATATATATATATATATATATATATATATATATATATATATATATATATATATATTGTAAAGAAGAACGAGACAGACACAGCGCCTTAGCTGCAGGCCGGCTGTTCTATTCTGACTTCCTCGTCTTTCTCTTCGTCTGCTCCTCTTGCACTTCGCTCCTCTAGCGCGAGCGTCTTCGGCACGGCGAGCTCTGTTTTTATACATTACACTCGGCCACGACTGCGAGTGACAGTAACGGGCGAAACTGTCTCTGAAGGGCGGCACTGACTGTGTCGCGCTGGACGGTTTCGACGTAGCCCCGACTTGGCTTTGAGAGCTGCGAAGACAGCCTCTGGTGGCCGGCACTGACTGTTCCGTGGCGGGCGGTCCCGGAAACGCCGAGCACTCACTCGGAAACTTGCTAGCAATGGCTCCGGCGGGCGACATTGACTGTGTCGACGCGGTCGTTCTTGTCCACAAGGCAGCAAGCCCTGTTGAGCCGCCAAACCAAGTTCGGGTGGGCGACACTGGCTGGCTCGTGGTGTCGCTGCAGGTTTCGGCCACGCTGCGATTTAACGGGGTGACCTCCTGAAGACAGAAGCGGGCGGCAGTGACTCTAAGGCGCAGTTTTGCAGGCCCTTCACGCGTGCCTTGTCTTTCCCTTGAAAGTGATGTAGCACTTTCCTGAAAGTAGGCTGAACCAACGGACCCCGACGACAACCCTCCCGAAGGAGAGGCGCCCAAGTCCCGGGGTGCGGGTGCGACGCCCAAGCCAGGAGCAGACCCCGGCTGCAGTGGCGGGTCCCCGACAAAAGCGGCCTCATCCGCGGCACAGACACTGCCACCCCCTGGAAGGGCACCGCAGGGTGAACCGGGAACCCCAGCACGCTCGGCCAATGACGGCGAGCCTCCTTGGCACGTTCCCTGGACGGCATCACCTCCACACAGGTCAGAGTGAGGCTCCTCGGCGAACAACAACGTTTCATGATGCGCACGGTGTTCAGGGGGCGCCATGGAAGTGGTTAGAGATGGCTGGTCCATGGCATCTGACTCACATGGCGGCTGGGCAGGACCACCAGTGTAAACAGGGTCCGAGCGCCGTGGCTGGAATTCAGTCTCTTGTGTTGAAAGCTGAGTCGAAGAACAAATCCCGGGACCGATCAGCACGTCAGGGCAGGCCCTGATGCTCTCTGGCGATGAGCTGCAGTCCGAAGCCACAGCCTCGAGGTAGCGCCCCTCCTGAGCTGCTTCCTCGGTAGTGTAGTTCAAGGGACTGTTGGCATGGACATGGGGAAGCGGGCCAAAAGCCGCGATGAACTTGACACACCATTCCTGCCAGGTCTTCTGCCTAACGCCTTGGTAGCGATGCCAGGCCACGGCACGTCCTCCAAGGTGGCTGAGGGCCACCTGGAATTTCTGTTGGTCCGACCAGGCATACTGAGTCCCGAGATGGTTGATGTGATTGATCCAGAGGATCGCGTCGTCCTGGAAAGCATGGAACTCCGGGATCATACATGCACTCGGCGATGGTGATGCCGCACAAGATAATCCGGGAGTTACCATGCCGAAGACATTCAGTTGCTCGAATAGCAACGACATGGCCCGCATGACGTCGGTGAGTTGACCGACCGAGGCATTCGGGTAACCATGGTCGGCGGCCGCGGAAAATACGGCGGGCCCTGTCCTCCCGACGGCGGTGTCCAAGTCCGAGGACGCTTGGACAGCGTCCCTGTGCGGCTCATGTGCCGACGTAGGTCTAGGCGAGGGGGTGTTACCACAGGAAGCGTGAGCGCCATTCCGTGGTAACAGGAGGCCCTGCGTGGGCGTGGGTCCCATAGGTGCTTCCGGCGGCAGAAGGGTTGCGGGGTCCATGGTCGCGTAATGGTGGACGGCGCCCCTGGACTGGAGCACCTGCTGCGCCGATGACCCGCGAGGATGCCCTCAGCGTCTGTCTTTTGTCGACTGCGCCATTGTAAAGAAGAACGAGACAGACACAGCGCCTTAGCTGCAGGCCGGCTGTTCTATTCTGACTTCCTCGTCTTTCTCTTCGTCTGCTCCTCTTGCACTTCGCTCCTCTAGCGCGAGCGTCTTCGGCACGGCGAGCTCTCTGTTTTTATACATTACAATATATATTGTCACGCAGCCGCGACGATGAAGGAACGTGCACGACAGGATCAGGAGCAAGCCGCAACAATCCTTTATTTCACTGGGCTGACCTGCGCCCGAAAGAAAACAAGTGAACCGCCGTACAGATGGCGAACTACTACCCCGGTGCCCACGGCTGCCCTCAGCTTATTGGCGAGGGGCGTTTTCCGATAAAACGCGGCACGAAGATAAGTTCACGGATCACGCCTTCATGATGGAGCGCAGATACACACTAGCCACGTGCGTCACAAGCAAAGCGATAAGGATGGCAAGTGATTGCGGCATTACTCCCCTTTTAAATAAGCATCGGCCCGATGCTTAAAGAGCAAACATTGAAAACCGAGAACAGTGTCATAAGAACACACGAGAGCAAAAAGGAAGATCAAAATTCGCACTTGACATTGCAAACTGTAAGGTCTATTACCGCGTGTAATAAGGTTTAAGGCGCACGACATGCACAAGTTCTGGGTTAGCGAGGCGCCGTTGCGGTGTCGTCGCGCCATCGGGGACAACTTCATAGTCCAGTTCACTAACACGACGTACGACCTTGTAAGGTCCAAAATAACGGCACAACAACTTTTCGCTGAGTCCTCGGCGGCGAATGGGGGTCCAAATCCACACACGGTCACCGGGTTTGTATTCCGTATGGCGGCGGCGTAAGTTGTAGCGTCGAGCGTCGATGGACTGCTGTTCCTTAATCCGCAGGCGTGCAAGTTGTCGGGCTTGTTCTGGAAGGATGCTGTCCCAGGTTTTGTGTTCTGCATCGACATACATGGCAAGCATGTCAGCGATAGTTTTTGTTCAGCCGTTCCACGAGGCCGTTTGTCTGCGGATGATACACAGTAGTCTTCCGGTGGCTGGTTTGACTGTGGTGCAGGATAGCTTGCATTAGCTCTGCCGTGAACGCTGTTCCCCTGTCCGTGATGAGAACCTCGGGGGCACCGTGTCGCAACAGGATGCAGTTGACAAAAAACTTTGCGACCTCCTCTGCTGTTCCGTTCGGCAAGGCTTTTGCTTCGGCATAACGGGTGAGGTAGTCAGTTCCCTTCTGAAAAATTCCGTATATACGGAAAGAGCATTTCCGTATATACGCTATTATGGTAATACGGATATCCGCACATACGGATTCCGCATCACTTCCATATATACGCTCCGTATCACATCCGTATATGCTCTTCCGCATTACTTCCGTACACTGCTCTCCATATCACTTCCGTTCATCCATACTCCGTACCACCTCCATATAATTTCCGTATATACATTCTAAACCAAAATGCACGAAAATGGGGTATGCTGTTCGTCCTTTCGGACTAAGTGGGCTGCCACAGATTTTGAACCAATTTTGGGGTAACTGCAAGATTAACAGCAGCGGTTCACGTTTTTAGTCCTCTGCTGTTCCCACTCGATGGTTTAAAAGCTGCCCTCGGTAATAGAGCATTCCAGCTAAAAGAACTGTTGAACCACTTCCGACCAACCGAAAAAAAGTAAAATGGAGGCTTCCCATTGCGATCAGATTTTCACTCGATTTATCAGCATTTATAGCAGACATACAAACTTTATCAGCATTTAATATCGCATATAGAGATCACCCATGAATTCAAATGAACATAAATACGTGCACACGAAAACATACACGCAAGCATATCAAAGTAATGCACCACATAGACCACTGACCTCACGCAACCGTACACCAATGCTCAGGTATATATACCCACACATATTACCTAACATGTGGTGCCGGTGGTAAGCTCCTGTTCAGCGCAATTACAAAATAAATATTCACAGCACAGCCGTGCGGTTAGCGTTGGCTCATGGATAATCCCGCACCACACAGAGCTGTTAAACAAAACTCGCCATATAGTGAGTGCTTTTTTAATTGCATTTTCTGTATCATTCTGTATCTCCGTATCTGTATCTCCGTATCCGTACTCCGTATCCGTACTCCGTATCCGTATCTCCGTATTCGTATCTCCGTATCCGTATCTCCGTATCCGAACCTCCGCATCCGTATCTCCGTATCCGTATCTCCGTATCCGTATGTCCGTATCCGTATCATTCGCGCAAATTGTTCTAATTCCTTATAGCTGCTGGCATTTGCTCGTGAGGCCTCCGCATCGTCCTTCCATACTTTTTCCGTATGCGTGTCATCAACATACGCGCTTCCGCATCATCTATCACTTTGTCCGTTCATATTCCGTTCGTCATATGTCATGCCTTCCGTATGCTCCTTATCGCCGCATGGTATATCCATATAACGGATACGGAAGCAGTTCATTCCGTAAAATACATGCTTATGGCGAAACGGAATTCGTTATGTTCCATACGCCTTCTTTCGCATGCTCCGTATCAGTTCCGTAGGCTTCCGTATATGTCCCCATGTGTTCCGTGACATTTCCGTAAATTTTGTACGGAGAAGGTACGGAATCCGTATGTTTTCCGTAAAGCTGCATATGGATTTTTTCAGAAGGGTTGCTACGATTATCATTCTATTGCCAGAAGTTGATGTCGGAAAGGGACCGAGAAGGTCCATTCCAATCTGTTGGAAAGGCTTTGCTGGGGGTGGTATGGGGTTCAGCAGCCCGGCTGGCCTGGTCGGTGGCCTCTTTCTTCGTTGGCATTCACGGCAAGTCTTTACGTACCGCGCGACGTCGGTGGGCAGTCGTGGCCAGTAGAATTTCTCTTGGATTCGGCGAAGAGTGCGCGCATATCCAAGGTGTCCAGCAGTCGGTTCGTCGTGGGAAGCCTGTAGAATTTCTTCTCGAAGGTTGCTGGGAACGACAATAAGATACGTAGTCTTATTGGGCGCAAAGTTCTTCTTTACGATGATGCCGTTTTGAAAACAGAAGGATGAGAGTCCCCGCTTAAATGATGCAGGGGGTGATGAAGTTTTGCCTTCCAGGTATTCATGGAGACGCTTGAGGTCAGGGTCCGCGCGTTGCTGTTGCGCAAAAGTGCTGCTACTGATAGATCCAAGGAAGCTGTCATCGTCGTCGTCGTTCTTTGGGGGTTCATCGACAGGGGCCCTTGACAAGCAGTCTGCGTCCGAATGCTTCCTCCCAGACTTGTATGTTACGGTGACATCAAATTCCTGGAGACGAAGACTCCATCGAGCGAGGCGGCCGGAGGGATCTTTCAAATTTGCAAGCCAGCAGAGGGCATGATGGTCACTCACAACCTTGAATGGTCGCCCGTAAATGTAAGGACGGAATTTCGATGTCGCCCAAATGATTGCGAGACACTCCTTCTCAGTAGTTGAATAGTTACTCTCCGCCTTCGACAGCGAACGGCTAGCGTATGCGATCACTTTCTCGAACCCGTTGCTTTTCTGAACAAGGACCGCGCCTATGCCCACGCTGCTTGCGTCGGTATGAATTTCAGTTTGGGCATCTTCGTCGAAGTGTGAAAGGATGGGAGGGGACTGTAAACGACGCTGGAGTTCCTTAAAGGCTTCTTCTTGCGGCGCTTCCCATTGAAATGGTACATCAGCCTTTGTTAGCTTCGTCAAAGGTTCAGCTATGCATGAAAAATTCCTCCTAAACCTTCTGTAGTAAGCACACAAGCCAAGGAACCTTCGTACGGCTTTCTTGTCTGTCGGCCGCGGAAAATGCTCGATAGCGGACGTCTTGTGGGGGTCGGGTCGTACACCATCCGGGCTGATGATATGGCCAAGAAATAACAGCTCATGATATGCAAAGCGGCACTTCTCAGGCTTTAGGGTAAGTCCTGAAGACTTGATTGCATTGAGTACGGCCCTCAGTCTTCGCATGTGTTCGTCAAAGGTTGCCGCAAAGACTACGACGTCGTCGAGATACACGAGGCAGGTTTGCCATTTCAGGCCTGCCAACACCGTGTCCATTACTCGTTGAAACGTTGCCGGCGCGGAACAAAGCCCAAATGGCATGACCTTAAACTCGAATAACCCGTCCGGAGTGATGAAAGCCGTCTTTTCTCTGTCCCTTTCGTCGATTTCAATCTGCCAATATCCGCTTTTGAGGTCCATGGACGAGAAGTACTTGGCATGACAGAGTCGGTCTAGGGTGTCGTCTATCCTTGGGAGCGGGTAGACATCTTTCTTCGTTATGTTGTTTAGTCTGCGATAGTCGACGCAGAACCGGAGGCTTCCGTCTTTTTTCTTTACGAGAACGACTGGTGCTGCCCAAGGGCTTTTCGAAGGTTGAATGACGTCATCGCGAAGCATTTCGTCCACTTGTTTCCGAATTGCTTCACGCTCTCGCGGCGACACACGGTACGGGCTTTGGCGGAGAGGTCGGGCGTGCTCGCTGGTTATGATCCGATGCTTGGCAATTGGTGTTTTCGGCACCTTGGACGAGGTTTCGAAACAGTGACCGTAGCTTTCTAGGAGAATGCGGATCTGATTTTGCCTGTCGCTGGGAAGCTCAGGGTTGATGTCGAACGCAGGCGGCTGGTTTTGCATTGACGAGTCTTGGTGGGATTGGTCGGAGATGGCCAACGTGCCTGGAATGTCCCCTACTTCATCTAAGAAGCCAATCGTGCTGCCTTTGTTGAGGTGTCGGTGTTCCCTGCCGAAGTTGGTTACGAGCACGTCAGCTTGTCCATTCTTGAAGTAAGCGATGCCTCTGGCGACGCCAAGCTGTCGGTCTAAGAGGAACTGCGTGTTTCCCTCGACCACGCCTTCAACATCCTCTGTGTTGCCTGTAACCACTGGTATTATGACGCTTGACCTTGGTGGGATGCTTACTTCTTCATCTAGAACACGCAGGATGGCGTGGTGCCCTAGGGTGGTCTTCGACTGAATGGCTTGGCCCGTGGAAAGTGTGATCTGTCTTGATTGAAGGTCGATGATTGCTCGATGTTCGGTCAGAAAATCCATGCCCAAGATGACATCGCGGGAACACTGCTGCAGGACTATGAAGCACGCTGGGTAAGTACGTCCACTGACAGTCACTCGTGCTGTGCATCGTCCCGTTGGCAACACGAGATGGCCTCCGGCTGTGCGGATCACGGGACCATCCCATCTAGTCATTACCTTCTTTAGTTGCTCTGCGAAGGCTCCGCTTATTACAGAAAAGTCGACTCCTGTGTCGATAAGTGCTGTTACACTACGGCCGTCTATAAGTACGTCTAGGTCAGAGACTCTAGATCTCGAGTTGGACGTCAGTCTTGGTGTCGAATCACGGCTTCTGCGAGTGCTGCAAGTGCGGTTGGGGCGTGCCGTCGAGCTTAGTGCGAAGTGTCGTCGTAGCAGCCGTGGTGTCTCCGTCGGGGCGCCGTCGTCGTGCGGTATGGTCAGTGGAGGTTCTTCGTCCATTCGCCGGCATGCAACCTCGCCTCCAAAGGCTGCTTTACTCAGTTTCCCCTACGAGGGCTCGGGGACGTTCCTCGCGCTGCCGCCGCGTTGCCACGGCCTGGCGATGTGTAGCGGCTGTATGGCGGTGATGGTGATCGTGATGGACTGGTGGGCGGATACTCGGCACGGCGCAAGTAGTCTTCAACTTCACGTGGTCGCTGTCCGGGTCGCGGTCGTGGTGCGTTGAGGGCAAAACCACGAAGTCCCATGCGTTTGTAAGGACAGTATCTGAGGATGTGGCCTGGCTCACCGCAGTGAAAGCATAGTGGGCGTTGTTGGTCGGGGGTTCTCCAGAGGTCTGCTTTTCGCGGCGCTTCCAAAAAAACAGGTGAGTGGACGGGTGGCGGCGATCGCTGGGGTGGTTCGTAATGCTCACGGCGCATGTTGGCGGTACCTCTTGGGCTGCGTACTGCGGCAGCGTAACTTATTCCCTGGTTTTCTTGACATAGAGTCGCCGTCCGAGAAACACCCAAAGCAATGCGAACTTCGTCGCGTATGACATCCGTGAGTGACGCTTCTGGAGGCTGCGAGGGTGATGGTATAAGTAGCCGCAGCTCCTCGCGGACGACTTCGCGTATTATTTCACGCAAGTTGCTGGTACTTGCAAACGTTGCTTGAGGGTCCATGGAAGCTATGTGCGCTGTACGGTTGTACTGGCGGTTTCGGGAATCTAAGGTCCTCTCAATGGTGGATGCCTCTTGCGTGAACTCGGCAACGGTTTTCGGCGGGTTGCGAACGAAGCCAGCGAAAAGGGACTCTTTTACTCCTCGCATTAGAAGCCCAACCTGCTTTTCCTCTGCCATGTTCGGATCCACGCGGCGGATGAGGAGCTTCATTTCCTCGACGTATATAGGCACAGTTTCGTTAGGCTTTTGGATCCTCGATTGTAGCAGAATTTCAGCCCTTTCTTTGCGCAGCATGTTGGTAAACGTCCTCAAGAAATCAGTCTTGAACACCTCCCACGTAGTCAAAGAGGCCTCGTGGTTTTCAAACCACGTTTTAGCGGGGCCGTCGAGTGCGAAGAAAACGTGACGCACCTTCATCTCGTCATCCCAATTGTTTAGTGAAGCCACCCGAGTGAATTGGTCGAGCCAATCTTCTGCATCTTCTACAGGCGAGCCGTGGAAGGTTGGAGGCACTCGAGGCTGTTGCAAGATGACAGGGGTGGGCGCAGCTGGTAGGCTCATGGTTGACGTCGAGTCTTCTTTTTTCTGTCGAGTGCACTCCGGTAGTGTTCCGGGTTCCGGTGGCAACCCTTGTAGGCGGCGGCTACTGCGAGTCGCGTCGCTGCTTTTGGGGGCCTCGTCCTTCCGTGCAGCTGTCGGCTCAGGGACCTGGTGCATACCCAGCACCTCCACCAGTTGTCACGCAGCCGCGACGATGAAGGAACGTGCACGACAGGATCAGGAGCAAGCCGCAAGGGTTGCGGGGTCCATGGTCGCGTAATGGTGGACGGCGTCCCTGGACTGGAGCACCTGCTGCGCCGATGACCCGCGAGGATGCCCTCAGCGTCTGTCTTTTGTCGACTGCGCCATTGTAAAGAACGAGACAGACACAGCGCCTTAGCTGCAGGCCGGCTGTTCTATTCTGACTTCCTCGTCTTTCTCTTCGTCTGCTCCTCTTGCACTTCGCTCCTCTAGCGCGAGCGTCTTCGGCACGGCGAGCTCTCTGTTTTTATGCATTACAATATATATATATATATATATATATATATATATATATATATATATATATATATATATATATATATATATATATATATATATATATATGGGTCATTCCACGCCAACTGTCCCAGCTGTGGCGCTCGACAAAAATAAACTTCTTTCGAAAAATTCCAAAAAATTACACGGAAGTCAGCCTTACCTCCACAGCACTTTCCGGAAATATTTTGAGCAGAAAAAATTTTTTTGAGCTCGTGAGGGTCATTTGAATTTCGCGAAACGGCGGAAAACAAGGCAGCAGAAAAAAAATTCCTGAAAATCAACCAATGTGCCAATCGTTTTCAAATATGCATTTTTGCATTCTCATAGCATGTATCTTCACTTATAAAAATCTTTCACAAATTATTTTCATGTTCCTCACTGCTTAGGGCCGAGGTGAAAATGGTGAAATTGCAGCGTTTTTGGGAATTTTTTTCTGAAAAACGGTTTTGCAAGAAAACCTGCAAATATTTTTGTACAACTGGCCATGAGAGGTACAATAGTATAAAAAATAATTTTTGCCCATGTCTTCTGCAAGGACTCTGAAATAAATGTCTAAACTTGACAAAAACACCATTTTCTCCTATGTTTAGGGGTTAATTGCACCCTAAGGTGGTCCATGAAAAAATAATCAGAACAGGGCATGTAGTTGAGCAATGTAAGCGCTTTCGAAAGAGCAAGTTTCATCGAGGTAATTTTTGTATACATTGAGAAAAAAATTTTTGAAGTTGAGTCCCACTACTCTCCTTCTATTGCTCCGTGATTCGCCTTCTGCTTATGGCTTGCTGGTGGGAAACACAAACCACCTTGCCTTGCCGCGTAAAATAAAAGGTAGCGCGTGAGCAGCTTGTGGTTTTTCTGTCTTCTCGTTCCTAACTCAACTTCCGTTTCCTATATAAGAAGCGATAACAACAAAGGGACACATTTAACTGTACCCTTGGCTCAGAAACCACCGTGTCTCCGTAACAAACAACGGTACCTTTTGCATGCTGCTCTGACAATGAGAAATAATGAACACTAAAGCGTATGTACTTGCCAAGCATAAGAACATTCAAAGCAGCAACTTTTATCAACGTAATTTGTGTTTACATTAAGAAAAACATTTCCAAACTGGCTGTTTGTTTCTTCTTTTCGCTCCGCAATTTGATATCTCCTAACAAGTATGTTGTCGGGCAATACAAATAAATTTACCTGACCGCGTAAAATAAGAGATGGCTTTGGAATGTTTTCGTTCCTACGTCAACATTCTATTCTTATATAAAAAGCAATATCAAAGGACGACATTCAATCACATGCTTGGCTTAGAAACCGCGATGCCCCTTTAATAACAGCGGTACATTTAGCGTGCTGCTTTGACAAGCAGCTCGCTGAACAGGAAACGAAGAAGAAAAACGGGACCGTCAGCGTAGCCTCTAATAGTGAATCCTAACCACGAAAACACAAGTTCTTGCCTCCATAGACAGCGCAGCACGTGATGACCCTCCGCGTATTCATGCTGCCTGTACGTCGTCGGCGACCCTCACAAACACTGAGTTAAGCCGATAGGGAGTACCTCACGTGCTACAGTAAATATTCATATGCAACCTCCTACGCGTGTAGTTTCACAATGGGCGTCAAATCAATTTCAGCGTTTCACGCGCGTCACTATGAGGACGAATCTAAAGTCACTATCAGCTGTTATGCAAGCAAGCAAGGGCAGACGAAGAGCCGGCGAGGAAAGTAAAGCAAAGACAGCTGTAGTAAACGACGGTTGGCGATGGTCCTGCAATCAAATTGTTCTCTTTAGGGGCGAAGCTCCTTAAGGTTTGGGTCTGTCCGTGCGTTGTGCCTAGTAGTGCGTTACCTTCAAAGAAATGAATGATGCTACGCGTGGGAAGCGCGCCCGCGGCGCGTGCCTCCTGCGCGCGAGCTCTCTCACTCTTCCATCTGCTGTCTTGTGAGAGAGAGAGAGAGAGAGACAGAGAGCGAAAGGCGCGCGTTGACTATGGAAACGCTCTTTCTTCGATGAACGCGCTACCAGCTCGCAAAGGAGGAGAACGCGCCCTCACCCGCGAGAGACAAGCTTGACGCAGGCAGCGTCTTCTAGCGAGTTTCTTGATTGAAAAATACCGACAAGCTCGCGCTGGAGAACCGTTCACCGGCCACCCATATATACATATATATATATAGGCACTGGTTCTTGACTTGCAATCAAGTGGTTGTGGGGGATTTCACTTGTGCGTAGTTGAACCATAAGGATTCGTAGCGTGCGCGTTAACTAAATTAATCCGGAACTCGGCACGATCTATGATGAACATCCGGAGCTTCGCCCACTCATCATCATTCACTCCGTGGATATGCTGTGATTTTTTTTTCTCACACAGGTATCAGTGGTGTGCTATGATTGAGAAGGCGAAACATGCTCGCTATATAGAAACGATGCATGTTAAAACACTAAGATATTCTATTCGAGCATGATGAGTCGGCTTGCAACCGCCAAAATCCTGATGTGAAGAAAAAAGCTTAGTGTTTTCCGTTTGTGAGGGTCGCCGACGACGTACAGGCAGCATGAATACGCGGAGGGTCATCACGTGCTGCGCTGTCTATGGAGGCAAGAACTTGTGTTTTCGTGGTTAGGATTCACTATTAGAGGCTACGCTGACGGTCCCGTTTTTCTTCTTCGTTTCCTGTTCAGCGAGCTGCTTGTCAAAGCAGCACGCTAAATGTACCGCTGTTATTAAAGGGTCATCGCGGTTTCTAAGCCAAGCATGTGATTGAATGTCGTCCTTTGATATTGCTTTTTATATAAGAATAGAATGTTGACGTAGGAACGAAAAGATTCCAAAGCCATCTCTTATTTTACGCGGTCAGGTAAATTTATTCGTATTGCCCGACAACATACTTGTTAGGAGATATCAAATTGCGGAGCGAAAAGAAGAAACAAACAGCCAGTTTGGAAATGTTTTTCTTAATGTAAACACAAATTACGTTGATAAAAGTTGCTGCTTTGAATGTTCTTATGCTTGGCAAGTACATACGCTTTAGTGTTCATTATTTCTCATTGTCAGAGCAGCATGCAAAAGGTACCGTTGTTTGTTATGGAGACACGGTGGTTTCTGAGCCAAGGGTACAGTTAAATGTGTCCCTTTGTTGTTATCGCTTCTTATATAGGAAACGGAAGTTGAGTTAGGAACGAGAAGACAGAAAAACCACAAGCTGCTCACGCGCTACCTTTTATTTTACGCGGCAAGGCAAGGTGGTTTGTGTTTCCCACCAGCAAGCCATAAGCAGAAGGCGAATCACGGAGCAATAGAAGGAGAGTAGTGGGACTCAACTTCAAAAATTTTTTCTCAATGTATACAAAAATTACCTCGATGAAACTTGCTCTTTCGAAAGCGCTTACATTGCTCAACTACATGCCCTGTTCTGATTATTTTTTCATGGACCACCTTAGGGTGCAATTAACCCCTAAACATAGGAGAAAATGGTGTTTTTGTCAAGTTTAGACATTTATTTCAGAGTCCTTGCAGAAGACATGGGCAAAAATTATTTTTTATACTATTGTACCTCTCATGGCCAGTTGTACAAAAATATTTGCAGGTTTTCTTGCAAAACCGTTTTTCAGAAAAAAATTCCCAAAAACGCTGCAATTTCACCATTTTCACCTCGGCCCTAAGCAGTGAGGAACATGAAAATAATTTGTGAAAGATTTTTATAAGTGAAGATACATGCTATGAGAATGCAAAAATGCATATTTGAAAACGATTGGCACATTGGTTGATTTTCAGGAATTTTTTTTCTGCTGCCTTGTTTTCCGCCGTTTCGCGAAATTCAAATGACCCTCACGAGCTCAAAAAAATTTTTTCTGCTCAAGATATTTCCGGAAAGTGCTGTGGAGGTAAGGCTGACTTCCGTGTAATTGTTTGGAATTTTTCGAAAGAAGTTTATTTTTGTCGAGCGCCACAGCTGGGACAGGTGGCGTGGAATGACCCATATATATATATATATATATATATATATATATATATATATATATATATATATATATATATATATATATAGTGTTTGTCACGTCTTTGATGATGTACTGGGCAAGTTTCACGGTTTTTACCGATGAACATCCGGAATGCTGTGAATTTTTCTTAGGGGCGAAGCTCATTACGCCGTGGGTCGTTCCATCCTCTTTTGTCCCTCGATCGTAGCCACCTCGTCTAGTTCGTGAAGTGCTCACTAGATGGCGTGATGGCGCTGCGGTGCTCGCTTCATTCCAATGTATGGGAACGCGTAGTATGGGAGCGAATGGCGCACGAGACCGCTAGGTCTCGTGCTCGCTCTTGAATGCGCTCGCTCTTGAATGATCTCAGAATGATCACGAGATGGCGCTGCGGTGCTGCTTAGCTAGTACGTGAATTGATCAATAGATGGCGCTGCGGCGCTCGCTGTTTCGTTGTTGTTGTTTAAAACTTTATTGAGGCCCTGGAGAACGTTCGGTGGGGGAACCCCAAAAGGGCGCCCCTGTCTACGTTGCGGGCCGCGCGAGTACCGGGACGGGCAAGCCGTGGCCTGCCGCCCGGGCACACGCCTCCTGGACTGCCCGTTTCTGCGT
The DNA here is from genome assembly GCA_013339685.2 of Hyalomma asiaticum. Classification (NCBI taxonomy): domain Eukaryota; kingdom Metazoa; phylum Arthropoda; class Arachnida; order Ixodida; family Ixodidae; genus Hyalomma; species Hyalomma asiaticum. Next base: position 118,189,217 of record CM023483.1, on the reverse strand, counting down.
GAAAAGATCGCCGCTTTTAAGCGATTCCTCCCACTGCGCCTGAGAGGAGAGCTGTGCGCCGGTAAGCGCAGTGCACTGCCATAGCATGTGATCTAGTGTGCTATTGTCATGGCCGCAAGCAGGGCATCGCGGATCAATTCCTTCCGCAAAATGAGCAAATTTGCTGCGCGAGGGAAATGACCCCGTCTGCAACATACGAAAGGCCATGTTGTCGCTTCGTAGCCACGCTCGCGGTCGCCCTCAGCGCGTGCCTCCCGGCGTGCGTTCTCTCACTCTTCCATCTGCTGTCTTGTGAGAGAGAGAGAGAGAGAGCGAAAGGCGCGCGTTGACTATGGAAATGCTCTTTCTTCGATGAACGCTCTACCAGCTCGCAAAGGAGAACGCGCCCTCACCCGCGAGAGACAACGTTGACGCAGGCAGCGTCTTCTAGCGAGTTTCTTGATTGAAAAATACCGACTGCTCGCGCTAGAGAACCCTTCACCGGCCACCCATATATATATATATATATATATATATATATATATATATATACACATATATATATTGCACTGGATCTTCACTTGCAGTGAAGTGCCGGTGGGAGATTTCACTTGTGCGTAGTTGAACCATAAGGATTCGTAGCGTGCGCGTTAACTAAATTAATCCGGAACTCGGCACGATCTACAATGAACCTCCGGAGCTTCGTCCACTCATCATCATTCACTCCGTGGATATGCTGTGGATTTTTTTTAAACCTCCTTGGCGCTACTCTGTAACACCCGCTTGAGCAGCTCATTGTTATATATATCAATCAGGCAAGCAATGCAGCTTGACAGCACGGCCGGCAACTGTACTTATGGAGCCAGACATACAACGTCGCAAGCGTATCCCATACTTAAAAGCCTCCGTGTTGTCTCTGAGTACCGTCCGAAGAGTTATCCGTCGTAATAATTAAATTTCGTGGCCGATAACACATAATGCCGCTCATTCTCACTACCTTCAGAATTCCATCAGACCTATTAATCTAACGCATTCGAAAGCAAGTGAACGTATGCGCACTGGAACGTCGCATGGGTAGCAGGAAATACGAGGTTTGGTTTCGTTCCTGCTTTAAAAATACGGCAGATACCGCGCGTTGCAGGAATCGATTGTCCGCAGCGGTGATCTAATGGTGACGGTGCCTGAAGTATCCTTCCAAGTTCCAATGCGAATGTTTAGATGCGAAGCATCTTTTAGCGGTGGCATGTCCCGCGGTGTCGGCGTTTGCACTCACACTGCGCATGCGCAATTCCCCTCCTTCCCTCTCAGCAACAACTGCGCGTTACTCTCTCCACTTCTCTCCTACCACCTGCTTGCGCTTCTCCTGCGTTCTCTGTACCTGTGCATTGTTCAGTATGGTGCCTACGATTGTGGTTTGGTAAGGAAAGGACGCTAATTTCTGCAGCCCATGTAGGGAGTACGGCTAAGCGTCCGTGGGGGTGGGGTAAAGGGAGTGCAAGAGAGAGTAGAGAAAGGCCGTAGTGGAGGGCTCCGGAAATTTAGACCACCTGGGGTTCTTTAACGTGCACTAACAACGCACAGCACACGGGCCTCTGGCATTTTCGCCTCCATCGAAAACGCGACCGCCGCGGCCTGGATCGAACCCGCGTTTTTTGGGTGGCAGCCGAGTACCGTAACCACTACACCACCGCGGCGGACGGTGCCCACGTCCGTGTCTCCCTCTTCTAAGTTCTACTTTATCTTTCTTTCTCTGCTTTAGTCCTCCTCCCCCATCCCCCGCACAGGACGGTTGGGGTGTCCTCCTCGACGAAAGACAATTACTATCCTGTGCTTCTCTCATCTTTTCAATTAAAGAATCTCTCTCTCTCTCTCCTGCGTTCTCGCTTCTCTCCCTCGGCGTCGGCGTCCACACCCGCACTGCGCATCCTCCTCCCACTCCTCTCCTTGTCTCATTTCCCCTCCACTCGGCATTCCTCCTCCCCGAACGGCGCGCGTTGACTATGGAAACGCTCTTTCTGCCACCCAAAATGCGCCCGCCGCGGTGGTGTGGTGGTTAAGGTACTCGGCTGCCACCCAAAAAACGCGGGTTCGATCCCGGCCGCGGCGGTCGCATTTTCGATGGAGGCGAAAATGCCAGAGGCCCGTGTACTGTGCGTTGTCAGTGCACGTTAAAGAACCCCAGGTGGTCTAAATTTCCGGAGCCCTCCACTACGGCCTTTCCTCTCTATCTCTTTCACTCCCTTTCCCCCACCCCCACGGATGCTTAGCCGTGCTCCCTACATGGGCTGCAGAAATTAGCGTCCTTTCCTAATCGAACCGCAATAAATCAATCAATCAATCACACAAAATACGCGGGTTCGATCCCGGCCGCGGCGGTCGCATTTTCGGTGGAGGCGAGAATGCCAGAGGCCCGTGTACTGTGCGTTGTCAGTGCACGTTAAAGAACCCCAGGTGGTCTAAATTTCCGGAGCCCTCCACTACGGCCTTTCTCTCCCCTCTATCTCTTTCACTCCCTTTCGCCCACCCCCATGGACGCTTAGCCGTGCTCCCTACATGGGCTGCAGAAATTAGTGTCCTTTCCTAACCGAAACACAATCAATCAATCGATGAACGCCTTACCAGCTCGCAAGGAACGAGAACGCGCCCTCGCCCGCAAGAGGCAACGCTGACGCAGGTAGCGTCTGCTAGCGTCAAACCGATGCAAACGCGGTGTGCACCCCCGTGCTGCTTCGCATCGCCTCATGGTCCCCTTTAGCGGGAGATGGTGTAATTTTTTTGTTAGGTACCACCGCCGGAACGGTCAAACCAGAGTGTCAAGAGCACGACCTCTTCTATAAAAAAATTTTTATTGCAGAGGTCGTGGTCTAGAGGAAGTTTAGTTGCTATCATCACAACAAGCCTGTCTGCGCGCAGGCCACCCATGTATTTCTGCAATTAACTTTGTCTTGGGCTAAGTGCGGCCACTTTTTCTCGGTGAAATTTTTTATCCCACTTGTCCACCTAACTTCCTCCCGCCTCAACCACGCTTTCTTAGTAGCGCAGAGCTTTGTTGTGACTTACTCTCATGAATGCAGTTTATACGGAGAAATCTTGACCACGTACCTCACTGAGATCAGTGGCACCTAAATGTGAGTACACGGTTCTTTTTTGTGCATTTTGCCCTCTTAGGCATGCGGTGACCGCGGCGGGATTCGAACTGAAGGCATAGAACATGGAAGTTCGTTTACTCGGCCCCAGGTTCTACAGCATTGCTGGTACAAATACGCTCAGGGATTTATAGCCCCCCCCCTCCCCCTTTCCCACAGATAACCAGTGACTTGGTATGTCCCAAGGAGGTTCCATTAAACTTCCGGAGTGGAAGTCCCTGCAGCTGCCTACGGGGCCAAGTGAAGCTGGCGGCGGCCATGTTGCTAGAGCAAAAAGTACGCGGGCGCGCCATAGACGGCAATGTATTAAGATAGGCGCTCGACTTGTTTTGCAACCTCACGATAAAACATTGAGACAGAAACCAACTTTATGCTAATGCCAATTACTAACGGTGTTTTCTAGTTGAGAAAAAAATTTTCCCGCGTCCGTACTCAGCTGCAGGCGTCGAGGAAAACAAAGGACACCGCTGGCTGAGAGGTTCTATGCAAATATCGTACTTGCTGGCTTACTCTGTCTGTTAGTAGAAACCAGGTTTTTGTGATGTGGTGATGCGATATAGCGCAAATATGCGGCACTGTGCGACTGCCAGCTGACGTGAAATGTATTTGTGCCCTTTATTTAAGCATGTATCCACCGGCTGAGTACAGCGCATGTTTTCTGCATGTTGCCTTAACTAACCGCGCACGCTCTATTTTCTTTTTTTTTTTTTTTCGTATTTCATGTACATTTTTACCAATGGTTCGTTGCTCTTAGCGTTTGCGAAGTCTTCTCAGATCCGCATCTGTCAAGACCCATTGGGTGCGTTCGGAAAACTTTCTCATTTAGTTCTGACTGTAAACGTACATAGGAGATTTCTTACACGGGACACGCGTCGAAAAGCATGCACTTGAAGACAGAGCTTGGGTTGTTCGGTATCACTAGAGCAGAGGTAATCGAGTGGGTGTTTTAAGCTTTCCATCCACCCCTCCGAACACCACATGTTCTCAGTCAGAAGGCTACGCACAGTATTTTTTTTCCCTTCATTTTCGAAACCAGTAGCACGGAGAAACACGCCATACGTACGTGCTCGCTGCATTTGCGCATTCAACACGTACGCGTAACAAATCTGCGTCTATGCTCCGGAAAGATGGCCTTTCTCTAAAGTTCACATACAAACACTGCATGTGACTATCGAATTTGTGCATCAGACGTGTATTTTAGCAGAACTCGAGCCCGTAGCAAATCCTGTATGCACGCATCTGAAAACGAAGCACTAGCAAGTATTTAAAGCTTACAGTTATCTTTCATACAGGCGTAGGGAGGTAATATGTGGATGCGAACGTTTAAAATTGCCCTCTATTTAGCAAAATGCACTGAAAACGGGCAGCCGTACGTGAAGAAAGTGAGAAAAACTTACACGTGAAATGTCCTTCCAGGCTTCTTCTCAACGCGATTTGTGCAGCCGAAAGTGACGCGCGAAGTCACCGTTGCGTTCTCAGATATTTAGATGCTTAGGAAAAACAGGACACAGTGTTTAAACACCACGAAACAGCGTCGCGTTGTCTACGCGCTCCGCCGTCTGCGTGGTCGTCTGCTACTGTTTCCTTGAGCAAGATGGCGGCGACGGCTTCACTTTCGGCGGCACGCTTCCACTCCAGAAAAATAATATATAACCTCCTTGTTGGTATGTCCCCCCTCCCTCCCCACTCCGTCCCCAATATCGAAATTCTGGATAAACCTTGGATAAGCTCATATGATCCCCCACGGAGCTGCCACGCTGCTGCTCCGTTATGACGCTGTATGACATATCAGTAGACGAGTCGCTAACGTATGTTTTCGGTTTCGACATTGAGAAAAAAATAATTATGTTCCAGTTCAAACCTTAAAAAAATTTCGGCATAAATGTTATATGCCGTTAATAAGAATAGTTTCGAAGCTTATAACTTTCTTTAAATATAATATTGAGCCACTTCGCAACCAAGCCAAACCGGTGACGCGGCCGGTCGTCCGCGTGTTTTTTGTTCAGCGCGGCGAGCATAAACAAGCAGCATGCCGAAGGATTCACGAAGAAACTGTGGTCCTGAAACTTCCAAGGGTTACGTGCTTTATCAAAAGCGCGAGCTAACTTTGGTAAGTGAGCACATCATCCTCTTGTACAGTTGGGCGTTTGGTCGCGCCCAGTCACTGAATAATAATACAGAACCTCTCGATGCGTTGAGGTGGTGGAACTTACCTTGTCATTTTGCCTTCGCAGTTACATCAGTCGGGAAAGCGTCACGATGGAAGGCAATTTGGTGATGTCCGTCCGATTTGTGAGTTGCGAGCTCTGTGGTTTTTCCATGTGTCAGCCCATCTGATGTGCCTGACTTGTGAGACGCGCTTTCGTTTATCTCGCAGTTTTGAAAACGGGAGTGGTCAGCCAAGCCAAAGGGTCTGCCTATATCGAAATGGGCAACACAAAAGTTGTTTGTTCAGTGTGAGTACAGCTTTTCTTCTGCTAGTTTGTAAGAGCTTCGTTAAATCCAGGCACGCATATGACATAACTGAGTGTCGTCGCCGATAAACGCTTTAAGCTTGCTGCGCGGCATACTTTTCACATGTCGGGCAGAAAGGACACCTAGCATGGCTTACTGCTCATCACCTACATGTTCTTGTACCGAGGAATCGTCAAACTCGAAACGTCGCTGGAGGCTACGTTTTGAAATATGAGCCCGGTTCCGTTAGGGCGGCAAGGAGTTGTCGGCCTGATTGTCGACATGTTGGCACCAGCGACGTTTTTTGTTCGACAATTCCTCGACGCTTCCAAGTCTTTATCTTCAACTGGACTTCTGTCTTGTCTGCCTGTTCCTGTGTCATGTAACAGTCCTACGGAAACTGCTGAATAAACGCTATGGAACTGGGCCCTCAGGCTATGTGTGTGTGCAGCATGAAGCATAGTGCAACATAAGTTGGGTGTTAATGGACAAGCGTTTTTGTGCAACACTGCCCTCATCAGGAGGATGTGGAAGGAATGTGGCACAAAAGTTATCTTCAGCTAACTAAAAAACGTGGCCACGGTGAGGATACAATCCTGCATTCACAGCCACTGCAACCGCTCCCTAGCTGAATGCAGTAACCCTGTGCTTACGTTGTGTTGCATCACCATTGCAAGAGGCGACAGTGACGAATATCTCTAAATGGTACCCACTTTCCCAACAACGTGATAGGTGGCGTGAGCACGAGTTGCAGCCACTACAGCGAGACACTTTCGTGGCTGATGCAAGAGGGCTGCATGGTCACCCCAAACACACCACACGAACCTGATGAGTAATTTGCAAGACTCAAGAAATTGAAGAATTGATATGACATGATCGACATGGCTCTGGAGAACACCATCTAACAGCTTAGCGACATTTTGCCCCACCACTTAACTTTACTAATAGTAATGCTGTCACATTTGCACATAAAAATTACTTATGTGCCCCCATAGCATTTTTTAGATGCAAAGCAGCTTATGGTCAAGCCTGTTCTATCCCTGCGCCGTCCGCACCCTCGCCCGCGAGAGACAACGCTGCTGCACGCAGCGTCTGCTAGCGAGTTTCTTGATTGAAAAAAAAAACCGACTGCTCGCGCTGCACAAGTGTTCACCGGCCACCCCGTATATATAGGCAATGGATCTTGACGTGCAATGTAGTGCCGGTGGGATATTTCTCTTGTGCGTAGTTGAACCATAAGGATTCGCAGCGTGGTGCGCGTTAACCAAAGGTAATCCAGAACTCGTCACGATCTATGACGTAGGAGCGCAGGAACCACATAAAGACCAGGAGCATAAATGGCAACGCGTGCGTAAATATGCACACACGTTGTCACTCATTTACATGCATGAGTAGGCAATGTCACTGGTGATTTATCGTAACGCCAAACGATCCTCAGTGCTTCCCACTCTTCATGGTTCACGTTGTGGAGATGTGTGAATTTTTTTTTTCTTTTTGCTGCACTATTGTTTTCGAGAACTTCAGGGGTGGCCATCAGACACTAATGACCCGCCCCCTTGTAAGATAGAATGTTGACTAATAATGTTCCCTCTCTTTTTCAAGTGCTAAGGGCCACAGCAAAGACCTTCAAAAAAATTGAGAAAGATATTCACCCTGTGTACTTGCATACATGTGTACCACATACTGCAGTGCATGATGGACTCTACTGTTGTTTATGCCATCATTAGGTACATAGATAGCATCTAATAATGGAATAAGCTGTTCCATAAGTATTAGATAGGATGCAACAATGCAGGTGCTCTCTCCGCTAGAATGTCCTATGTACTGTCTTTGTGTTAGCTAAAAAAAAATTTTCCTGCTAAACACCTTTTATGTTTCTCTCATTTATATGCCATTCTCATGCTGCAGGTTCACACGGGCGGTAATGGAGGCTAGATAGGCTAAATTATAATTTGTAACCACGTGCATATAACTCTGTGTAACAATGAATTAGCTAGTAAAAAGGGATATACTTGCAATTTAATAATGGAATCACTGTCTAGAAAAGCTTTCATTGTGTACTGCCAGCTGTATGTCATGGTGGAGCATTTGAAATGCAGTCCCTTTTTTTTTTCTCTCTCTCTCCTGTTTCCTAGAGGAAAACTGGTCGAGCATGTTTTTCAGAAAGTGTGCAGTACATTCATGTTGCAGAACACTCTACATCAATGTATGCGTTTCCATTTACACCTACTTTAAGATGTTGAAAGAATTGTGCAGATTTGCTTCAGGACTGATGCAATGTTTGAATGGATTTCAGTGCTGTGTAAGCGACAAAGTATCTCAAAAATGTTACAATGTTCCTGTTACCGTGGGTACATAACAAAAGGAGAAATCTTTTTAATCTAGTGGGCTGCAAACGTCCTTAAAGCTTAAACTGGTAATTTTTAATAGTTAAGATAACGTAAGCCCAAATTTGTACTCCCCATAGTGGTACCTTAGGTGCATAGATACTGCATCACTTAGCTTGAGTTTGATTCTGAGCTTTGGCTATTGCACTTTGGTGGGGGTGAAATATAAATAACCTATTCATACTTTGATTTAGGTGCATATTTAGTATGACTAAATACAGAGGACCACATGGGGTCAAATAACCCCAGGTGGTGAAATTGATTCCCAGCATCCTGCTGTGCCTTGTCTCACTGTCATATGATGGTTCCTGCAAGTTAAACCACAGAATTTAGTTTCATGTGGTCGCACTGATACAGGTGGTTTTGAAGCTTGTAACCCCCCCTCCCCCCAAGAGGCTGGCCCATCAATCCCCCTCCCGTCACATCCCCACTGTCATTTTCACTGGGAGTCCAATGTATAAATTCTACAACTTTGTTAACATTGTCAATTCAGGAGGCAGCTTTAAGACTTGTTGCTTGGCAAGACTCTGAAGGAGCACAATAAGATGTTCTGTTCCTGTAGTTTAGGACATAACTCAGTTGCAGAGTTTTCTACTAACGGCTTCACACGACCTCAAATTGGCTGGGAGGTAAGCGCCCTTAGCACTACAAGTGGCAACAAAATTGGCTAAAATAAGGAGTATAGAGAAACATTGTTGAGAACTATATGTGGCCTGTTGGTTTATACAATTTGCTGTTTAGTTGCCACGTGCAATGCTTTACACAGTGGCTTCTTGGCACTGTCAAGCCCCGTCAACATTGGGTAAAATGCTGAAGGAATAAACATCATCCTGTAACTATTATTATTTGGCTTTTTATTTGCTGTTGGATTCTTCCAGTAGGAGCAAGGTAACTGCTTACACAATATGTGGTTGCCTTGCTGATATGATATTGTAAAAAAGTGCCTGTCTCTCCCCTCCACCCCATCCCCTCGACCCCCTTGGAAGAAATCTTGGGTGCGCAAATGGTCCTGGATTACACTGCTCCTCACTACCAGGACAGAACACGTTAAGATATCCTATGAAGGCTCTACGTTAGATAAGCATACACACGTGAAATGAACAGCATGATTTTTTTACACTTGTGCATCAAATCTTCTTCAGATATGGCCCTAGAGAAATTGCTCGCCGGAAAGATTTCACCTTCAAAGGCCAGATCAACTGCGAGTTCAGGTTTGCGCAGTACTCGTGTCCAATTCGTCGTCAGCACCTGAACGATGGTGAAGCGCTCCACTACTCGCAGCTCCTGGAGAAAGCACTGGCTCCGGTGGTATGCCTGGTGAGCGGCTTCTCTTCCACAATTTGTGGTTTCTTTCCCGCAGCCAGCGCATTTGGTGGATATGCCTGACGGAAAATGATGCTAGATCTCTTAACGAAATTGTAGCACACCGTTGTAATAGTTGTAATGAGCATAATGAGTAGCGTGGATAGCAATATAAAGAGAGATAAGAATCAAAGAGAGCAGGGAGGTTAGCCAGAATCAACGCAGCTTCTAGCCAAAGTCAAGGCAGCCGGTCCAGTGTTTATGTTGCCAATATAATAGAAATCATGCGGTCTGTATCACATGCGGTCGCTCTGTGGGGTAGCTTTCAGGATTTGCTGTAGATATTTTGTGACCTTGTGTGACTGTGCTACACGTGCCATATTTTCAAGATTTTATTCAAGATTAGTGGGGCAGGCGTCGAGCCTTGGACCTTAAAAGGGATAGGCACAGTGACAAAAAAACGTTTCAAAGTTTTACCACCACCGATATTCCTTTTAGTGGTGTTAATGATAATGATACAGGCACTAACAGATTTTGAAAATTTTCCTTGATAATTCGGACACCCTCATGGCACTGTAACACAGCCCATATATAGCCAAAGTACCTGAAAGTTTGAATGGTGGCATCCTTTGCTGTCAGAGTTTATGATGTAAAGTTACACGCCCGACATGGCATTAACCGAAGCCACCACTACCGCCGCATTATTTCGTGACCTTGAATTGGTGCTTTCACATGCTAAACCATTTTCTGCGATTTGGAGGTTTCATTAAGGTTAACTTCACTACAGTGCTTAGACGAGGTGTGGTCAAGCATGTGCAATGTATTGCAGTGAAGCATACGAAAAACAGAAATGAGCCACGGTTATGAGACATAGAATGTGTGCAGGTGCTGGTACATTTCACAGTATGTATACCGAGACACTTAACAAGCTTGCTTGCAGGCCTTCAGGGTCATTTCAGATGTAGCTCTAAGAATTTCAGCCTTTGAGGGCAGTAAGAAGGCTTGAATTTGTTGCTTATAACTAGTACCAGACTTTGTGGATGATTTCGTGGTCCTTAGGGAGGCCGCAAAACTGATGTTAAGTGTAGTCACCTTGCTGTTGCTACTGTTACCCTACTTCTTTGCCTGCTATTTGTCATTATTCATAGCTTTGGCATTTCAAGTTCTCGCATGACATTTATATGACTTTCTCCTTGTTTTACTTGGCAGCACAAGTTCCCAAAGTCAACGGTTGACGTATATGTTCTTGTGGTTGAAAATGACGGTGGAGGTATGTACCTAACAAGTTAGGACGAGGGCAGAATTTCGGACACATTCAGACTTCTTTCAGCTTCTGGGCCTTTAGTTTTGACTCGCGCGATTGGCCACGAGCCAGCAGTTAGACTATAACAGCTGGTGTCTGACTGTCACCAAACCCGTGCTGTGAGGTACGGGACGCGATTGCCGGAAATAATTCCAAGAACCAACGTCTTGGTTCCCCGAAATAGATCCCACGAAAGCTTGGACAATAAGGTTTTTGGTCCCCTTCAGTACACTAGCAAAACACCAACAGTGGTTCAAAGACCGAGTCAGAGGCAAGGGTGATCGAACAAAACAAATCTATTCTCATCAAATACGCAGTTACACAAAACGTACACAAACACGGCTTTTACAATCTCAAACACAGATGGTTTACAACGTTACACAAAGCCAACAAACATGAACAAGCTCATGCGCTGCAACAAAGAACAAAACACAAAAGAGTCCTATTCACCAACTCCTTCGGGTGTCTTCCCAGTTCGAAGCTTGCAGGTGGCTTGTCAGCTGGCTCGTGGAACGGAGTCAGAGTCACGCACGACTTCTTGCTTCTTCTTTTTACTTGCAGCTCTTCTACTTCCCTCTCCGCGGCCCGTGTCCGACTGCTTATATAGCCGTGGGAAGGCGTGCTAGAAAGTTCCGCGGGGCCCACCTGACTGAAAGCACACACACAGTTGGGAACCTTCTCGCCCATTCTAGGTCCTTCTCCGTTGGAATGGCGCCTCTTTCTCTCTCTCACTGCGCGAGGAGCGTCGGTGTGTACTCTCCGCATCCCCTCCCTCCTTAGTCTGCACCGCACGCGCGCTCGCCGCGATAAGAAAGGTTCTACAACATTCTCTCCTTTTGGAGACGCGGCGTGACCTTGGCCGCCCCCCTCCGTGAGCGCCGCTTTTCTTGTTGTTGTTTTGTACCTTCCCTCTATTTCGACGCCGGGCTTCTCGTTGAAACAGGCACTATTTTGTGACACTGACCAAGCTAGGTTAGCTGAAATTGAACGAAGAGCAAACCTCTAAAAGATTCCACTTGGAAGGTAGCACAGCTGTACGCCACAACTTCTATTCTGAAGCTATGTGTTTTCAAGCTAACATGGTACACCTTTTTTGTCTGCATCTAGCCCTGGCTTGTGCAATAACGACAGCTGGACTTGCCCTGGCGGACGCTGGTATTGACATGTACGATGTCGTTGTCGGCTGCAGCTTGGTGAGTTCTCTACTAGCTTTCACATTTCGTTGCGGTTGTGTTCAGTTTGTGTTTAGGCATCATGCTTAAAAGGGCATTGAAAAGGTAAACCGTTTCGTTTGTATTAGTAAATGCCCCTTTCACAAGACCAAATGCACATTTCTGCCACTAGAAGGTGCTCGTTTGGTAAGCCAGAAAATGTGCAAAAAGAAAAAAATAAAATAAAGAAGTGATGCCACATGGGAGCTTTCATATCAGTTTGTGCAATGATGTGATAAATTTCTATGATGTGTGGTGGAACCTGTTCATTTTTATTGGGGCAGTGAACTGCATTGTGTTCCAAGGAAGCCGGAGACTTAACACAGCAGGCGTCGCGTAGCCTTACTGAGGCAGTGTGGTCATCATGCAAAACGAAAGAACTTGAAAATTGTGACATTGCACTCGAAGGGTTTTGACGCAAAATTCATAACCTAATATTGACCATTGTTTATTTCTCTTTTAATATTAAGCCCATGATAGCAAGATTAATGACTGTATAGAAAGCGAGTTCAGGTTTTAAAATTGCAATGACTTCCGTTATTGATCTCCTCCAGATTTGGAATGCTCTGCTCCAAAGAAGTTGCTCCAAGTTTGAAAATTCTGAACTCTGATAACGTCCTTTTCTTTTTTGTTAACCTCTCTGAAAATCACTCCAAAGTCTGTTTCAGCTGTATCGGCATTAAGTAATGTATTTCATATTTGAGCTTACTGAAATAATCATTGTAATTTAATAATATGGCTACATTGTCATTATTTTAAAGAGCCATAACGCTGAGAAATAGGTAGAGGGCCTCTTAAATTGTTGGAATAGCTAGAGGCACCAGACTGGCAGCCGATTTTAAAATGCACTTTTCTGTGTTTTGGTAACTACAGCCAAACCCCTCAATAACGAAATCCTGCAGCAACAAAATTCTTGAAACGGCGAAAGATTTCACAATCCCCAGCCAATGCCTGTATCTCTCGTATTTCATATCTCTCGATAACAAAACATCATCAAACTGTGACCCCACGATAATGAAATTCGCCAGACCGTTAGACCCCATGGTAACTCCGATGCACCCTCCGCCCACTTAAATTCGCAGAATAAGGCCACAGGATGCTTGCATTGGTGCCGTCATATTGATAATGTCATGGTTTCCATCTTGGTCGTTGACTGATCATGTTGCCTTTTGTTTATCGCCTCAGTACGCGCGTGGTAAGTGAAAATTATTTGCAGGTTCGCATTTTCGCATTATTTACGCATAATGCAAACATCTGGGGTGTTCAGCTTAGTGGCATGTATTGAAGCGTGGCTGGGCACGTCCTGTGGCAGCGCAGCACTTTTGGTTACCACCGGTGCGTTTTGCGACGGGCACCAACAGCGCTACACGTCACACACACTGCTGCCGAACAGATTGTCGCGATAGACTTACCGGCGATAAGTTGTACCAGCACGTTCATTGGCTCCCATCATCGTGTACGCCTCCGTGCAGCTTCAAACATCAATACTTTGCATAGATTACAAAAAAAAGGCTCTACGTTGTATTCTAGATGCTCCTTACTTTACGCACACTAGTCCTCTTTTTGAAAAATTGAACTTGGCACCCATGCCCAACATTTATGAAAATATATTGATAAGAAGTTATAAGACTAGTATCAGAAAGAACAATGTCACGCTAAAATGTATTTCGAGCCTGAAACCAAAACGCAAATCTGTATGCACAAGGATTTCTGAAATGTGGGAGTTACCCAGATCTAGAACGAATTACAGCTGTCAAATGCTACTTTTCTGACTAACTTATCATTTAAACACAGAAAATATGACGTTTCAGTTCCTGTTCTATGATAAACGTGTACCTAACTGAAAGTGTATATGTAATCTTTGTAAGGTTGTTTGATGTGGTGTATTTCTTTTCTTTATTTTCTTGTATTTCCTTCTTTGAGTTATCATTTTTTTTTTCTCTAACATCTCTTTTTTGTTTTTGCTTTGTACTATGCCGTTAAGTCCTGTATACGCTGTTTTATTAAATACTCCATATATTCTGTCACATAAGGCTTATGTATAGAGCACCACCTGTACGTTAAACTATATTTCTGAAAATTGCTTGTTATGTGTTCACTGCATTTTTATTACTATTCTAGAAATTCTCTTCACAATTATTGTTGTGGTCATTCTATCTTTTTATACTGTTAGAGTTTTTTTTTCGTTTTGTTGTTTTGTTATGTTGCTGCCTCGAAAGCGGAGCCATGGACTGCATCAAGCCTTACTGGCTTTTTGTCCATGGTCCTCAGCATCTGATGTATGTTGAAAGAAAGGTTGATTGATTGATTTATTGATATCCGACATCGCTGCATTCTTGCCGTAATTGCAAGCTCTCCCGGCCACAGCAAGAGTTGTGGAGCCCTATTGGAGTATTTACTCGAAATCTATTCAGCCAGTGCATTTCTTTGGAAAGCTGCCTGCATGCTCGAATCAAGTACAAAATCGAAATAACGTTGGTGGCATTGGTAAGAACTTCCCATCAGATCAGTTACATGCCGTGTCGTCGCTATCTCAAAATAGTGACGGGGGGCATTTGCGCCGAGTATGTGGTGCTTTTCTTAGCACTCGGCTTGATCCCCGTGCTCCGTATCTGTCCTCAATTAAGTTGTCGTGGTGGCGCGCCGCATTTATTGTCAAGCTCTCCTCTCGGGAAAGTCATTTTTCTCTCTAAAGAAAGCTGTGTCACTTCTCCATTGCATGCCCAAGGCCTGTGACTGTAAGTAACGCAAATAGTGATTGGGAAAGTTAGAGAGCCCACATGTGGGTCGTGTAGGCTCGCTAGGGAAAATTTTTGTGGGCCGGAAACGGGTCAGTATCCGGACCTCTAAAATATGCCCACAACCTCCTAATAATGCCTTGATGTGCCTTTTTAATGTGAACTCGTGAAAACTGAGTGCATGCTGCATTCGATTTGGGAAATATGGTGACCCTCGTGTGATAAAAGCGATTGCGGCAGCAGGCATACTGTGTGGCAAGCCGTATGTGCCACTCGATGCATGGAGACTAAATCGTGGATGCATCCTGACTGTGATTTGCAAAACTTTCTGCTGACAATGAAGCTCTGAATAGTCGAGAGCAAGGCTCACCAAAGCAGGTCAACAAAATATTTACACTAATACTTCACCTTTCAGTAATTTCCTCCTGAATTTTCACAACAAAATTCTTGCAACAGCAAATTTTTTCATTTTCCCTGCAGATTTCGTTATTGAGGGGTTCAGTTGTATCATTTTCTCTGGATGCTTTCATCTCATGAAATACAGATGTTAGCTCTGCCATTATAGTAAAATGAGTGTTGTACCTTTGGGTGTACGTATGGGTTGTCTGCATTGGAGAGTATTCACACTGCACATCTGCTTTAGTGTGTGGGCAAGGTAGCCAGGAGAAATAGTTATTCAATTTGCAAGCTTCTAAATCTCCTTGCATCTGGTTTTTTTGTTCACATGTATGGTGTATTTGCTGTTACTATTGTCTGAAACTTGTTATTGGGTGTTTATGAGGGAGTGCTTACAGGTGCCACACGATTTCATGGTTGATTTGACTGTCAGAGAACTGAACTTTGCATGTAAATCATGCCAATATAGTTTAGCTGCGTTTATTCTTTTTATGCTCACAGCGTCAAGATGGCAGCACGTGCCTCATTGATCCAACTTACAATGAAGAAGTGGCTCCTGTGGTGAGCAACGTTTAATTTTGAGTCATCATTCCTGTATGTCAAATGAAAAATCTTAATTACACATGCACAGCACAGATATGAAAGAAAACACCATGATGACATGTTTCATGCTCCACTAATTTGCTTAAAGGGCCCCTAAACAACCCCGAGGCCCAAAATTTGTTTTTGAGATATAACTGCGCTCCTGTGCGATGTGAACATGCTCCCGCAAGAATTTTGCGAATAGGTGCAGTAATAAAGAAGTTACACGGGTTTAAGTGGCTGCTTGCTTCGGTTTCGTTTTCTCGGTCGGCCTCCCCACCCTTCTCTGCAGAGGAGAGGTTAGGCGCCGCGCGCTGTCGAGACTCCGCCCACTTTTGACACGTGCCATGACGTGAACAATTTACGTCATGACGCTTGCGCTCCAGTT
This sequence comes from Hyalomma asiaticum, assembly GCA_013339685.2. Classification (NCBI taxonomy): domain Eukaryota; kingdom Metazoa; phylum Arthropoda; class Arachnida; order Ixodida; family Ixodidae; genus Hyalomma; species Hyalomma asiaticum. The sequence continues at coordinate 118,173,331 of CM023483.1, read as the reverse complement.
GCTCCTGTGCTCACGCCGGTGGGATGGCCACAGGATCTGACATAGACCTGGTTTCGACCAATCAACAAGCTACAACTGTGCAAAGTTGTTCGCGGTAGAACTGGACGACACCTAGGATGTGAGGGCAACTGGTCAATCGCAGGAAAGAAGCGCGGGAATTGTTTTTTGAAATACGGCGTCTGTGTGGCGCGCAGCGCTGTCATATTCGCAGAATGTGATCGCCGCAACCTTCTCTATGATTGAGTTAACTTGTTTGGCGGCTTAAAAAAAAAAAGTAGGAGCCTGTTTAGTGGCCCTTTAAGGCATAATTTCTAACATAAATGTACATTTAATCATATGCATAGAGTAATGCATTGCCAGTCAAGTTTCCAAGTCATCTGTCTAATGAGCGCTGGTGTCTTTTACTTTTGGCTATCCATGTTATGGTTTGGTGTGGCTGAACATAGATCTATTTGATGCTGCTCCATGCCAGTTGGTTGGAAAATCGTCTCATGAACAAAATGAAAGATGCAGAAAGGCCTTAATGGAAGATACAGAGAGGCTTTAATGGTGGCACTTTTTCCATGGTAGTCATTTTTGCAGTTTGATATGTGCAAGCCCTGCAATGATTTTTAACATTCCGTAAAATCCTCAGCAAGCGCCCCCTTTTATGCTAGAAATAATTAGAAATATTTATAGGCAGTCCCCTGCTTGGCTGCAAACCAAAATTTAAAATGGCTATCCAATGAAGAGACTAAACTCTGCATTCCATAAAGTTTCTCACATTTACATAGGGGGAATGTGGCACCTTGGTCTATGCAAGCTTTTGATAGGAGCCCTGCAACACTTCTGAACAAAGCCAGAAAGTGGTGCTAACAAGTTGTGGAGGCTCTTATGAACATGTGCGCCGAATATTATTGTGCTGCACGCACCAGGGAATTCGGAATTTGGTTTCAGATGTGGTGGAAAGCACCCATTCTTTTAACAGATGGCATCACTGAGGCACCAACCAACTACACTGTCTGGCTTTGTTTGTTGCTCTTTAAGAGAGATATGCACATTTTCCTTATTTGCTTAATTGAAAACTAATAAAAGTAGCAGATGATCTTTCCGCAATCATGAAATCAGCCGATAATATTTCTGCCTCGGGCGACCTATACCCGGCAACAACTTTCTGTGGCAGCACGGCCAAGGCTACATGGGCGGAGCCTATGCACATGTGCTACTGCGCCAAGTAGTCCGACCGCTTCGACGGGTGTTTCGGTTTCGATTTCACCAGCGCAGGTCGCTTTTCCTTACTTGCGCGTAAACGTTGTGCACCATCTTCTTGGCCTGTACGGACAGATTTTGGTTTGACAATGCCTGGTACGGCTGCGAAGCTGGTGGACTCACGGCACGCGGCGGTGTTTCCTCCGTAAGCGAAGTTGACGAGCTGCAACCGGAGGACGCCATCTTTGACGGTGAGGAATGCGGTGAGGTAAAAAAGCGGCGGAAGCCAAAAAACGCCACAAAACCCGAGAGAGTATGAAACGAAATTTTGTCTACTGCGCAACGTTTTTATTCACTAATTAAAAAATAAATCCGCGAAATATAAAGTGGTGAATGGTAAAATCTTAGTTACCCATAACAGTATACAAACGTTTTCGTTGGGGGACTACATGCTGTGGCGCAGTAAGACAAGCGTGCTTCGGCTCGGTAGCCTTGGCTGTGCTGCCACAGAAAGTTGTCGCCAGGTATAGTTGGTGCCCCCAGTGACATCATTTGTTGAAAGAGTAGCGGGCGGGCGCTCTCCACTTGTGTTTGAAACCAAATTGCGAATTCAGTGGTGTGTTCAGTGCAATATTATTTGGCCCAAATGTCCAGAGGAGCCTCTACAACTGATTGCTACTGTTTTCTGGCTTAGTTCGAAAAGTGTCGTAGGTCCCCTTTAAAAATTTCTGTTTCAGCGCAGGAATGATGGTACTGTGTGTATCTGTAAGCCTTTTATTGTCTTGCGTTGCGTGAGGCTTGAACTAAAATGTGGCTTCCCTGAAACAAAACTTTCACAAATGGATCTCATTCATCCGCACTGCGCCTTGCAAGTGCATAATCACGCAGTGAAACGAAGAAACAGATGACAAATCATCGATGAGTGAAAGCTGACATTGTCGTCAGTTTTCCAACGTTAACAGCCATCCATTGCATTTTACATTTCATAAAACATGTACACAAGTACAGTCAACGACCGATTTTCTGGACGCCAGATTTTTCGGACATCTTCGCGGCACCGCCACAAGCCCCATAGAACCAATTTATAAGGAAGTCCGAAATTTCGTATGCTCGAACCCCTGGCCGTCCAGTTTTCCAGACTTTTTGACGCGATGAAAGGTCTGAAGTCGTCAAAACTGCGTACACTCAAATCTTGCTCCAACGAAACTGACGGGATGCACGAAAAATTCGCAGTCGCAGAACTTCGTCGCGGTGAAATTGCATCTAGAATACCAGACAAGTTCGGAAAATATTATGACTTGTCCTCTTGTTCCCTGCAGGCACACGCTTCATTTATTGGCATTGAACTCTCGCTAATTTGGACTTACTCGGCCACACATTGAGCTGTTCGCACACACGACCCTCGGGCCCTCCCCGAGTGCAGAGTGCTGCGGCTGCATGTCGCATCGCGTGCGCCAGAGGCCAACCGAAAACGGAGTGCCAAAGTCCGCCCCGCTGTAGTGACAGCGATCGACAGGAAAGCTATAACGCTTCGTGCCTTTCTAAGACTATTGCCGCAATAAAACCTCCCTGCAGGCTATTTGGTTCATGCCGATCGGATATTGTACTGCACGAGTAGAAAGGAAGCAAGAAAGACAGCCTCTGAACTATCGCTGCGTTGGCCACATAGTTTAGGAAGTGCATAGGCACTATCTATGATCGCGACAATAGCGAGGGCGTTCTTGTCTGCAGCCGACAGCAACCCGAAGTTCCGTTTTCAGTCCGTGTGCTCTGTCTGCGCACGTGCCTTCATAAACTGCGTTACCGCTATCCGTGATAGCGTCTCTCATGGTTTCTTCCGCAGCGTTTGCGGAAAGCAGCTTTCCTTCGACTTGTTGCATGTTGGGCGCGCACATACTTTTCAGATTGGTGGTGGCCATACAGGACCGCGTCGGTAGCGACCACTGTCGGAAGAAGACATCCTACGCCATCGACTAGACATCACGTCGCAGAAGAAGGCCATGCAAGCGCTACTGCGCTTCTTGACATCTACCGGCCTTCGTGAACGTCTATAAGTGGAATGTTCTTTGTGTGTGTGTGTGTATGCGCGTGTTTTATTGGTTGTGCTTGTCTGGAATCTTGTACCCTCTCTCGCTGTCATCTTTCTAACCCCCTCCCCTTTTCCCCAGTGCAGGGTACCATACCGGAGGCTAATATCTGGTTAACCTCCCTGCCTTTCTCCTCTTTTCTATCTCTCTCTAGAGCGCACAAACAGTGGAACCTCCATTCGGGCATTGGCCACATTGGCCATGCGCGTATACTTTCAGAGCTGTGTCGCTGGCGTTCGTGATCACCGCGACCGCAATTTTGTCTGCAGCGCCAGCAGCACTTTCTATGCACATGTACTTTGTGTGTGGCGCCCGCCATCCTTGAACTCTTGAATACGACCGCGATTTTTGGCAGAATTCAGTTTCTCCCGGGTGTTGTGTGCGTTGGCTGTGCCCACGCTGTGAAAACGGTGCGTTAGTAATCCTTGACAGCAGGAAGAGTGACAACGAGCAGCAATTTCGTTTCGTGTCAGTGTAACGCGCGTGATGTCATACACATGGTGGCAGCTCTTAGTAGCGATTCCACCGCAGCCCACAGGCACGTCACAACCGCCAGCCGCATGGGTTTGTTGCTTCTGAAGCGTGGTATTTCATCGTTGACCCCCTTGATAAGAAAAATATCAGTAAGTCAGTGCGTTTTTGCATGCATTCATTTTTCCGGACTGCTCGATTTTCCTGACGCTTTTGCGTTCCCGAGAGCGTTCGGAAAATCGGTCATTGACTGTAGACAACTTCAAAACTATGTAAAATCTGCTTCTGGTTTATGCTAAGAAAACAGTAGCTCATCACAGGCTCTTGCGGTGCGAAATTAACCATTGTGATGAATGGAATGCTTCTTCTTCGAGGTGCCCAGACTTTTCATGAATGATGCAAATTTGATTCGGACACATCCCAGCATTCCCATACAAACTGCATACACTCGTGTAAGGGCCGCACCTTTTTTCAGCAATTTTGATAGGGTGCAGCCCTTCCACGGAAGTGTGAAGTTTTTTTTCGGTTTTCGATCCACGTATGGAAAAACCTATTTAATCGTGCCGTATATACCTAACGATGGGATATCTGGTGTCTAGCTGCGGTCATCCTCGCTAGATGTCTGCATTGCTATCGCTGCTTGGGCTCAGCTAATCGCCGCTGCTCGCATCATGTACACGTTCATGTATCCAATCGTCCTCAGTGCCGTCCATGGCTTTGGAAATCCCTGTGACGTTAAAATCTTTTACAATAATGTCCGTGGACACCGCACACCACGCGTTTAAGATCCAAGAGCAGACCAGCTGAAGTGACATCCTCGTTAGTTATCTGGTCGGTGTTTCCTTGTGGTGGCCGGCTGCCACCCATTGAGAGTACTGGCATCTGAATTCCGCCTTAAACAACCTATTAATAGACACATTCAGTGGTCGTGCTATAGGCAGTCGTCAAAATGAACGGTGGTGCAAAGGATCAATGGTCTCGGCGAGAAAAGTGACAAGATCTTCCAGATAGCACCGCACACCCGAAGGTCACAGATAGTGCCGCGTGGCGAAGCCGCAGGACAGCTATTGCCATCTGGTGGCTCCCGTAAAATGTGCCATATGTGAGACGGCCAGCGTTTGCTGGCGAGATGTCTTCTTTCTTTCAAAATTTGGACTGGAGGGTAGTGGCCCTTACACGAGTGCGGCCATTATTCAAGCATATACGGTGCACCATCATACATTGCTAGTTCCTAACTATAAGAGAAGCGCAGGGGAAGATGGATGCTTGAATCGATGAACAAATCGCAAAATACGATTTAGAACAGGGAATGTCGCAGGAGCCAACGTTTCGACAAGCGGACTTGTCTTCGTCAGGGCGGCCCTGACGAAGACAAGTACGCTTGTCGAAACGTTGGCTCCTGCGACATTCCCTGTTCTAAGTCGTATTTTGCGATTTGTTCATCGATTGCTAGTTCCTGTTAGTTAATTGTATGAATGTCTATGCCATTGATTAACTAACGAAGCAGTAGTGTTTGAAGTGGCCTACATAAAGGGGCCCTGTGTCACTTTTTGAACGTTGGCAGAAAATGATGCCTGTGAGTCATGGAGGCTCCTGTGAACACAACATCAGCCAAATATAATTGCACTGCATGCACCCAAGAATTTGCAGTTTGGTCTGAAACACAGCTGTAAAGTGCTTGCTCTTCTTTCATTAAGTCCTGTCACTGGGGACAACGACTACATTGCATGCGCATGAAGCAGAAGTAGCATTAGCTAATCGCCACAGATGGCGTGGGGAGCCGCACTGTCCGTATAGTTACTCTGGCAGCAAGCTTGTTGACTTCACGGAAGCGCAAATATGTTCAAAGTACAAAAAAAGAGAAAACGCTGAAGTTCACGGCACATGCTAGCGTATCTTCTTGCCCTTCTTATATGCACCCTCTGCATAGCTTCCATTGCACTTGCCGAAATGAGAGGAAAGAGCATGTGCTCTGGTGGAACTTTGCTCATACTTGGTGCTCTGTCATCATGTATGTCATCGCTTGGTGCGTTTAGCTCAAGCCGATGAAATGAACACACTAATTCAAAAAGGTGCGACACCCCACAATGTTCATTAAATAGAACACAAATAGTTCCACACTGATGGAATGCAACACAATATGTCAGAACACAAGCACCTAACTAGTCATGCATCCGTGACACCTAAATGCGTTCTTCACACTGCATCTACAATGTCTCTGAAGAAGCCAGCTTTTTGTCAACCCTTGCAGCTGCTGTCAGATGCTGTCCATTTGTCATCGGCCATTGGTGCTCGTAGGTCATCGGTCTGGCATCGTTGGTGCTTCAGCCAACATGGCACGACGTTGTCTCGATGCATCAGGTGCTCGGGCATTTTCGCACCCCCACAGGGCAGAACAAGTGCCGGATGGTGCTCGCGGTGAACCTAGCCCGCTCAGGTCCATAGGTGACTGGCGGAACAAACTGACAGCGGCCAGCCCTAGCACACCTACACTCAGCGGCAAAAACGCTGATGTGTCCCTGCTAGCAGATTCAGGACAGGTGCAATCGGACTGGAATTTCTTTCCCTGTGACCTCTGTTTCTCCCACCATGGATTGCTTGACGGTAACAATGTTGGTCCCTGTGTTTCTTTGTACTGACACTTCTCGTCCCTGCGTCATTCCCACTACAGGCAGCACGGAATATTCTGCATCTTCTGACTTTACAGAGGCCGCAGCAGTGTTTTTCATGTCAGTTAAGTTGTTGTGTGGTGTTTTGCCGCAATAACACACCAGCAAACCCCAACACCAGGTTCCCAGTCATAGATGTCCGTCTCTTCGTCACCGTCCGGCGATGCTTTGTAAACGGGGAGGCCACTTGCGAATATGACGATTTAATAAAAAGGGCGAAGCCAGACAAGACAAGAAACAGGGCAAAGGCAGACAAGTAGATCAGCGGTGGCTGCTGTACGGCTCGCTCGCTTCCTTCCTTCTCTCTACATAGAACACAGTTTTTATACACTTGCGATATGGGGCGGGGTTCCTTTCGAAAGCCCCTCACTCAACAAACACCAATCATACAGTCAGGCGGGTTGTCGGAAAGTACGCGTCTCCTCCGTCAACCCTTTGCCACACTCATGGCAATACCGCGTGGTCTCTTTGCCGATTGCTGCTAACCATGCTCACGCGGTGTCTACCACAACGCACCACTCAGACACTTCCACTTGCACCGGCCACCCGCTGGGCTCTCAGGTGCGCTCAGAGTGGGACGATGGTCGTTTCTCTTGTTCCGTCCCGTGTCTCAGCGAAAACGCTTCCGCCTCGTCCAATTTGTTCTGCATCGTCGGCGCGTCGCTACGCGGCCATCCCCGCTCGTTTGGGGTGCTATCTCCCCTTCCATCGCCTGCGTGCATCTCCCCGTTCAACCTTTCGGCGAAAGCAGAACGTCCCATACAAATAGCTGCGTATTGCCGACCACAGTGAAATGGAGGAACAACTCACGTAGACGTCCCGCATACTGCACAATTATGGCATGACCTTGACGTGCCTCGTCTTACATGTCAGAGTTCGGATGGTCGTACTTAACTATGTCCCTGACGTCCTCCTGCTCTATTTGCCTTCTACTGGCGACCTCAACAGGACTGTTGTCTGCAGCATTGCAAGCGGTCTTACTTTCTTCTGTCACTCTGCAGGTTTCTCTTGTATTGACACCGTACAGTAGAATCTCGATTATACGATTACGGTTGATGCGAATTTCGTGATGATACGAATTTTAATGTTGTTTTGGAGGGACTACATTGTATAAAATGCGCCGTTATTCTGTGTTGTACGAACAGTTTCCCCAGCCATTGCGGATGATACGAACGCGCGAAATGACCGCTTCACGCGGGCGACTGACTCAGATTTTTGACTGCAGATTTTTTTCCGCGAGTTCCTTACGACTTTGGACCGGAAAATGGCAGCGAAAAACAGAATTTTTCTTTTCGTCGACCAGTGTTCGGCCCATCCCAAAGACTGCAACTTCAGCAATGTCGCCGTTTATAAGGTTCCTGCCCGCAAACACCACGAGCCGTCTACAGCCGCTGGATGCGGGAATAATCCGAAATGTGAAGCACCATTTCAAGGGATTGCTTGTGCGGATGCTCCTGGCGAAAATTGAGCGCAAGGATGAAAACTTGCGGATTAGCCTGCTTGATGCGTTACATTTCTTGGCCATGTCCTGGGATAATGTGACCCAGGACACGATCGCGAACTGCTTTCGCAAGTGTGGATTCTTTGCGGAATCGGATGCGGCTCGGACGGAGGAAAACCAAGAGCCTGACGACAATATGCACATGGAGGGTTGGGAGAACCTTGAAACTCGAGCCTCGGCGCTAGACTTCGTCACCGCGGACGACAACGTAGCACCTGTGGGCTGCGATCCATCGTTGAATTTGTCGACGAGGCAAAGGATACCGAGTCAGAGGGATGGTGAAGATGCCGGTGAGTGTGATCTCCTACCGTCAATGTTGGAAAACCTTGACGCCCTCGATGTACTGCGTCGCACCGTAAGCACCGGCAGCGTGAGTGAAGAAACCGCAGCACGGTTTTATTCCTTTCAGGCGGCTTTATTGAGGGACAGCGAAGTTTAAAAAGTTGAAAAGAACACCATGGACTTTTTCAGCAAGAAGTAGTTGACCCCAATACAGTTCTTGTTCATCTTCATTATCACCTTTAACTTGTTTGGGCTCATACGAACTCGGGATGATACGAATATTTTACGTGCTCCCTACGAATTCGCATCATCGAGATTCTACTGTATTATATTCTAGCAAACAAAAACAGGACGAATTATGCAGAGCAGCTAGGGCACCTAGTTCAGGCTGACTATCATTGTGAAACAGTGGTTTCCGTGGCTGAAACACTCCTCTGTGAACTGAACGCAGCTGTCCGAGGAAAGAAAGCCAAAGAGGAACAAGAAAAGGCAGGCAAATGGGTTGCAATACTGTGCGTACACAGATAGTCCAACCGGTTTAAAAAGGTGGAACAAGAATGTGGCCTTGGTGTACTCTTTATGGCTCTTGATAAGTTGGTTCGACTTTGTTCTGAAGTCATGGAAGCTAAGAAGCCACAATGTTCCAAGAAGCACCAAACCATGTTTACGGCGTGCAGAACGGGTGTGGTGTACACCATTCCACTTGCCTGTGCTGGCGTGTACATTGGCCAAATGGGCAGGTGCATTAATGTACAGTTGTTGCAGCATCATGCACGTGTTAAATCACTGGCTTGCTTTGGCTGTTTGGTGAAACACTGCAAGGAGTGCAAGGGCTGCTTCCCGATATACAGTGCCACTTCTGTGACACATGTCGGAGGGCAACTCAGAAAGCGAGCGATACTTAAAGCGCTAGCTAGAGATTTACAGGGCAGGCAGCACGTGTGTAGGCACTCCTTCCATCGCATTGATGAAGAAGGGAATGTCAGTTTAAGAGACAAAGTCTGAAGATGCAGAGATGGTAGGCGGTGCGTTTTTGTAAGAAAGTCTGTAGGTTGCGACGTGACAGCTGCGCGTGCACAATGGAATGTTCATAATGTATGGCGTCGTGAACGTGATTAAAGCTCAGCTCAAGTTTAGCATTTGTCCTGTACTCCTATGTGTAATTTGTCCTGTTTTTGTTTGATAGAATAATGTGGTGTCAATTTGTCAATACCAACTAGCCTAGGTTCCTCTTGTATGTTTACTATGAACTGCGAGTGCGACCACGGAGACAACCTGTGGCTTGATGCCCTGTTTTGCCATATAGGAAACATTCAATTACACTCCTGCTCTGTTTTTTCTTCTCTGGTGTCTTCATTTTCTTCCCTCTTCCTAAGTTTATTTGCCCTTGGGCTTCTAAATAGAGGGCAGCGTGTTCTGATAGCTCTGCTACCATCTAAAAATTGCACTCTTTGAGGGGTACCCTAATTTGTGGGTGGCATGATGCTAAGAACTGTTCTGCAATACCGTAGAACCTTGTTATAATGAACCCGGATATAACGAACTATTGGATATAACTAAGTAATTGCAATTCCCTTTTAAATTCCTATAGATGAAATTGATATTGGTTATAACAAACTAATGGTTATAACAAAGTAATTACTGCTTCCCCTTCAACTTCGTTATAACGAGTTTTTACTGTAACTTTGTCTCTCAAGTCCTTAAAGGCTCTTTATACATTATTTACCTCAAACCAACAGAGTAGTTGGAGATGCAAGCAGCAAACTGCTGGCCAATCTGCTTTTTTTTTTGTGGCTTGGAGCTTTGCAGCTTCACCCTGAAAGTGCGTGCCAGGTGCCGAAGTTGCATTGCAGTGTCTGTCCTTGAGAGTGGGATCAAAACTGTGTTCGCATCTTGATGTGAAGTGCGAGCAGCGCTATCTGCGGAATCATTGCTGCCGATTACACAGTGACTGGGCACACGTTGAAAGTCAATCTCGTGGCCATTTTGTCGGAGGTGGTGGTGAAGGACAATTATATAATATCTCAGTTGCTTTTGGCATCCGCACCTAAGAACTGAATGTATGCACTGTAACGCTGGCTTCGAGTCCGAAAACACCGCCAATTTGCTCAGCCTCTGAGTATTAATGATAAATTCTAGTGCACGATGCAGAGCTATGAGATCTGCCGCTGTGGACGTCACGACATGAGATGTCTTCAGTTGAAGGGTTGTTCCTCGTGTTGGTACGACCACCGCTCCGCCAGAGACTGGCCAGTTCCACTCTCAGTTGATACAGCTGTGTTCGTCTGATGTTAGGTGAGTTCCACTCTACCAGTGAGAGACTAGCCAGTTCCACTTGGCCAGTCTCTCACTGGTCGAATGGAACTCGCCTAATATCAGACAAACACAACTGTACCAACTGAACCCTTTCCTACATCTCCGCCCTCCATCAGGACTTCCTCGATGTGAAGCCTTGCTTCTTTGTCGACTTTGACTAGGAGTTGCCTTCACAAAGGCATACTCCACATTACTTGGAGCAACCGACAGTGCAACATGTGAAGTGTGCGACATTGACGAAACCCATGACCATTTACTGTGCCACTGATTGCGATTTGATGCGGAGAGGAAAGTACTTGCTCCAATGCTACGATAACTCGACAATCAGCCACTTTCCAGGCAGATGCTACTTGAACACCATCCTCATCGCTCGTCAACCCACAAGGCACTGAAAGCATTTTTGGCGAAAAAATCGAGCGCTGACCAATCGTTAAGAATAAACACAAGACGTTTTGATCCCGCTACGGGAGCCTTGTTAACAATGAAATGAATTTAGAATGAATGAAGGCGGGTTAAATGCATTCCACGATGTGACGTAAGCATCGGGTGTATATCGGGGGCAGATTGCCTGAGTTGCGGTCGAGCGTGTGCGCTGTTGTCTGAATATGAAGGGATTCCAGATAAAGTCTTGTCATCTTGTTTCTTTCTTTTCCAATTATCTTCACGCTCTCCCAGTTGACGTCATGGCCAGTGGAAACCGCGTGCTGAGCCAGCGCATTTGTTGCCACGTGCTTCTTGTTTACGTCGTACTTGTGCTGTTTTAATCTTTTTTTTGGAAATCGCCCGTTTCACCAATGTATACTCGTCCACAATCAGTGCAAGGTATCCTGTATACGACACCAGGAAACATATCCTTCGCAAGCTTGTCTTTTACTGTCACCAACGAGTGTCTGAGCTTGCGCGTTGGGACATGTGTGATGTCGACATCATATGACCGAAAGATTTGGAACAGGCTTTCACTTACGCCGGCGACGTATGGTACAGGAATCTGTCTCTTATCTTGTCACTGTGGCTGTTGTGGTACTGGGTGAGCTAGGCGATTCTCAATGGCACATACACACAAATTGGGGTAGCCTGAAGATGAGAGGTCGTGACGTGTGGTAGCCAAATCAGCCGCACGACCCTCCGGGGTTGAGCAGAGTTTTTGTTTTTGAAAACACTTCTTGAAAACGACGGGTTTAAGCGAACGCCTCTGACTGATAGAGCCATCCTACATGTCTCTTTCATTCTTCTCCTTCCTCCTTTCTCTCCTATATTTCTATTCCCCCTTCCCATTTTCCCAGTGTAGCCAACCAGATGCCTTTCTAGTTAACCTCCCTGCCTTTCTGTTTTCCTCTTTTTCTTCCTTTCCACCTGAAACCTTTGGCATTTTATCTAGATCTTCGAAGATGAGCAATCTTCATCTTATCGTAACCTAATGCATCAGCCATTGACATCTGACTGAAAACATCCAAAGCCTCCCTCACAACGCACACGCTCAGTCCAGTCGCCCAGTCACTCTTCTGCCAGAGTTGTGCAGTTGCGATTCACTCGAAACGCTGGATGTATACGTCCAGATCATCTCGCCTTTCATCAAGTGGTGGGATAAGCTGCCATATTTTGCCACCGTCAGAGATGCAACAGCTGATATATCTCCCCTCTCCTCTAGTAGTTGTGCACAACTGCAACATCTTTCCTGTCAGCTTCTTTTCTAACATTAAGTTCGTATATGCATGCTCATTTGCTGCTTTATCTCTTTTCTCACATGCTTTGGCTCTCTCCTCATCCTCTCTTGTTCCTTCTTGTGCCTTGGCACACTCTTTCCTTAATCATTTCCGCTTGTCGCAATACAGTTCAATTATGGCCTCAGCTGACATGCCTGGGGCAGTTCCAAGATCCATTCCGCTGCTCAAGACGCGCCCCTAGGATCATGAGAAAGGCACATGATGCTTGTGTTTTTATATGTTGTGTTGCCCTCTTTAAGTGTAAAATTATGTGTTCTGTTTAATGAAGGTTATAGGCTGTTGTGCTTTCTCGAGTTTGTGTGCTCATTTCACTGGCTCGAGCAAAATGTGTCAGGTGATGGTGTACATCGTGATATGCTTAACTCTTAACGGATCTGAAAAATTTTTCTGGCTGCCAGTTCATGAAGCAATAAGTTCTTTAGTAATGTTATTCAAAGATTACTTGGCGAAGTGTAGCAAGGGTATGCTTTTTGTGTGCGTCCTACCTCACCTCATGCGCACCAAGCATGGTCTTGCCTGCTCAATGTGGAGACCAGTTTAGGATTGGGCAGGAGTGTAACATAGCCTTTTTAGGTAAACAGTATTTTATCTGGGACCCAAGTAGGAAAAATACAGATCTAGTTATTGATGCCATCTTAAAGTGCTCATTAGGAGGCTCAAGGATGTGTTCTAAAGTGCTTACAATGATCTTTTTTGTTATATGTTGGTGAGCCCCAGTAACAGAATCGCCTCCTCTCTTTTGAGTGTGTTACCCATGAGGTGAAGGGCAAACAGCATTTAATTTGAAATTTCAGCTCTTTCCATGACGTGTAGCAACGTAGTTCTTAGCAGATACATTCATGAGTGCGCATCATAGACAGTGTACTTGTAAGCTTAAAATGGCCTTACCTGATGAAGGTCGCTTTAATCTGTCAGTGAAGCCTAAATTGTTATTTGCTTTTAGTACCACTTAATGTAGCTGAAGTAGCCTGCCATTTTGTGTAGTATTGCCGATTTCATGGATGTGTGGGATTTTTCTGTTAGTACCTTCCTCAGCACAATGCATTGCACACTCCATTTATGTTTCATGTTGTAACATTTAGCTCATACAGCTGCGCTTCCTCTATACAGGTGCTACAAGGCCCTATTAGCTGAGCCCTGCAACAATGGTTTCTTTGTCCCCTTTTGCAGGATGTAAAGGATGACCTCAGTTTTGGTCGTATGACTCTGGGATTCATGCCTGCACTTCAGCAAGTCACGGCATTAGTACAGGATGGTGAACTTGATGCTGCCTCTGTAGTATCGGTAAGTGATGTTTGTCCAGCTTTAAATATCAATAGATTGACAGCATTTCTGTGTTCAGAATAGCAGCCTCTACTCAGTGTTGTTCACAGTGTGTGTACTGGTCCATTAACTGGCTTGTTGGCTTGTCACCATCAGGTTCAAAGCATTGTGAAAATATTGCAGAAGTATTGCAGGCTTCCACCTGTCATTATCCAACTTTTCACTATTCCACTGGAGCTAGTCTCTCTTGTAGGCGTTGATATGCTCGGATCTTTCCCTGCATCGATCTGTAGCAATAAGTGGATTGCCGTTGCAACTGACTGTGCAACAAGCACCACGCTAAGTAGCTGTCCTACAGATGTTGCGGTCTTTCTGTTCAACAGCATTATTCTTCAACATGGTGCTCTGTACCAGCTTATTACAAATTGTGGCGGCCACTGGGTCCTAGCCAAGGTCATTGATGAACTACTTTGTTGTTGCTCTACCAAAGATCACCTTATGACAGCCTACCATCCACACAGGAATGGTCATACTGAACAGCACCACCAACCCCTGATGGACATGTGGTTCGTGCATGTCTCTGCCGATTGTCACGAATAGTGTGCCAGCCTATCCTACACTACTATTGGTACAATTCATCGTAGCATGGCACCAGTGGTTACAGTGAAACCCCGATTATACGACACTCTCAGGACCGCGAAAAAACGTTGTAAAATGCGGGCGTCGTAAAATCCGAACAGAAAAATTTATGCCCTTGAGTGTGCCGCAATCCACTGGTGTGATTCGCAACAGCCGTAGCGAAACATGGCACACGCTTAAGGGGGGACGCGGCCTTTGAAAGTCGAAAAATCGCGAAAAACACGCTTTTCGGAAAACCGCATATTCGCACTGTATGTGTCATAAACTACCCCTCCTGTAATTTTTAGTGCCTGATTCGTCCTAAAACTACTTCATATCAAATATATTACAAGCAGCGCCAGCTGCTGTGCCAACACAACTTCAAGCGAGTGCCGTTCACGTGCCATTCAACCGACCGGCGCCATCTTGGTTTTGTTTTGTTCGTGAGGGGGGGGGTCGGGGGGGCATTTTTCCACCGCGCCGTCAGCAGGAGCGGCAGTGATGTGGTGGAAGCATGGTTCGCGTATGATTGGGGTGCTCGCGGGGGCATCCGAGTATCCCGCGCTTGGATGCGAAGCTGCGATTGCGCCAAACGCGCGCTCCTCGAGAGAGTGGGGGAACGTGCGGCCGCTACTGGCTGCTGCTTGTGATGACGTGGTGGCCTTATCCGGCGAGTGCTCCGCGCGTCGTCTGCCACGGTTAGCGTTAGCGCCTGCTTCGTGGTTGTCGCTGCGATGTCGGCGTTTGTGTGTGCTGCTTTGCTTTTCGTTATCACGGGAGGGAGACCGCAGGAGAGCGGGAGAGAGATGATTGGTCGGAAAGGGTGAAAAGAATGGGGGAAGACAACAACCGGGCGCCACTCTATGCCGCTGCTTGCGGCGCCGGCGGCCGCTGGGAGGTCCAGGGGAAGACGAACGAATGGCAGCGGAAAGCCGAAACGAACCGGTTTCCTGAGTGCTCGGCATGCGGAGGGGTGACGAAGAGCCGGTGCGACGAAAGACGCTCGGCTCTTCCCTTTCTTTGCCATTGGTCAACCTGCTTCGCGTGGATTGTCATGTAACGCGGGTTCAGCGTAAGGTCGCATCGTATAATTGAGGTTTTTAATGCATTGTGTCTATGGGGCTTTCGCCGGGACCGGACTAATCCATCGTAAAATGCGGGTCGTCGCAAAACCAGGGGATGTAAAATCGGGGTTCCACTGCATTCATTGTTCATCAACCTGTGTGGCTGTCACCTTACAGTGTCATTCGAGGTGCTGCTTCCTCTGCCCCCTGG
>CM023483.1:118133335-118157837 GCA_013339685.2 Hyalomma asiaticum | reverse complement strand
AGACCGCAAGACCGGAACAAAAAATGTCGAATCGTGCTTTTCTCTCTGTATACGAGAGATGTACGCACGTATAGATAGGTCTCCAATTTAGCGAGGCGCCTTTAGCACACACACACACACACACACACACACCACACACACACACCACACACACACACACACACACACACCTTCTGTGTGTGTACATGCACCACGAGGCGGACATGTCCGTCTCGACAAGGAAAAAAAAATCCCTTCGTCAGTCCAGGAGATGTCAGAGCGAGTGCTTACAAGTCTACGTTGCGTACAGGACCATCACTACGAGGTTTGGAAGGCGGGATATCAACTGGCCGATTAAGATTGCGCCACGCTGTAATTGCGAGAGCGCGCACTCGCCCCTATATGTGTGTCCCGCGCGATCTGTTGCCACGGCGTTATCGCCCAGGGAGCGCTAACAGGTGGATACGAAGCCGTTGCTCTCTCTCTCTCTCTCTCTAAGAGTGTGTGTGTTCTCGTGCGATTGGGAAAGCAGGGGCGTTGAAGTACGTCGCCTTTCGCGCGCTTTCAAGATTCGCTAGCTGGGACGTGTTTGTGGAGGAATATATTTACGATGGAAAAATCTTTATCTTAATACCGCCGTTAAGCGTTCGCTAGTGATTGTTTTAAACATGAAGCACGCTTGTACACGAAAAGGACATCGGGCTTTCCTCTGCGCTCGCGTTATCTTGAAATGCAGCGTAGGAGAGAGAGAGAGAGAGAATTTATTTACCGGAAGAACATAGAAGTCAAAGAGCGCTTTAATTTACAACAACCCCTCACCTCTCTCTAATGGACGCGATGACGGCAAGCCTTCCCGTGATTCTGCAGCGTATGCCGTACGCGCGTCTCGATAGGATTTTATTGCACTTGGACCTTGTTCGAAGCACGTCACACCAACGACGACAACGCCCCGCCAAGGTGGCCTAGTGGCTACGGTACTCGGCTGCTGATCCGAGGGCCGCGGGATCGAATCCTGGCCGCGGCGGCTGCGTTTCGATGGAAGCGAATTGTTGAGGCCCGTGTGCTGTGCGATGTCAGTGCCCGTTGAAGAACCCCAGATGATCGAAATTTCCGGAGACCTCCACTACGTTGTCTCTCATAATCAGAGCTGGTTTTGGGACGTTAAACCCCACAAATCAATCAATCAATCAATCAACCCCAAGTGGTCGAAATTGCCGGAGCCCTCCACTATAGGGCGTCTCTCATAGCGTGGTTTTAGGACGTTAAACCCCCGAAATGAATCAATAAACCGAGGACGACGACAGCGGATAAAAACAATCATGCTACACCTCATACTGCGTGTAGGACACGACCGTCTCATGTCCCCTATACGTCCATTTGCTCCGCGTCACTCCGTGCATACTGTATGGCATTCCGTTTTGCCGCACAACACATGTACACGCGATGTACAACGCACGCGCAGCTGCGTAATTGCAACATATGGCATAGGAGTCGCAATTACGCTGCTGTAAGCGATAGATGGCGCGATTGTTCAATACGAGCGCCGCTGGAGGATGGTGACAACTCAGGAACTTGCTTATACAATAATAATCGCTGGGTTTTCACTTGCGAACACCATATCATATGATGATTAGACACGCCGTAATGGAGGACTCGGGAAATCTTGACCACCTGAGGTTCACTGATGTCTACTGAAAACGTGCAGTATACACGGGTCTCTACAGCATTTGCCTAGTCCACCGAAAACACGACCGCCGTGGCCGGGTCCGAACTCGCATCCTTCCATAACCGCGGCGGACAACTTGCTTATTTAGGAGGAGTAGGAAAGGCGCGTACGAAAGGAAGGGAGATTAACCGCGATTCAGCCAGGTTAGCTATTCTGCGCTATATAGTAAAGTGGAAAGGAAAAGGGAAATCCAGGCAAACTTAAGTGTTAAAGGGACGCGTACACACTAAAGTGAATTGCGATTTTTCCCGTAGTTAATTACGTTTTCACCTTATCAAAACAGCCATTCCAGCGAGGAGAAAGGCGCTTGGTGAATTAGAAAATGCGCAGAAAGAAAATAAAAGTGGCGACACCTGCTCGGGATTTCCGCACTAAATATGCTTGACGTTATACATTTTTGATAGTGAATACTGAGTCCTACGTAACCATTTACGGTAAAATAGATATACTGAGTTCTAAGGACGCCCAGAGGTAACATGACGTGTTTCAGACAATGTTACTGAGCCTATGTGTCGAGAAAATGCGAAAAGGAGGAGGAGGAGGAGAAGAAGAAGAATGGGACGAGACGGTCATCTCTTCAAAGCTCGGGATTCAAAGTTGAAACAGAGATGAAACCTTGACCTTGAATTTCTCTTTTAATACTTCACACAAATGGCGAAATTAACCACAGTGGAGTTCCCCAAAAATAGTCGATCAGTCTAAGCCACTTTAGTGTCGCACTTTAGTGTTATTTACCTTTCACAAATTGCAGGTACTCTTCCGTTGCTTTTCAGGGCTGCTCTGTGCGAGACCAGACATGGCATACTTGGATCATGTTCACGGCGATTTCTTTGGAACGTGTGGAATGCGTAAGCGGCATGGCGAATCGAGGGGCGGGAGATGGGTTGGGTATACTCTGGACATGTGAACTCGTTAAATCTTGGCATCAGTGCTGTCTCGCCACGGCACAGGGATCCTCGACAGTCGTGCCGCGGCCGCTACATACAACACACACGACGTTTGCTTTCTATGTAGCGGTCGTGGTTGCCGGCAAGCGAAAGTTCTGGAATAGCTCACACTGTGCCACAAACCAGGAGCGTCTGCAAACGGTCAAAGACTGCAAACGAAATCGAACGGGTTGTCGGCGGATCCTTCTGTGAACACATAGCCCACTGCGGCGAGAGGGGCATCATTTGCTCGTCGACTGCTGTCTTTGCGTTCCTGCAGCAGTGTGAGTTGCAACACACCTGGCCGCACAACACAAATTTTGTAGCTGCCGTGGTTGCGCTTTGCCCAAGGAACGTGCTGTCAGGGCGACGCCACGCCCCTAACTTCCGCTTGGATCGAGGAGCAGAGCCTATAAGCGCTAATTGCCGGCGCGCATTACGTGTAGGACAGTCTGCTGTTCTGTAGAGAGCAAATCTGTCCCCTGGGTTGACCCAACACGCGAGTACAAGGGGACCCCTCAACACTCGCTGGATCGTCCTTTCGAGGTCTCGGAGATTGTGCACGCCCTTCACAACCTAAACGGACGCTCGGCCCCCGGTCCAGATGGAATCACAAACAAACTACTAAGAAATCTGGATGACAAAGCCATACAAATCATTACGAGAAAAATCAACGATGTATCGGCTGAAGGCCGCGTACCAGACGAATGGCGAACTGCCAATGTAGTCCTCATCCCCAAACCCGGAAAACACTGCATGTGGAAAATTTGAGACCCATCTCCCTTACGTCGTGCCTCGGGAAGGTCGCGGAACATGCCATCCACAACAGAATTGCAGAACACATCGAAGAAAAGAGCCTATTCCGCCACAATCTCATAGGCTTCCGAAAATCACAATCCACGCAAGACGCCATGCTCCTCATCAGGAGTGCCGTCATCGACAATAAATCCAGAGATGTAAAAGGCATCCTGGCGCTCGACCTAACCAAGGCCTTCGACACGGTCAGGCATGAACACATCCTCAACGAAATCTCCACTTTAGATCTCGGGGTAAATTTCCACAACTTTGTAAGATCGTTTCTGGCTGACCGAACGGTCACCATAAACGTCGGAGAAATCAAAAGCCGAAAGCACAAACTAGGCAACATCGGCGCCCTGCAAGGGTCGGTGCTCTCGCCGCTTCTTTTCAACATCGCAATGCACGACCTCTCCAACAAACTCTCCAAAGTCCAGGGGGTAGGACACGCGATTTACGCGGACGACATCACCATTTGGTCTGCGAGCGGCCCGCTAGGCACTCTGGAACAGAACCTGCAGGAGGCACTGGACACCACGGAAGCTTTCCTTAACAATAAGGGTCTGAAGCTCTCTTCCAGCAAATCAGAGCTCCTTCTGTGTAAACATGGCCCCAGGAAGGGACAGCCCCCTTACCTCCCTTCCCGTTCAACCTACATACCAAGGACGGAGGCAGTATCCCCAGGAGTAACACAGTCAAGGTACTGGGTATGATCATCGGCCTTACAGCAATGACAACGCAGAGGCACTCAACGCATAGAAAAAGAGTGTCCTCAACTTCACCAGGATCATATCACGGGTTGCCAACAGAAGGAACGGCCTGCAAGAGGACACCTCATGAAAGCATTTCACGCCTTTCTCATCAGCCACATAATCTACGGCCGCCCCCTTCCCTCAACTGGAAGAAGACGGAGCTGAACAAAATCGATACGCTAATCAGAACAGGATTGAAAAGGGTCCTGAGTCTCCCTCGAAACACAAGTACAGAACGACTCCTCCAACTGGGCCTGCATAACACGGCAACCGAACTCTTTGAGGCACAGCGCAACGCCCAAATTAGTCGGCTCTCACTCTCAAGGGCGGGCACCGCAATTTTGTTGGAAGCCGGCATTCAGCCCCTCTTCATGCCACCAGAGAAGTCGCAACTATTCACAAACGCCAAGAAAGCGATAACCGTTGATCCGATCCCCAGAAATATACACCCGACCCACAACGAACGACGGAGAAAAGCAAGAGCCAAGGCCATACTCGACAAGATCACACACAACGAAACGAAAGTCCTCTTCGTTGACGCGGCCAGATATTGGAACCGAGGCGCCTACGCCGTCTCCGTGGTGGACGCCCATGGCTCCCTCGTGAACGCAGCCACGGTAGTTACCAACTTCACCCATGAAGCAGAAGAAATGGCCATCGCAGTGGCTCTTCGAAGCTGCACGGGAGCCTCTGTCATTTACTCGGACTCCAGAACTGCCATACGAACTTTTTCGGCGGCCATCGTCTCTTCAAAGGCAGCTGCGGTTGTCAACAAACTCTTCTGTCAAGTAAGGGGAGAAGAAAATTTTCCGTCCTCACACATCGCATGGTTCCCGGCTCACATGGGAAACATTTCCGGACCTCCTGACTGCAACCCAAACGAGCGGGCACACCAACTGGCGCGAGAACTCACTTTCCGCGTCTGCGGTCCGCCCCCTCGTTTCAACACTGCCTGGAGGAACCTGGACAACAAAGACCCGCTCGTGTCATACCACGAACTCGCTTCTAGTCATCGGTTAGGACGTCAAATTTTTCCTCCTCCCCACACGAAGCTCAACAGAGCACAAGCAATAACTTACAGACAGTTGCAGACTCGTATGTACATCACACCTACGACACTAAGCAGGATAAATCCCGACTTTACTACTGTATGCCCACACTGTGGCCACGAGTATAACAATTTTGAACACATGCTCTGGCTGTGCCCTGCCAACGCGGGCACGGACTTTCCTGATCAGTCCTCCTGGGACTCAGCTCTTCGAACCACAGAGTTCAATGCTCAACTCAAGGCTGTCCAGAGGGCCCGGGCCGTCGCCGAAGGACTCTGTCTACCGGCCCCGACCTGGGTGGAGCCGCCGGATTGATTGACGGGGCCTCCGGCACCGCTTTCTTTCTCCTCCGGACCCCAAATAAAGTTCATACTCGTTACTCACTCACTCTGCTCCGTCGTTCCTAGATGCAGGTACCGCTGCGAACCGAGTGCAATGAAATGGAGGCGACGTCAATTTAAGAGTAATTTTGCTTTATAAACACGTTGGTTTTAACGGAACGTCGGTTAGATGCAAATTGTAAAGTGGTGTAGTGGAGATATAAGACCCGTTTGTTCACGGTACCTGCAATGTGACGGTGGCGCGCTCGGTAGAGCTTCCAGCTCCTATCGTCGCATATATATACCGAGTGACTATGGGTTCGAGTTCGACTTATACTGTTACATTGTAAATGCGTGTTCATTTTTGCGGACATCTACTTCAGTGAGGGAAGTGCGTCAATGATTTGTTGAAGGACCCCGGCATAAAGCACTTTCGTGTTAAGACAGAATTATTGCTCACGCTTGCAAGCCCGCCAGAACTAGCACAGCCCGAATAACGGAGTGGAAATCATTGAGACATGCCCTAAATGTCCAGGTTATCATCGAGAACGTCGACGAGTGGACGAAGAAAGTCCGCGAGATGGAGGAACGCCATACCAAAAGAATCAAGCTGAATGAGGAAGCGCCAGCCGCTGACACGCACCTCTTCCACCTCTGGGAAGCCAGAAGATCTGGGAAGCTGGAGGAGACAGAAGCTAAACAAGCAGCTCAAGAAAAGAATCGCCCTCCTCACTGAACAATCGCAGAAATGTGAAGGGAGGCTAACAAGACAGAAATGGAATGCATTCTGCGATGCACCCCACGGAAGTCTAAGCACAAAGAAAGCGTGGCACATCCTTCGCGCTCTCCTCAACAGGCCCTAGAAGGACGCAGCAGCGCCCGAACTTTTGCAAACTCGTATTACGCCGGGTCAGAGAACATCCTTCGAGAGGTTCAGGAGAAGCTGTGCGGATACCCACCGATAACCTCGACGGCACACGACAAAGTTTGCGGTGGAAAACCAAACCCCGAAGTAGACGAACCCTTCGTGCGGGTTGAACTCCTCGCAGCGCTGTCTACGCTCACCAGAGACACCAGCCCGGGCAAGGATCGCATTATCAACAAGCATCTCTGGAACCTTTCGCCGCGAAGCTTACTCAAGTATGTCAATGAATGCTGGGAAAGTGGAGAGATACCGGCTAGCTGGAAACACTAGCAGGTCACCATGATCCCCAAGGCCAGAAGGCCCCCCAGCATCGAGAACCTGCGCCCTATTTTTCTTATTTCGTGCATCGGGAAACTATTCTAGCACGTGGTCCACAACTGGCTAACCCCATACTTCGAAGACAAGAAAATTTTTATGAACACAATTTTCGGATTCGGGCAGCGTCTATCAACTCAAAACATCTTCCTTTTGTTCAAGGAAGGCCTCACCGACCACCTGAGGAGCAAAAGCGAATCATCAGCTGTAGCCATCGATGTAAAAGGAGCTTTATTGAAAAAAGGATGGGATCGCCGACCTAAGGTTGTCAAAATAGGATGACGTTTCGGCTTCCGTACGGAAGCCTTCTTCACTGCTCGGAAAGCGCAAAACCCAGTGGTTAACTACGTCGTAGTAATCGCCCCAGGTATCTTGCGTATGACGACGGGGTGCGTTGTGGTTTAGTGTTGTTTCAGTTGTTTGGATTATCGGGGATTCCAGATAACGGCGTGACAACCAGTTCTTCCTTTAACACGAAAATGTTTTATGCCGGGGTCCACCAAGAAATCAGTGACGTACTTCCTGTAACGGAAGTGGATCCCTTAAAAATGAACTTGCATTCGCTCTGACAAAGTTCCACCCAGGCGTACTGAACGCACGTTCAACCGGGATTTGACGAAAGGAGCTGGATGCTCTACCGATGCACCACTGGAACACTGCGCATGCAGGGAACATATTGGCTTTATATCTTCACTAAAGCCTTTAGAAGTTACATTTAATTGTCGTTTAGTTAAAGCAAAGGTGTTTAGTACAGTGAACTATGTGTGTTTAACAAGCAAAGTTACTCTTAAATTAACATCGCCTCCCTCATTTTCCACTCTTGGTTCGCTTAGGTTCGCTGCGGTGGTACCGCCATATAGGAACGATAGATAGAGCGAAGCAAATCGTTGTGCTGATTCGCGCCAGCAGTCAGCGCTTCGGTAGTGTGCGCGTCTCGACCGCAGAGGAAGTTAGGGCCGTGGCGGCGTCGTGATGGCGCGTTCCAGGGGCAAAATACGAACGCGGCCTCTACAAAATTTGTCTTGCGTGGCCAGGCGTGTTGAGTTGCGACGCGCACTGCTCCAGGATCGCAAAGACGGCCGTATGCAAGCAAATGATTGGCTTTTCGTTGCAGTGAGCTGTGTTTTCACGAAACGATTCGCTGCCAACCCGTCCGGTTACTCTTTCATGGCGTCACCATTTACGGGGGATCCTCGTGTATGGCAGGCTTGCTCAGGGCTCTGGCGCGTGCAGTTAAGTTTTTCAAGAGAAATGTGAGTCGCTTCGAAAACGTTCTCTCGTGTACAGCTGTCGAGAATCCCTGTGCCGTGTCGAGGTGGCGCTGATGTCTAGATTTAACGTGTTCACAGTACCCAAGGCATCTCCCGCCCCTCGATTCGCCAGATAGCCGCTTATCCATTCCACAACTTCGCGAAGACAGGTTTCACTTTCGTGTTATACAGATTCCTATGACCGAGGGATCAACCACATTTTTTCCCCGATAACTGTAGCTTCTTCTCAGGCTATTTCTCAGTACGGCTTCCACGTGTTCCGCAAGCGCGTTCGTTGTGATCTTCTTGCTGACGTCGTTCTTGTGGTCCCTCAAGCTTCTTTTGAAGTTCGCGCTCTCGCCAATGTAGCAGTTGTCACAGTCTGCGCAGGGGAAAATTATGTATGACGCCAGGGAACTTCTCTTTCTTAATTTTCGACTTTGACGGCCACCATCTCTTGCCTCAGCTTGCATGCAGGAACATGAACGACGTGCGCACTGAAAGTGCGCAGGAGACGAGCCAAAAACTCGCTCACGCCCGACACACAAGGAATAGTAGTAGTAGTAGTAGTAGTAGTAGTAGTAGTAGTAGTAGTAGTAGTAGTAGTGATTCGTAGGAAGGAAGAGACGCTAATTTCTGTCTCCCATGCCGAGGACACGACTAAGCGCCTTAGGGGAAAGGGGAAGTGGGAGGAAAAGAGGAGATAGGTAGAAGTTTTAACAAGTGCAGTGGCCCGGACGTAGCATTGCGGTCAGCAGACCGTCTTTAGGGGTAGAGGCGGCGAAGGTCCCGGACTCAGTGGTACGCCGCAACACCCGTCTCGTCCAGGACCTCCACCAGGCTCTGGAGTGCTGGTAGCTGAGGACGAGATGGGAAGAGGAGGTGTTGCATCATGGTGGCAGTGAGACCCTGTCTCCTGTAGGCTGTGATGACACTTGAGCGTTCCTGTGCTTGTCAAGTGCAGGCACAGAGGAGGTGCTCGAGGGTCTCGGGGTTGCCGCAGCGGCTGCAGGCCGGGGAGGTGCAGCGCCCTTTTGGCATGGCGGCGGGCCGCGGTCCAGACGCAGTCGGTCCGCAGGCGCAGCAGGGCAGCCCGTTCCCTACTGGCGAGGCCCACCTCTGGAA
This sequence comes from Hyalomma asiaticum, assembly GCA_013339685.2. NCBI lineage: Eukaryota > Metazoa > Arthropoda > Arachnida > Ixodida > Ixodidae > Hyalomma > Hyalomma asiaticum. The sequence goes on along the minus strand of CM023483.1, from coordinate 118,148,675 downwards.
GAAGTCTTGGTTCCCGCCCCTTGGCCACCCTTTGGTCTGGATGGACAGTGACGAGAAGATTCCTGATACGGGCTTGCGTATGGTCCCTTTAGCAGTACGCTAAAGTAGGCATCACTAAAAGCTCCGAGCCATGCCCGACGACAAGCGAGACTGAGTACATGGGCCATGGCCTCCTTATTCCGGATAACCATGGCTCTCTCCTGGCAGCCAAGCCCGTATCACAAGCCGACGCTTGTTTTCAGTGTCTTGGTTCGCCAAGAGAGCCACCCAATCGTCTCTCGATGACTGTTGGTTGGGCTGGTTAATAAGTAGTTAAAGGAGTACTGGATGCAAGGAGGTTTAAAAATAAATTCTGGAGTGGAGATTTTCCCGTCGTCTTAGTGCTCGTTCACACAGCCGTCAAACGGCCCGTCACGTCACCGTCACAGCGCCCGTTTTCGTCAGGGGAGAGGGTTTCCGAGACGTTTTCTCCTCAAAAACGGGTTGACGGCGACGTAGAGCATTGCTCTACGTCGCCGTCACCCCGTTACGTCTCGGAAACCCTCTCCCCTGACGAAGACCGGCGACGTGACGGTGACGTGACGGGCCGTTTGACGGCTGTGTGAACGAGCACTTACACATAGCACAAAAGAAAAAGCGTTTTCCTCACGCTTCTACATCTTTAAAGCGATCAACTTTGCAGGGCAGGCAATCCTTGCTGTGCCTGTTTGTGCCACGGGTTTTTGGATGAAACATGAACGTCGAGATAATTTCTGTGCCACATAGCGGCACTGATAGTTGTTCAATGGTAGTCTATTAAATCAAAACAACATGCTTTTACATTACAATTAGTCTAGAGTTTACATTAGCAGGTCAAGAACGCTTGAACTGATACTGGTTTCTGGACATTTAGGCAAGCTTTTAAGGCTGAACTTAAAAACTGAAAGGTTCAGCGGGCGCTGCCACTCCAGCATTTTTTAGGGGCGAAGCTCCTTAAGGTTTGGGTCTCTCCGTCCGTTGTAGCGCGTTACCTACTAGAAGCGCGCTACTAGGAGAGCCCTACTAGGAATGCGCTACTACTTCGATGCACGCGCTACCAGCTCGCAAAGAAGGAGAACGCGCCCTCACCCGCGAGAGACAAGCTTGACGCAGGCAGCGTCTTCTAGCGAGTTTCTTGATTGAAAAATCGTCGCGATGACGCTGGTCATTATATATATATATATATATATATATATATATATATATATATATATATATATATATATATATATATATATATATATATATATATATTGTAGCGAAGAGGATTGGTGAACCCTACGAACGCTCTATCATCATCGGCTCACCGACGAAGAGGAGCTCGCGCTCTTGGTGTCCGACGCTCGGCTGAGACGGTCGCTTCGCTGCTTCGGCAATAAACCGCCTTACATATTTGGTGGAGGTGCTGGGTTTTTCCCCAAACCTGGAACTGCGTACTCGGAGGCTGCCAGCCATCATGCCTGACGACGCCACCCAACCACCACCCCTGGCATCGCAAACATTGATTTGCCCTGGCCCCATGCGTCAGCGCGATCCTCCCATCTTCAGTGGCTCCGACGAATACGACGTGGAAGATTGGCTCTCATTGTACGAGCGGGTGAGTGCGCACAATAAGTGGGACGATCCTCAGAAGCTCAGCTACGTGAACTTCTACCTCACGGGTGTCGCTAGCGTGTGGTATAACAACCACGAATCTGAGCTTCGCACCTGGTCAGATTTCAAGGCGCGCATTACGCAAGTCTTCGGTCGCCCTGCCGTGCGGAAGCTCCGTGCCGAAGAGCGCTTGCGCAGCCGTTCGCAGCAACCTGGCGAAAGCTTCACGAATTATATTGAAGATATCGTGGACCTTTGCAAGCGTATTGATCCGTCTATGGCAGAGTCTGACAAGATCCGCCACGTCATGAAGGGTATTGAAGATGACGCCTTTCAAATGCTCCTCTCAAAAAGCCCGCGGACGGTTGTCGAAGTCGCCGAACTTTGTCAGAGTTATGACGAACTTCGGAGGCAACGTCTCCTCACGCGACGTCCTGTGCACGATACATCCGTTGCAAGTTTAGCTGCAGCAACTAACGGCGATCATCTTGGCGAAATCAAAGAATTCATACGTGCTGAAGTTGCTCGTCAGTTGTCCCTGCTCGCGGCTGTTCCAAGGGCCGCGCCTTCTTTGGCTCCGCCCACGTCATCCTTGACTCCTACATTCCGCCAGATGCTCCAGGACCAGGTTTCTGAAGCTATACAGTCTCCCATCGCAGCGCCACCACCTGCGCCTTCACCCCTAAGCTATGCCGAGGTTGCAGCTCGGCCATCTCCATCGACCTTTTCACCTCCACCGTTTCTGCACCACCACGTACGATACCACCTGTGTACACCACCAGACCAGCAGCTACCACGGGTTCCTGGCGTACGCCCGACAATCGCCCTGTGTGCTACTTCTGCGGCATCCCTGGGCACGTCGCACGGTTCTGTTACCGTCGATTAGGCCTTCACGGTAATAACCAGTCTGTTCGTTCCTACGCTTCCCCAACTTCGCCCTACTCGCCACCAAATGACACACACTTGCGTCCTACACGCGACGTCGACCACCCTTCCCGTGATCGTCGCTCACCATCTCCCCGCCGCCGCTCGCTTTCGCCCATGCGTCGCCGTCCTGCCCCTTCGGATCCGGAAAACTAGCCACCGCAGTTCAAGAGGCAAGAACTGCGCTCCAGTCGAACAACACAAGACCTCGCTCTCCTCCGACGAACGTAATTGAAGTATCTGTGGAAGGAATAATCGTACTCGCATTAGTGGACACAGGCGCTGCTGTCTCAGTAATCACGGAAGAACTTTGCCGCAAGCTTCGAAAAGTAACGACGCCCTTATCTACGCTGTCACTCCGGACAGCAAGTTCACACTGCATTACCCCTGTTGCTTCATGCACTGCCCGTATCGTGATTGAAGGATACACGTACACAGTCGAGTTCATCGTTCTCTCATGTTGCTCATACGACGTCATCTTGGGGTGGGACTTCCTTTCCGATCACCAAGCCATTATTGATTGTTCTCGCGCTGAAGTTGCATTATCTCCGCATCTCGAAACCTGCTTATACGAGCTTGACGAATGTGGCGACAAACTGGTCCTTAGTGCAGAAACCACGATCCCTCCGTACTCTTCAGTCATTGCGACCGCCTGCTCCAATTACGTCCACGATGCTACTGCACTGTTTGTACCATCACACATTTTCGTTCGCCGACGATGTTCACTTCCCTTCGCTGTCCTAAATGTGAGCGGTGGTTGCACTCAACTGTTCATCTCCAACGCCATGGACACGTCCCTCACATTACGTCGTGGCGAGTGCCTTGGGCGTCTCCAGCATGCCGACTCGGTGACCATCTTCGACGCGCCACTTGACAATACCTGTTCTGATATAAGCACGTTGGCTTATAGCTCGCCTTCTTCCCAGTCCACGCAAGACGTCTTCGATAGTACAGTAGACGCCCTTCCGACGTCCTTCCGGTCCTCTACAGCCCATCCCTTGTCCGTCTAGACCGTTTGACCGCGTCGGCATAGACCTCTACGGCCCTCTTCCCTGCACGTCAGCTGGCAATCGATGGATTATTGTGGCTGTCGACCACCTCACACGTTATGCCGAAACCGCGGCACTGCGAACAGCCACAGCCCGCGACGTTGCATACTTTCTCCTACATCACTTCGTACTTCGTCATGGTGCGCCGCGGGAACTTCTGAGCGACAGGGGGCGTGCATTTCTTTCAGAAGTTCTTAGCGCCTTGCTCACTGCATGCCGTACCGTTCACCGCACTTCTACAGCTTATCATCCGCAAACCAACGGCATAACCGAACGGTTCAACCGCACTCTGGGCGACATGCTATCCATGTACATCGCGTCGGATCACACCAACTGGGATCTAGTTCTGCCGTATGTCACGTACGCCTACAACACCGCCTCACAGGCCACAACGGGATTTTCGCCATTCTTCCTTGTGTATGGCCGTGAACCTACTTGTACGCTGGACACCATTCTCCCATACCGTCCTGACCCTTCGGAGGGCACACCACTGTCCGAAGCCTCGAGGTACGCCGAGGAGTGCCGTCAGCTGGCCCGTTCGTTCACGGCAGAAGACCAAGGCCTCCAGAAGTTCCGCCGTGATGATGACCGTCCTCCCTGCACCTACCAGCCGGACTCACTAGTGTGGCTGTGGATACCTTCAACCACGCCTGGTCTCTCCTCTAAACTCGTCACCAAATACCATGGTCCATACCGCGTCGTTCAGCAGACCAGCCCTGTCAACTACGTTGTCGAGCCGGTGACGCCGTCTACTGATTTGAGGCGTCGGGGGCGCGAGACCGTGCACGTACAGAGGCTTAAGCCTTATTACGATCCGGTCGTCCTCTCCTCCCCTTGAGTCGCCAGGATGGCTCCTTTTTCTCCGGGGGGGGGGGGGCAGTTGTAGCGAAGAGGATTGGTGAACCCTACGAACGCTCTATCATCATCGGCTCACCGACGAAGAGGAGCTCGCGCTCTTGGTGTCCGACGCTCGGCTGAGACGGTCGCTTCGCTGCTTCGGCAATAAACCGCCTTACAATATATATATATATATATATATGGGTGCGGTTTTGGGGCCCCGTAATGTCCTTGCTCCATTTCTTTGCAATTGTGGGTTTGGTGCACAGCAAGGAAGTTTCATAAACCTCCTTAGTGCACGCAACCGTATACCACTGATGGGGCTTCGTTTTAGGGGGGAAGCTCATTAGGGCATAGGCTAGTCCGGCGTCGTTGTCGTTGTCGTAGCCACCTCTAGGTCCGAGAATGATCACGAGATGGCGCTGCGGTGCGGCGCGCGGGGAGGCTCGCGCGAGCTCTCTCACTCTTCCATCTGCTCTCTTGTGAGAGAGAGGGAGACAGAGAGAGGGAGACAGCGAAAGGCGCGCGTTGACTATGGAAACACTCTTTCTTCGAAGAACGCTCTACCAGCTCGAAAAGAACGAGACCGCGCCCTCACCCGCGAGAGACAACGTTGGCGCAGGCAGCGTCTTCTAGCGAGTTTCTTGATTGAAAAATGCCGACTGCTCGCGCTGGAGAGCCGTTCACCGGCCACCCATATATATATATATATATATATATATATATATATATATATATATAGGCATTGGATCTTGACTTGCAATGAAGTGTCGGTGGGAGATTTCACTTGCGCGTTGTTGAACCATAAGAATTCGTAGCGTGCGCGTTAACTAAATTAATCCGGAACTCGGCACGATCTACGACGTGGGAGCGCAGGAATCTCATAAAGACCAGGAGCATAAATGACATCGCGTGTGTGACATGCATGAGTGGGAAATTTCTTGTATATATACACACAGTGTTTGTCACGTCTTTGATGATGTACTGGGCAAGATTCACGGTTTTTGCCGATGAACCTCCGGAGCTTCGCCCACTCATCATCATTCACTCCGTGGATATGCGTGGATTTTTTTTAGATGCGAAGCAGCTCTTTGACTAGCCTGTATAACGCCGTCCCTCCCACAAAGTCGCTGTCCCTCCGTACCACAATCATCATCATCATCCTCCGCACAAGCGCGAGGTACAGTGTTCTAGAAGGTTTTGTAGTGGGCCCACTGGCCTATCCTTCCCATTCACTCCGCTGAGGCGCCCGATGTTGCCTGCCGGCGCGCCCGCCAGGGGCGCTGAAACAGGTTCCTCCTGAAATTCCCGACGCGCGCCGCCCGCCCGGCAGTTTCTTCGCAGTGTTGCATGTAGGCTGTCGCGTGGTCTTGATGCTTTCTACCCGCTTCATTCAGGTAGTGCGTGCCTCTGCATGTCATCAGGAGTACATGCGTCTGTCCCGAGTAGGCGAAAATGCCTAGCCGCCGTCGGAATTATTGTTTTGCGCCCGGTTGCCGTACGGGGTACAGCCGCGTCAAAGACGCGCCGAAGGCATCCCTCTTCAATGTGCACCTAAGCAAGTAATAGTAAATATACAAGTGCACCTAAATATAGCAAGTGCACCTAAGCAAGTAATAGTAAATATACAAGTAATAGCACGCTTTTCGAGGGAAAATATCAGATCAAGTAAACTGAATATGAACCACGAAAAAAAAAATAGTCCAATCACGAACTACGGCCTGTTAAAATTGGCAACATTAATACTAGACATTTTAAACAAATACCCAGGTAATATACCGACTGCAAAATACGATCTCCCAACCCAATTTAAAAAGCAAGCAAAAGAAATATTTCCCGAGTTCTAGGTTTTTATGCTAATTCATGCATTGATGTGTTGTTAAATGCTGTGTAATGCATATCGTACAATCATTTTAAACAGATTCTCCCACATGGGTACATCGGTTTGTCGCTTTCCATTCCGCTGTTCTTTTTCCCTCTCAAAGCAAAAATGTTTTTCTTAATTGTTGTTGTATTATACCATACATAAGTGTTTGCAGTTATGTGAATTGTGAATGACAGATCACACTGCTGCAGCTGCTGTCTGATGGTAGCCAGATGGTTGCTTGGACTCCTGCTTAGCTTCTTCATGCTGATCTGCACAATTTTTGCAATGTGCACCTGACCACAGTTTTGTATTTCTGTAAATAAAATGTCTGTACATGCTCTAAATTATGCCTGTTTGTGTCGGCTTAAAATAAGCTGAGCTGACAACATCGTCGGAGCGCGTGCAATCCCTGCCACTTCCAGTGGGCTGGAAACTCATGGCTTGGCAGGACGTGTGTTTGGGCAAGTTGGCTCATAATTTATGCGAAACAAACTAGCGCTGAGGAACGGGTAAATAAAGAAGGGGCACCTGTCCGTGTGCTTCTTGTTTATGTCCGCGTTTCTTAGTGCTCCTTTGTTGGCAGCAGTGGAGAGTTTAGTTATTAGCAAAGCGTGCTTCTATCCTACGGCGATCTCCTGGTCGGAACGTGCAGAAACGTTGAACGTAGGGAGCCTACATGCCTAGTTGAACGGTAAAAGCAACGCCGCCTGCCCGGCCGCCGCCGGGACTCGGAGCGAAGCTTCAGGAGGAACGTATTGCCGCGCCACCTCTCGGCCGCAACATGGCGCGCTTCAGACCACGCCCCCCAGTGAGCCCACTAGAAAACCTTCTAGAACACTGTACGCGAGGCAACGGAACGCGCTTCCCCTAGGCGCAGGTGTTGGAGCGGTGCCAAGTAGGTCACGCCGCAGCTGGGCGTTGACGTCACGCTCCCCTCGCACGCTTCCCTCGCAGGTGCGCGCGTACGTCACTCCCTCCCTCACCCGCCGGAACGCCCGGCGCTGCCGGCTCCAACGCCCGCTCGCCTCCGCTCGCCTCCCGTGTCTGCGTTTCAAACAAACGTTTACACCAGTAAACGCTACACCGAGTTTCGCTTCAAAAGTGTTCTTCCAGCACCCGCGTTAGCGCCGTTCAATCCGTGACGCCACCCGTGCGCAACGCTGCTGCTTCGCATCCCGTCAGGGTTCCCTTCGGGGAGATGGCCCAATTTTTTTTTTTTTTTTTGAACGCGCGCATCGGTTCTGCTAGCCACTCTCGGCCGCGGGAGTAGCTGGAATTTTCGCGCTCTCACCGCCTGGGAGCGTAGCACGTGCCGTGGAACGTCCGGCACTGTTTTCGTGATGTTCACGTGTCAAGGAAAGTAACGTTAGTTGTTCCTGCCGGTCGCAGCAAACTGCTACTGAAACGATAGCCGATACCAAAGGCCAAAGGGAGCGCATACCATGTGTAGAACAAATTTAAACAATTTCAGGCACCATGCTATGGGAGAGCTGTAGCAGCTGTCCCAGTAATGAAGTTCGACAATTCAGAACGTGTTTAGAACAAATCGTGAACGATTCAGAGTACGTCGTACTCTTTCAAGGGAAAGATCGACGGAGCCGTCTCGAAAGGGTTGGGAAGAAGAAATATTTATTTGTCTCCAAAAAGGCATCAGGTTCCACAGTTGACAAACAACAAGGGGTATGTTTACATTTCTATAGGTGCACAACAGTTGATGGCAGTGTTTTTTTTTTTTACATTTCAAAAGGTTGAACAGATAATATGATTGTCAATCACATAATTCACAGTACAATGCGACACACAGCGCAAAATGAAAAAAAGCCCTGGATGGTGGTGCATACCAAGCGCACTCGATTGTTCACCACATGTACAAATTCCCAATGCAAGCGTTTGGAAGCTACTTTTGCCCATTGCTGCCAATGGAGCCGAATCTGCCGGGACGCTGCAGGCATTTGCCATACTCAAAAGCGTCCGTTCTGTCTCTGAATATCGATCGAATAAATAGCCATCGTATTCACTAAATTATGTGAGCGACTAGTCTTAACGCATATCTTGACAACTGCCTTCGAAATTAAACCACATCTGTTAGTCTAACGCATTGAAAATAAAGTAAAGCGTATGCGCACTGGAACATCGAGTCGATAACAAGATATGATGGCGCAGTTTCAAGGTGTGGTTTCGTTCCCGCTCAAAAAAAAAAAAAAAATTGCAGCATATCCACGGAGTGAATGATGATGAGTGGGCGAAGCTCGGGAGGTTTCCGGTGCCGGTGGGAGATTTCACTTGTGCGTAGTTGAACCTTAAGGATTCGTAGCGTGCGCGTTAACTAAATTAATCCGGAACTCGGCACGATCTACGATGAACCTCCCGAGCTTCGCCCACTCATCATCATTCACTCCGTGGATATGCTGTGAATCTTTTGTTCGCTTTCCTCTGCCCGGACGCTGAGCCGTGCTCCCGATCAGGGCTTCCTTTTTATAGATGCGAAGCAGCTTATGGCGGGAGGCTCTGTCCTTCCCGCGGCATCTACCCCCACTGCGCATGCGCGTCCCCTCCCCCTCTCTCTCCTCTAGGAATCATCTCTACACTATGGAGCGGCGCCCGCGTCCCACACCCCCACAGAGCATGCGCGTCCCCTCCCCCCTCTCTCCGCTGCTGCTCTCCCCCTTTCTCTCCTTTAGGAATCATCTACTCTACGGAGCGGCGCGCACGTCAGGTGGTGCGACAGTTGCATACTCCGCTGGGGGCGCCACGGTAATTCCCGGGCATGAAAAGGACGGAGCGCGCGCGCCTTATTCTCTCTCCTGTGCAGCGCCGCGATGAGGGCTCGGGCCATCGCGGAACCACCGCGTTCTCTCTCATACATTCTCATTCGTCCTCTCAATAAAATTACACCATCTCCTGCTCAAGCTAACCATCTCCCCGCTTCTTCGCATCCACACATGGTCCCCTTGAGCGGGAGATGGCGTAATTTTTTTAAACGAACCTTTATTACCTTTATATATAGGCCCACACATCGCCTGCGCCACACCTAATTAATATCGCTGATATATCCTGTCTTTTTGTTTGGTAATGCCGGCACACGAGATCAGCGATGTTAATGAGGTGTTGCACACTTGCGTGGCGCAGGCGATGTATGGGCCTATATATATATAGGCTTCTCGGTTTCATGAAATAAACAGATGAAAGTCTGCGCTCTTTCCTGGCCTCCCTGCTTCCTTTATACTCGCGCAGTAGAAAGGAAGTCGATCGGAATATAAACAAATGTGTTACAGCCTGTCAGTTGAGTTTGCAACCATGTTCATGTATACCCACTCATAATTTGGTGCTTACCGTTACGCTCGCTGAAAGCACACACGGGTGAAACTATAAGTTGTCAAGCTGTGTGCATCAGTTAATGTTTTCTTTTCAACATGCTTGCTCTCTTTACAGTAAGAAGACCGGCTGAGCTTTCACGAAGGCTAAAAGGCCAGCTGATGTTCCTCAAGGCTGAAGGAAGAGGGAACAACTGTGGACTGTTAGAAAAGGAAGCAACACTGCAATCATGTCTTTAGAATGAATGTTTTAGTTTCAGGCAATTGCACATCTCCCGTACTTATTCGAATGTAGGCCCGGCCAACTTCCCCATGTTTTAATCCTATTTTTATAGTTTCCGCCTACGTTTAAGCATTTCCTGTGCAATAGTTTTTTTTTCAAGCGTTCATTAAAGGCTACAACAGCCACTATTTATAGTTTATTCTTAGGGAAGTGCCGTCTGCATAACAATTGCTGCCTCTGCCTTACTCTACAAATGTTTGTGTATTTTGCTTCATTGCTCAGTTTTGTGACACTGTTCTATAAAATTTGGAAACATACTGAGAACGCCGCTTGTGCAACTCATCTTGTGCGAATTGTCGGTTTTGCTCATTATGAGAACAAACATCTGAGCACGATCATTTCAGATAAACTTTTGTAGGCTTAAATATGTATGTTCGCGATTCCCTTGGTGCCCATAGTCAGTGGTACCACCTCTACACAATTTTCTACTCTCTAGCTTACCATGTGCATAAATAGGCAGCTCTGCTTACCCCACATCCCTCGCCTGCTGTGAACATTCGTCCCATGAGGCGTGTGTTTGTACGGCAGTCCTTGCCATTTCACTCGCTATATAATAAAAATGTTGTCGCTGTACTTGTGCGTCCCGTATCATTGATGTCATTGAAGGGCAGATAATTTGCTGGCAGCCTCTAGGATCGGGGAAAGAGCATGAATATTCGGGGGAGCCGAATAGGAAAATTAAACGTGTAGGAAAGTGAAAAAGGTAGATACAGGGGAGAGGAGGAACAAAAAATAAACAGAAAAGGGGGCATAGCCATCCGGATTGTAGAAGGTTTCTATCCGTACTTTTATAAGCTTGCGGTGGTCATTGAATATCCCTTTTTAAGAAAGTATTTCTGGAACCTGCTAAAAAGGATTGTAGAACTTCTTAAAATGGAATTTACGCCGGACATTAGCAGGGTAATACGACCGATAGAAGAGGATTAACGTGTCTTAATATTCTGCTAGAAGACATTGGTTTTGTCTTGGCCAATCCGTATTGTAGCAGGACTCTATCTCTTTTGTTCTAGCTGGGATTATAGGCTTCTCGGTTTGAGGAAGTAAACAGTTCGAAGTCTGCGCTCTTTCCTGTCTTCCTTGCTTCCTTTCTACTCGCGCAGTACAATACCCGATAGGCATCATGAACCAACTAGACTGCAGGAAGGTTTTATTGTGTATATTTCCTTTTGTTCAAAATTAGGATGTAGGTAAACTAGCTACCAACCATAGAAACGTCCACATAGCAGCCTAAACAGTTACCATATAAGTAGACAACCCTTACCAACTTACTAGAACAAGTTCCACAATAAGACGAAAGTGCAGCCTCGTCCGGAATGTCGAAATGTAGCATTCGTTTACTGCTGTAGTACTAATATTACCTACGCTGGCCAACACCACGACGAAAAAATTTCGCCATATCCACGAAATGAATGATGATGAGTGGGCGAAACTCCGGAGGTAATCTGTTAAACTGTGAATCCTTCGTAGATTTTGCCCACTCGATCATCATACAAAGACGTGACACAGAAACACGGGGGTGCGGTGTGATCATACATACAGTATATACACAATGTTTCATTATTTACACATGGGGTAGATGATGATTTAGTTCAGGAGCTCTACGGACCACGAGGAGGGGGTTCCCCTGATTTTGTTTTAGTCATATATGACGTTAAGCTCAGGGGAACGTTTCCCTTTGAGTATAACGGCCTTGTGGTCCGTGAAGTACAAAGCCAAGGGATCGTGAATTGGATGTAGTCTAAAGTTCGAGGAGGCGATGTCTATACAAGTTCCCCTGATGGTGGTAGGACGTTTGTATTCATATGAAATGTACCAGAGATCGTAATGGGACATCATGTGTTGGACTAGCCAGTCGTCGTTCGTGATGTCCACGTTAAAGTCAACGGTGAGCACGAAGGGGCCGTGTTTGTGTTCAGCTTCATATTGCAGCATTGCCTTCTCGATGTACGTGACGATGTTTCCCTTGGACAGGTGAGGTGCCAGGTACATAGTCATGACGACGATCCCGTTGGAGAGCTTCACGGCACCGTGCTCCCCGTTGCGGCTCTGGTTGGTGAGCCGTAGATGGAGAGCCGCCGCTGTATCTGGCAGCTTGACGTAGATTCCAACACCGCCCGCCAGACGCTCTGCTTCTTCGGTGCAGGCGATTGGAACGAAGTCGTTGACGCACATTTTTCCAGAGTTCCTCGTCTCCGTGAAGCAGAGTACGTCCGCCGCGGTCAGTATGGGATCTCTCTCGATGTCTTTTGCGTGGGCATGGAGAGATCGGGTGTTGAGTAGGACAAGGGTAAACTCGGTCGAGTGGTCGACGTCTTCTCGCAAGGCTCGAAGGTACCGTTGCGTAAGCGTGGCCAACCTGTGCTACTCGAGACGTCGAAACTCGCTGAGTATACCCTTGTCTTCGTTGCTGTCCTTGTGACGGAAGCGATGGTCTCCCTTAGCGTTGGTCAGGTATAGGTTGTTGACGTTGGTGCAGCGGCTGAAAGCAACGTACACGAGCTCCTGCGGGTGCGTCTTGCTGTACTCGTACACGATGGACGAGTACGTTCCTCCCTGCGACTTTTGTACCGTTATAGCGCTGGCCTGCACGAGGGGGAACTGTCTTCGTTTGCACGCAACGCCCGTCTTGCGGTCGATGGTGAGTGTGACCGCGCGAGGTTCGATGGGTATCCACGAGGTTTCCACACCGTATCCGCTTCGCACGGCCTCGCTCACCGCATGACGAGAACGGGGACGAGCGAGCTTCCCCGTCGTGGGCACATCGAACTCCAGACAGCCGTTTCAAGAAGAACGCGTCTTCATCTTCTTCGTGCAGCACTCCTCGTTCGCACACCTTGAGAGTTCCTACCGCCCTGTTGACGAGTCCGCCGATGACGTCGATGTTGGTGGTGATCATGTACGGCTTGTTAGGGACGATGAGAATCTCTTTGGGAAGGTTGGCAAATTCGGTGTGTGAAATCTTGACCACCTTCTCCTTTGCCTTGTACATGGCTTCTTGCGTCCTGCAACCCAGGTTGGCGAGTACTATAGCGTGGCTACAACGGCGCGACGGCGGACAAGCCTCGACCCAAAGCAGCTTCGCCCCTAAAAGGTGGCGCCTGAAAAAGGCGCTCGACATCCTGTGAAAATTAGCCACTTACCGTTAAAACTAAAGCCAGAAAGAGTAACTGCAGTTACTCTTTCTGGCTTTAGTTTCTGGCTTTAGTTCTGGTTTAGTTTAGTCTGTCGTGTCGTCGCAGTCGTCGTGTCGTGTCGTCGTCGTGTCGTGTCGTCGTGTCGTGTCGTGGTCGTGTCGTCGCAGACTGCCTCGCTAAAAGACATTTCAGTGAAAGAGTTGTACGAGTCACCTTATAGGAAATACACCTATTCACTGCGATACTCACATTTCTTTGTGCGAAGCGCAGAAGTCCACAATGTGGTGACACTGCCCGAGTAGCATACGTAATTCAAAGGTAAACGGAGCTGCAGGTCAACGTGCACAAACAAGAAAACATGGCGCCGCGCACTACAGCCGTTGAAAATTCAAGCGAACAAAGGCGCCAGCGGACCACCGGCAGCAGAAAACCGAACGGAACGCGTCTCGCAAGCGCCGCTTCTGTCGCGAATGGCGAACGGGAAAAGAGCAGGCAGACAGAAGAAGACAGAAGGGGCGAACAGTCATGTGCAAGCAAATCAAACCACTGGCTGCCACTTCTATGCTCTTTCCACTGGGCTTTCCCGCCAAAATGGACACAGCACAAAACAAGGAGAAAGTAACAAAATGCAAGTTGACTAGATGCAGGCGATTGATATTCAAGGTCTTCAAAAATCCGCCTTATAGCCGGATTTCCTGTCCTGATTATGTCCTTCTTGAAGTTGACTTCTTCAACACGTATTACTGAAGACCAGGAAAACATATACGTGAAAAGACAACTTATAAACGAGAACGCGCTTACAAAATTCTCTAAAAATCTGTCTTATTGCAGGATTTTATGTCCTGTATAAATACGTTCTGAAGTTGACTTCTTCCATACGTATTTCTGAAGACCAAGAAAATGTATCCGTGAAAACATAACTCATAAAGAAGCAGGCGCTTGCAAAATTCTCTAGAAATCCGTCTTATAGCAGTATTTTATGTCCTGATTATATCCGTCCTGAAATTGACTTCGTTCATGCGTATTTCTGAAGACCAGGAAAACATATCCGTGAAAACACAACTCATAAAGAAGGACGCACTTGCAAAAGTATCTAAAAATACGTCTTATAGCAGTATTTTACGTCCTGATTATATCCGTCCTGAAGTTGACTTCTACAATCTGGATTTCTTAAGTATAAGACGATATATCCCCAAACATGACGGACTGTGTGCAAATAAGACGGACTTTTGTGCTAGCTGGGTATTTATAGGAAGCTATATTGAGTGAGGAAACCGCTTGTATGTACAATCATTTGGAGCTCAGCCATTTGTTACGAGTACGATAAACGTCGAAGCCTGAAGAACAGCTCAAGCTGATCGACAGAGCTGACAAGATGGCAAAGGCCACAGGGGCCCTAGACTTAGGGCTCCACCTTTGGCTGGAAACTTATTATGGGGAAACAACGCATTTCATTCATTTGTGCAATTGAGTAGTTGTGCCTGTGGCGTTGGCTTAATTAAAAGGCACGCCGACTGCACCGTGGCAATTCCAGTATGGCTAACACGGCGTAACGTCAGTATTCCAGTTAGTGCGCGGGCATCCGTCTTATCCAGGAATAATGCACGCTACGCTGCGCGGATAGGCATAATATCAAAGAGTAAGTGCATCATATTCCAGCCTATCAACAAGCCCCACGAGGACGCCATTAATATCTTGTTCAAAAAGCAAAGGCTCGAGCAGGCTAAACCACAAAAATTCCTCGGAGCGTGGTTCCAAGAAAATTTGTCCTGGAATACCCATGTCGACAGCCTCGCGTCCGAACTAAGCAAGACTGTTGGGCGCATATTCAAACTAAACCCACTTATACCGCTTTGGCTGAAAAAGAAGATATATTACGCTCTTTTTTATTCACGCTTGAGAGAGAGAGAGAGAGCTCTTTATTGAACAGCAGAGAATTTAGCCGGCGTTAAAATATCGCTGACATGCTACTCTGCCTGGGGAGGGAGTTTAGGGAGAGAAAGACGAGTAGAAAGAAGTACAAGATATAGTGAAAAAAAAAGAGAAAGAAAAATTGGGCTTTGTGTCTCTGACTGTGACGCCTAATTGCGTCCAATGATATTTCACGTTTGCGCCAACCCGCAGTGATGTGATAGGATGTGTTGCATGATGGGTGAGTGATGGTGACGACGGAGATAAAGTTAAAGTCTATCGAGTTGACCTATACTATTTAAATAAGTAAATAAAAAGTCCATCGCACGTCTCTGTTGTGTGGGGCAAGCTAAGGGGCCTAAAACACACTGAGGTGATAAAGTGAATTATAGCATGCTTGTATGGGGCAC
>CM023483.1:118115357-118133235 GCA_013339685.2 Hyalomma asiaticum | reverse complement strand
TGGCCACGCGCTAGAAATACGACAATTTGCTTAAGGGACGAAACCTTGCCCGTGCACCCTCTTCGTCCTCCAAACCGCCAGTCTCCACCTCCAACAGCGCGTCCAGCCAGACGATGGTAGAGCATACGACTACGCTGGATTTTGCGCGCCTGAAAGGTGGACGGGAATGGAAGCGTGGCTGTCGGTGCTTTTAAATGCGAAGGGTCCACGCCAGGGTTCTTATACACTTTGCGTACAACGAAGCTTACTTCACGGGATTCGCAAATGCGTAACTAGAAATTAGAAAGAAGAAACAAAGACCCGTTTCGGCTCACAGCTTTGTTTTTGTTTTTTGTTTTTTATCTCCCAAGCAGTACTTTAAAAGAAGCGAAGTAAACATGGTGAGTCAACGTTCCTTGCATCTGGTTTTTTTGTTCACATGTATGGGGTATTTGCTGTTACTATTGTCTGAACCATTTAACTTGTTATTGGGTGTTTGAGAGAGTGCTTACAGGTGCCACATGGTTTCATGGTTGATTTGACTGTCAGAGAACTGAATTTTGCATGTAATCATGCCAATATAGTTTCGCTGTGTTTATTCTTTTATGCCCACAGCGTCAAGATGGCAGCACGTGCCTCATTGATCCAACTTACAATGAAGAAGTGGCTCCTGTGGTGAGCAACGTTTAATTTTGAGTCATCATTTCTGTATGTCAAATGAAAAATCTTAATTACACATGCTCAGCACAGATATGAAAGAAAACACCATGATGACATGTTTCATGCTCCACTAATTTGCCTAAAGCGCCCCTAAACAACCCGGAGGTCCAAAATTTGTTTTCGAGTTATAACTGTGCTCCTGTGAGATGTTAACATGCTCCCACAAGAATTTTGCGAATAGGTGCAGTAATAAAGAAGTTACACGGGTTTAAGTGGCCGCTTGCGTCGGTTTCGTTTTCTCAGTCGGCCTCCCAACCCTTCTCTGCCGAGGAGAGGGTAGGCGCAGCGCGCTGTCGAGACTCCGCCCACTTTTGACACGTGCCATGACGTGAACAATTTACGTCATGACGCTTGCGCTCCAGTTGCTCCTGTGCTCACGCCGGTGGGATGGCCACAGGATCTGACATAGACCTGGTTTCGACCAATCAACGAGCTACAACTGCGCAAAGTTGTTCGCGGTAGAACGGGACGACACCTAGGATGTGAGGGCAACAGGTCAATCGCAGGAAAGAAGCGCGGGAACTGTTTTTTGAAATACGGCGTCTGTGTGGCGCGCAGCGCTGTCATATTCGCAGAATGTGATCGCCGCAACCTTCTCTATGATTGAGTTAACTTGTTTGGGCGGCTTAAAAAAAAAGTAGGAGCCTGTTTAGTGGCCCTTTAAGGCATAATCTCTAACATAAATGTACATTTAATCATATGCATAGAGTAATGCATTGCCAGTCAAGTTTCCAAGTCATCTGTCTAATGAGCGCTGGTGTCTTTTACTTTTGGCTATCAATGTTATGGTTTGGTGTGGCTGAACATAGATCTATTTGATGCTGCTCCCTGCCAGTTGGTTGGAAAATCGTCTCGTGAACAAAATGAAAGGTGCAGGAATGCTTTATTGAAGAGACAGAGAGGCTTTAATGGTGGCACTAATGGTAGTCATTTTTGCAGTTTGATATGTGCAAGCCCTGCAATGCTTTTTTAAAATTCTGTAAAATCCCCAGCAAGCGTCCCCTTTTATGCTAGAAATAATTAGAAATATTTATAGGCAGTCCCCTGCTCGGTTGCAAACCAAAATTTAAAATGGCTATCCAGTGAAGAGACCAAACTCTGCATTCCATAGTTTCTCACGTTTACCTAGAGTGGATGTGGCACCCCGGTCTATGCAAGCTTTTGATAGGGGCCCTGAAACACTTCTGAACAAAGCCAGAAAGTGGTGCTAACAAGTTGTGGAGGCTCTTATGAACATATGGCTGGAAAGCACCCATTCTTTTAACAGATGACATCACTGAGGCACCAACCAACTACACTGTCTGTCTGGCTTTGTTTGTTGCTCTTTAAAAGAGATATGCACATTTTCCTTATTTGCTTAATTGAAAACTAATAAGAGTAGCAGATGATCTTTCCGCAATCATGAAATCAACCGATAATATTTCTGCCTCGGGCGACCTAGTTGGTGCCCCCAGTGACATCATTTCTTGAAAGAGCAGCGGGTGGGCGCTCTCCACTTGTGTTTGAAACCAAATTGCGAATTCAGTGGTGTGTTCAGTGCAATATTATTTGGCCCAAATGTCCAGAGGAGCCTCTACAACTGATTGCTACTGTTTTCTGGCTTAGTTCGAAAAGTGTCGTAGGTCCCCTTTAAAAATTTCTGTTTCAGCGCAGGAATGATGGTACTGTGTGTATCTGTAAGCCTTTTATTGTCTTGCGTTGCATGAGGCTTGAACTAAAATGTGGCTATCGTTGTTTAAATAAAGCTTCCCTGAAACAAAACTTTCACAAATGGATCTCATTCATCCGCACTGCGCCTTGCAAGTGCATAATCACACAGTGAAACAAAGAAACAGATGACAAATCATCGATGAGTGAAAGCTGACATTGTCGTCAGTTTTCCAACGTTAACAGCCATCCATTGCATTTTACATTTCATAAAACGTACACAAGTACAGTCAATGACCGATTTTCTGGGCGCCCGATTTTTCGGACGTCTTCGCAGCACCGCCACAAGCCCCATAGAACCAATTTATAAGGAAGTCCGAAATTTCGCATGCTCGAACCCTTGGCTGTCCAGTTTTCCGGACTTTTTGATGCGACGAAAGGTCTGAAGTCGTCAAAACTGCATACACTAAAATTTTGCTCCAAGGAAACTGACGGGACACACGAAAAATTCGCAGTCGCGGAACTTCATCGCAGTGAAATTTCATTAGAATACCAGACAAGTTCGGAAAATATGATTATGACTTGTCCTCTTGTTCCCTGCAGGCACACGCTTCGTTTATTGGCATCGAACTTTCGCTAATTTGGACTTACTCAGCCGCACATTGAGCTGTTCGCACGCACGACCCTCGGACCCTCCCCGAGTGCAGAGTGCTGTGGTTGCGTGTCGCATCGCGTGCGCCACAGGCCAACCGAAAACGGAGTGCCAGAGTCCGCCCCGCCATAGTGATAGTGATCGACAGGAAAGGTATAACGCTTCATGCCTCTCTAAGATTCTATGGCCACAATAAAACCTTCTTGCAGGTTATTAGGTTCATGCAGATTGGGTATTGTACTGCGCGAGTAGAAAGGAAGCAAGGAAGACAGCCTCTGAACTACCGCTGCGTTGGCCGCGTAGTTTGGGAGGTGCATAGGCGCTATCTATGATCGCGACAATAGCGAGGGCGTTCTTGTCTGCAGCCGACAGCAACCCAAAGTTCCGTTTTCAGTCCGTGTGCTCTGTCTGCGCACGTGCCTTCATAAACTGTGCAACTGCTATCCGTGATAGTGTCTAGCACGGTTTCTTCCGCAGCGTTTGCGGAAAGCAGCTTTGCTTCGACTTGTTGCACGTTGGGTGCGCACATACTTTTCAGATTGATGGTGGCCATACAGGACCACGTCGGTAGCGACCGCAGTTTTTAGAACGCACGAATGGTGAAACCTCCGTTTGGGCATTGGCCACATTAGCCACGCGCGTATACTTTTAGAGCTGCGTCGGTGGCGTTCGTGATCACTGCGACCGCGATTTTGTCGGCAGCACCAGCAGCGCTTTCAATGCGCATGTACTTTGCGCGTGTGGCGGCCGCCATCCGTGAACTCGTCAATATGACCGCGATTTTTGGCAGAATTCAGTTTCGCCCGGACGTTGCGCGCGTTGGCTGCGCTCATTCCGCCGAAACGGTGCATTAGTAATGCTTGACAGTAGGAAGAGTGACAACGAGCAGTAATTTCGTTTTGTCTCAGTGTAATGCGCGCGATGTCATACACATGGTGGGAGTTCTTACTAGCGATGCCACCGCGGCCCGCAGGCGTGTCACACTCACCGGCCGCATGGGTTTGGTGCTTCTGAAGCGTAGTATTTCGTCGTTGACCCCCCTTGATAAGAAAAACATCGGTAAGTTAGTGCGTTCTTGCTTACATTCGTCCTTCCGGACTGCTCGATTTTCCGGACACTTTTGCGTTCCCGAGAAGGTCCGGAAAATTGGTAGTTGACTGCAGAAAACTTTAAAACTAAGTAAAATCTGCTTCTGGTTTATGCTAAGGAAACAGTAGCTCATGACAGGCTCTTGCGGTGCAAAATTAACCATTGCGATGAACGGAATGCTTCTTCTTCGGGGTGCCCAGACTCATCGTGAATGATGCAAATTTGAATTGGACACGTCCCAGCATTCCCATACAAACTGCATACACTCGTGTAAAGGCCGCACATTTTTTCAGCGATTTTGATGGGGTGCGGCACTTCCACGGAAGTGTGAAATTTTTTTTCAGTTTTCAATCCATGTATGGACAAACCAATTTAATCGTGCCATATATACCTAACGATGGGATATCTGGCGTCTAGCTGCGGTCATCCTCGCTAGATGTCTGCACTGGTATCGTTGCTTGGGCTCGGCTTGTCGCCGCTGCTCGCGTCATCCATACGTTCGTGTATCCAATCATCCTCAGTGCAGTCCATGGCTTTGGAAATCCCGGTGACGTTAAAGCTTTTTACAATAATGTCCGTGGACACCGTACACCACGCTTTTAAGGTCCAAGAGCAGACAAGCTGAAGTGACACCCTCCTTAGTCGTCTGGTCGGCATTTTCTTGTGGTGGCTCGTTGCCACCCATTGAGAGTACTGGCGTCTGAATTCCGCCTTAAACGGCCTATTAATAGACACATCCAGTAGTTGTGCTATAGGCAGTCGTCAAAATGAACGGTGGCACAAAGGATCAATGGTCCCGGCGAGAAAAGCGTCAAGATCCCCCAGATCGTGCCGCACGCCCGTAGCTCACAGATAGTGCCGCGTGACGAAGCCGCAGGACAGCTATTGCCATCTGGTGGCTCCCTTGAAATGTGCCCCATGTGGGACGGCTGGCGTTTGCTGGCGAGATGTCATTTTTCTTTCAAAATTTGGACTGCAAAGTTGGGGGTAGCGGCCCTTACACGAGCGCGGTCATTAGTCAAGTGTATATGGTGCAACATCATGCTCTGCTAGTTCCCGTTAGTTAATTGTATGAATGTCTGTGCCACAGATGAACTAAAGAAGCAGTAGTATTTGAAGTGGCCCACATAGAGGGGCCCTGTGTCACTTTTTGAACGTAGGCAGGAAATGATGCCTGCGAGTCATGGAGGCTCCTGTGAACAGAATATCAGCCAAATGTAGTTGCACTGCGTGCACCCAAGAATATGCAGTTTGGTCTGAAACACAGCTGCAAAGTGCTTGCTCTTCTTTCATTAAATAATGTCACTGGGGGCAACAACTACATTGCATGCGCATGAAGCAGAAGTAGCATTAGCTAATCGCCACAGATGGTGCGGGGAGCCGCACTGTCCTTATAGTTACTCTGGCAGCAAGCTTGTTGACTTCACAGAAGCGCAAATACAGTTAAACCTGGATATAACGAAATTGACAAATTCCCGAAAAACTTCGTTATAAAGAGGATTTCGTTATGTGCAGGTTCGGCACGAAAATTCGAAAAAAGAAACACTTAAGTAAGCAAAAAGGTAACAGACTGCAGAGCGCACCCAACACATTTACAGCTGCGACCACTTGTGTGAGCTTATAGTGAAGAACCGACTATAATGCCATTTTTTCTGGCCAGTGTTTATCCTCCCATAGAGGTTAATGTATACGCACACTGCTTATTGTGCAACCCCCCTCCCTCGAGATGAAGGAGCGGTTATAATGTGGCGGCTGGAAAATTCTGTGGACAATCGAGGTAGCCAGCAGGCTTCACAAAGGAAGTCCGCCGCTGGAAAAGAGCGCAGCGAATTGCCATGGAGGAGGAAGGAGCGCGGATCAAATGAACAATGAGCGCAGGGAAGAAAAAAAAAAGGCCGTGGTAGCAGCGGGTCCCATGCGTGCCCTCTGAGGATAGGATTTCCAAGGCGACGAAAAATGCTGCTACGGCCGTTTGTCAGCTACGAATGCTCTGCACGGAATGCGTGCCCTGCAGTTTACCGCTGTTTGTCTCCATTTCTTTTTTTTTTTTAATAATTTCACGCGCTGCCCTTGAATCATCCTGTGAGTGCGATTTCCTGTGCACCCAATCCCTGTGTTGTCAAGGGCAAGCTTCCCGTGAGGCGCGCTGCCAGCGACCCCGCGAGCTAAGCCTAACAAGCACTGCCACCTAGCGTCAGGTTAGCGAAGTGAAGCACAGAGACTTGTACAGTAACCAGAATGGCGCTGCCAGCATGTTGAAAAAGAAACAACAAACAAAAATTTGTTTTTTCTCTTTTTCCGCTGCCAGCATGGCAATTGGTGGGCTAGGCCAGCTGCAGCAAGCGACGGGATCAGGTTTGAAGTGAGGGGGAAAGAACACACCGTGTCGAGGGATGCAGGCTCGCCTCCCGCGCACTCACACGCACGCACAGTGTGCTCGCTCTCGCCTTGCAGTCGCCGTGCCTTCAAGTGCCAAGCACGATGCCGCGCTTCGCATTCCATTGTGGCGGAGAAGGTGCTTCCGGATGGTGCTCGCGGTGTACCTAGCCCGCTCGGGTCCATAGGTGACTGGCGGAACAAACTGACAGCGGCCAGCCCTAGCACACCTACACTCAGCGGCAAAAACGCTGATGTGTCCCTGCTAGCAGATTCAGGACAGGTGCGATCCAGGACTGGTGCAACCGGACTGGCATTTCTTTCCCTGTGACCCCTGTTTCTCCCACCATGGATTGCTTGACGGTAACAATGTTGGTCCCTGTGTCTCTTTGTACTGACACTTCTTATCCTGCGTCATTCCCACTACAGGCGGCATAAAATATTCTGCATCTTCTGACTTTACAAAGGCCGCAGCAGTGTTTGTCATGTCAGTTAAGTTGTGGTGTGGTGTTTTGCCGCAATAACACACCAGCAGACCCCAACACCAGGTTCCCAGTCAGATATAGATGTCCCTCTCTTCGTCACCGTCCGGCGATGCTTTGTAAACGGGGAGGCCACTTGCGAATATGACGATTTAATAAAAAGGGCGAAGCCAGACAAGACAAGAAACAGGGCAAAGGCAGACAAACAGATCAGCGGTGGCCGCTCTACGGCTCGCTCGCTTCCTTCCTTCTCTCTACATAGAACACAGTTTTTATACACTTGCGATATGGGGCGGGGTTCCTTTCAAAAGCCCCTCACTCAACAAACACCAATCATACAGTCAGGCGGGTTGTCGGAAAGTACGCGTCTCCTCCGTCAACCCTTTGCCACACTCATGGCAATACCGCGTGGTCTCTTTGCCGATTGCCACTAACCATGCTCACGCGGTGTCTACCACGACACACCACTCAGACACTTCCACTTGCACCGGCCACCCGCTGGGCTCTCAGGTGCGCTCAGAGTGGGACGATGGTCGTTTTTCTTGTTCCGTCCCTCCCGTGTCTCAGCGAAAATGGCGCCGCCTCGTCCAATTTGTTCTGCATCGTCGGCGCGTCGCGACGCGGCCGTCCCCGCTCGTTTGGGGTGCTATCTCCCCTTCCATCTCCTGCGTGCATCTCCCCGTTCAACCTTTCGGCGTATTGCTGCGTATTGCCGACCACAGTGAAATGGAGGAACAACTCACGTAGACGTCCCGCATACTGCACAATTATGGCATGACCTTGACGTGCCTCGTCTTACATGTCAGAGTTCGGATGGTCGTACTTAACTATGTCCCTGACCTCCTCCTGCTCTATTTGCCTTCTACTGGCGACCTCAACAGGACTTTTGCCTGCAGCATTGCAAGCGGTCTTACTTTCTTCTGTCACTCTGCAGGTTTCTCTTGTATTGACACCGTACAGTAGAATCTCGATTATACGATTACGGTTGATGCGAATTTCGTGATGATACGAATTTTAATGTTGTTTTGGAGGGACTACGTTGTATAAAATATGCCGTTATTCTGTGTTATACGAACAGTTTCCCCAGCCATTGCGGATGATACGAACGAAGCGCTCAGCGAGCTGACTTCCGACTGACTCAGATTTTTGACTGCAGATTTTTTTCCGCGAGTTCCTTACGACTTTGGACCGGAAAATGGCAGCGAAAAACAGAAAAATTTTTCTTTTCGTCGACCAGTGTTCGGCCCATCCCAAAGACTGCAACTTCAGCAATGTCGCCGTTTATAAGGTTCCTGCCCGCAAACACCACGAGCCGTCTACAGCCGCTGGATGCGGGAATAATCCGAAATGTAAAGCACCATTTCAAGGGATTGCTTGTGCGGATGCTCCTGGCGAAAATTGAGCGCAAGGATGAAACTTGCGGATTAGCCTGCTTGACGCGTTACATTTCTTGGCATGTCCTGGGATAATGGACCCAGGACATCTCGAACTGTTTTCGCAAGTGTGGATTTTTTGCGGAATCGGATGCGGCTCGGACGGAGGAAAACCAAGAGCCTGACGACGATATGCACATGGAGGGTTGGGAGAACCTTGAAACTCGAGCCTCAGCGCTAGACTTCGTCACCGCGGACAACAACGTAGCACCTGTGGGCTGCGATCCATCGTTGAATTTGTCGACGAGGCAAAGGATACCGAGTCAGGGGGATGGTGAAGATGCCGGTGAGTGTGATCTCCTACCGTCAATGTCGGAAAACCTTGACGCTCTCGATGTACTGCGTCGCACCGTAAGCACCGGCAGCGTGAGTGAAGAAACCGCAGCACGGTTTTATTCCTTTCAGGCGGCTTTATTGAGGGACAGCGAAGTTTAAAAAGTTGAAAAGAACACCATGGACTTTTTCAGCAAGAAGTAGTTGACCCCAATACAGTTCTTGTTCATCTTCATTATCACTTTACCTTGTTTGGGCTCATACGACTCGGGATGATACGAATATTTTACATGCTCCCTACGAATTCGCATCATCGAGATTCTACTGTATTATATTCTAGCAAACAAAAACAGGACGAATTTGCAGAGCAGCTAGGGCACCTAGTTCAGCTGACTATCATCGTGAACAGTGGTTTCCGTGGCTGAAACGCTCCTCTGTGAACTGAACGCAGCTATCTGAGGAAAGAAAGCCAAAGAGGAACAAGAAAAGGCAGGCAATGGGTTGCAATACCGTGCGTACACAGATAGTCCACCGGTTTTAAAGGTGGAACAAGAATGTGGCCTTGGTGTACTCTTTATGGCTCTTGATAAGTTGGTGCGACCTTGTTCTGAAGTCACAGAAGCTAAGAAGCCACGATGTTCCAAGAAGCACCAAACCATGTTTACGGTGTGCAGAACGGGAGTGGTGTACACCATTCCAGATGCCTGTGCTGGCGTGTACATTGGCCAAATGGGCAGGTGCATTAATGCATAGTTGTTGGAGCATCGTGCACGTGTTAAGTCATTGGCTTGCTTTGGCTGTTTGGTGAAACACTGCAAGGAGTGCAAGGGCTGCTTCCCGATATACAATGCCACTTCTGTGACACATGTCAGAAGGAAACTCAGAAAGCGAGAAATAGTTGAAGCGCTAGAGATTTACGGGGCAGGTGGCACGTGTGCAAGCACTCCTTCCATCGCATTCATGAAGAAGGAAATCTCAGTTTAAGAGACAGTCTGACGATGCAGAGATGGTAGGTGGCGTATTTTTGTAAAAAAATCTGTAGGTTGTGATGTGACACTGCTCGTGCGCAGTGGAATGTTCATAATGTACGGTGTCTTGAATGTGATTAAAGCTCAGCTGAAGTTTAGCATTTGTCCTGTACTCCTATGTGTAATTCGTCCTGTTTTTGTTTGCTAGAATAACATGGTGTCAATTTGTCAATACCAACTAGCCCAGCTAAACACATTAACGAGGTTCCTCTTGTATGTCGACTTTGAACTGCGAGTGCGACCAAGGAGACCACCTACAGCTTGATGCCCTGTTTTGCCATATAGGAAACATTGAATTGCACTCGTGCTCTGTTTTTTCTTCTCTGGTGTCCTCATTTTCTTCCCTCTTAAGTTTATTTGCCCTTGGGCTTCCAAATAGAGGGCAGCGTGTTCTGATAGCTCTGCTACCATCTCAAAACTGTGCTCTTTGAGGGGTACCCTAACTCGTGTGTGGCATGTTGCCAAGAACTGTTCTGCAATAACTTTATCTCTCAAGTCCTTAAAGGCTCTTTATACATTATTTACGTCATACCAACAAACAGAGTAGTTGGAGATGCGAGCAGCAAACTGCTGGCCAGTCTGCTTTTTTTTGTGGCTTGGAGCTTTGCAGCTTCACCCTGAAACTGCATGCCAGGTGCCGAAGTTGCATTGCAGTGTCTGTCCTTGAGGGTGGAATCAAAATGGTGTTCGCGTCTTGATGCGAAGTGCGAGCAGCGCTATCTGTGGAATCATTGCCGCTGATTCCACAGTGACTGGGCACACGTTGAAAGTTAATCTCGTGGCCATTTTGTCGGAGGTGGTGGTGAAATACGATTATATAATATCTCAGTTGCTTTTGGCATCCGCGCCTAAGAACCGAATGTATGCACTGTAACGCTGGCTTTGAGTCCGAAAACACGGCCGATTTTTCTCAACCTCTGAGTATTGACGATAAATTCTAGTGCACGGCGCAGAGCTATGAGTTCTGCAGCTGTGGACGTCACGACATGAGATGTCTTCAGTTGAAGGGTTGTTCCCCGCGTTGGTACGACCACCGCTCCGCCAGAGACTGGCCAGTTCCACTCTCAGTTGGTAATTGTGTTCGTCTGATGTTAGGTGAGTTCCACTCTACCAGTGAGAGACTAGCCAGTTCCACTTGGCCAGTCTCCCACTGGTTGAATGGAACTCGCCTAATATCAGACAAACACAACTGTACCAACTGAACCCTTTCCTACATCTCCGCCCTCCATCAGGACTTCCTCGATGTGAAGCCTTGCTTCTTTGTCGACTTTGGCTAGGAGTTGCCTTCACAAAGGCATACTCCACATTACTTGGAGTAACTGACAGTGCAGCATGTGAACTATGCGAGATCGACGAAACCCTTGACCATTTATTGTACCACTGATGGTGATTTGATGCGGAGAGGAAAGCACTTGCTCCCATGCTACGACAACTCGACAATCGGCCACCTTCCAGTCAGATGCCACTTGAACACCATCCTGATCGCTCGTCAACCCACAAGGCACTGAAAGCATTTTTGGCGGAAAAATTGAGCGCAAACACAAGACGTTAAGAATAAACACAAGACGTTTTGATCCCGCTACGGGAGCCTTGTTAACAATGAAATGAATTTAGAATGAATGAAGGCGGGTTAAATGCATTCCACGATGTGACGTAAGCATCGGGTGTATATCGGGGGCGATTGCCTGAGTTGCGGTCGAGCGTGTGTGCCGTTGTCTGAATATGAAGGGACTCCAGAAAAAGTCTTGTCATCTTGTTTCTTTCTTTTCCAATTATCTTTGCGCTATCCCAGTTGACGTCATGGCCAGTGGAAACCGCGTGCTGAGCCAGCGCATTTGTTGCCACGTGCTTCTTGTTTACGTCGTACTTGTGCTGTTTTAATCCTTTTTTTTGGAAACCGCCCGTTTCACCAATGTATACTTGTCCACAATCAGTGCAAGGTATCCTGTATATGACACCAGGAAACTTATCCTTCGCAAGCTTGTCTTTTACTGTCACCAACGAGTGTCTGAGCTTGCGCGTTGGGACATGTGTTATGTTGACGTCATACGACCGAAAGATTCGGGACAGGCTTTCGCTTATGCCGGGGACGTGCGGGAATCCGTCTCTTATCCTGTCACTGTGGCTGTTGTGGTACTGGGTGAGCTAGGCGATTCTCAACGGCACGTACAAGCGAACTGGGGTAGCCTGAACACGAGAGGTCACGACATGTGGTAGCCAAATCAGCCGCACGATCCTCCGGGGTTGAGCAAAGTCTTTGTTTTTGAAAACACTTCTTGAAAACGACGGTTTTAAGTGAATGCCTCTGACTGATGCAGCCATCCTACATGTCTCTTTCATTCTTCCCCTTCCTACTTTCTCTCCCATATTTCTATTCGCCCTTCCCATTTTCCCAGTGTAGCCAACCAGATGCCTTTCTGGTTAACCTCCCTGCCTTTCTGTTTTCCTCTTTTCCTTCTTTTCCACCTGAAACCTTTGGCGTTTAATCTAGATCTTTGAAGAAGAGCAATCTTCACCTTATCGTAACCTAATGCGTCAGCCGTTGGCATCTGACTGAAAACATCCAAAGCCTCCCTCACAAAGCACATGCCAGGTCCCGTCTCCCACACTTCTGCGCATAGTTGTGCATGTTCGATTTCTCTATCTTCTCCGAAACGCTGGATGTATACGTCCAGATCATCTCGCCTGTCATCAAGCGGTGGGATAAGCTGCTGGGGACATACTTTTACCACACTCGGAGATGCAACACCTAATATATCTCCCCTCTCTTCTGGTAGTTGTGCACAACTATAACATCTTTCCTGTCAGCTTCGTTTCTAACATTAAGTTTGTATATGCACGCTCATCTGCTGCTTTGGCTCTCTCCTCATCCTCTCTTGCACCTTATTGTGCCTCGGCACACTCTTTCCTTAATCGTTTCCGCTCGTCGCAATACAGTTCAATTATGGCCTCAGCTGACATGCGTGGGGCAGTTCCAAGATACATTCCGCCGCTGAAGATGCCTCTAGGCACATGAGAAAGGCACATGATGCTTGTGTTTTTATATGCTGTGTTGCCTTCTTTAAGTGCAGAATTGTTTTCTATTTAATGAAGGTTATAGGCTGTTGTGCTTTTTCGAGCTTGTGTGTTCATTTCACTGGCTCGAGCAAAATACGCCAGGTGATGAAGTATATCGTGATATGGTATAACTCTTAACGGATCTGAAATATCTTTCTGGCAGCCAGTTCATGAAGCAATAAGTGCTTTAATAATGTCATTCAAAGATTACTCGGAGAAGTTTAGCAAGGGTATGAAACCCACGCGTTGGGTATGACAAAAGAAGGAATGGAGGGTCGGCCCGCCATGCCGCGGGCGTAGTCCTTGCGACATGTTCGCCCAACAAACCAAACTGGCATGCTGGCTGACATGCTTTTGTATGCTTCCTACCTCCACTCATGGGCACCAAGCATGGTCTTGTCTGCTCAATGTGGAGACCAGTCAGAGATTGGGCAGCAGTGTAACATAGCCTTTCTTTAGATAAACAGCATTTTACCCAGGAACCCAAGTAGGAAAAATACAGATTCAATTTTTGATGCCATCTTAAGGTGCTCATTAGGAGGCACAAGGGTGGCAGCAATACAATGCCTCTTTGTGACCTTCCTCTGTGTTCTAAAGTGCTTACAATGATCTTTTTTGTTGTGTGTTGTTGAGCTCCAGTAACAGAATCACCTTCTCTCTTTTGAGTGTGTTGCCCGTGAGGTGAAGGGCAAACAGCATTTAGTTTGAAATTTCAGCTCTTTCCATGACGTGTAGCAATGTAATTCTTAGCAGATACATTCATGAGTGCGCATCATAGACAGTGTACTTGTAAGCTTAAAATAGCCTTACCTGATGAAGGTCACTTTAATCTGTCAGTGAAGCCTAAATTGTTATTTGCTTTTAGTGCCACTTAAAGTAGCTGAAGTAGCCTGCCATTTTGCATAGTATTGCTGATTTCATGGACGTGTGGGATTTTTCTGTTAGTACCTTTCTCAGTGCCATGCATTGCACACTCCATTTATGTTTTGTGTTGTAACATTTAGCTCGTACAGCTGCACTTCCTCTATACAGGTGCTACAAAGCACCATTAGCTGCGGCCTGCAACAATGGTTTTTTTTGTCCCCTTTTACAGGATGTAAAGGATGACCTTAGTTTTGGTCGTATGACTCTGGGATTTATGCCTGCACTTCAGCAAGTCACGGCATTAGTACAGGATGGTGAACTTGATGCTGCCTCTGTAGTATCGGTAAGTGATGTTTGTCCAGCTTGTCCAGATTGTATTCTGGATATCAACAGTAACCAAGTGGATATGGGGCACAGTTCTGGTTTCGTTTATATGTGTTGCCCGCAAAATGATGTTTCAATTGTTGAGCACAACTTAGCACTGATTCTGTAGGAAACCAATTACTTCTCTTTTCAGTTGCTTTGTTTAAGAGGTGTTGTCATTTGTGCATGTTTTATTTAGCGAGTGCCCACTCTACTTTATCCTCATATTTGTACGCTGGTTCCTTTACAAGTATGCAATGTTGTGATTGGGCTTCCACAAAGGAAGCGTCCTCGGCTTGCATAGTCTTAATTTAAAGATTAGCGGGAGAAGAAAAGAACTGCTCCTATGCGCGGCTTTGGAAGCGTCAGCACAACCTTGCCGGCAACAATGGCACGTTCACCTGCCTGTTGGCACCCTTTGATTCCTTGGTCTGACGTGCCTTGGGTCTGCCAGTAGAAGACACACCCGTCGCGATGTTGGCCATTGTCCGTCCTCCCTCTGTGAACTTGAGGTTGCCCGACCAACTTTGGTAGAGACGCCGTGGGCTGCTGTTGTCCCTGGTTTTGGGGCCAGCCACCGTCGTGGGAAATTAAACAGAGGCAGCACCTCTGGAGCCCTACCTATGCGTGGAATGTGATGCTGCAATTTGGTCTGTTGCAGTGATTAGTTTACCGGTTTCTCGTGACTGGTGGCGTCCTTGCCTTCCCTCGATTGGTCATCACCAATAGCAGGGATAACCAGGGTTTTTCAGGAGCCAGGGAGTCGAGCCAGAGAGGCTGTCAGAGAGAGAAGAATTTCTCGAAGCAATCACATACAGTAGAATCTCGATGATACGAATTCTTAGGGAGCACGTAAAATATTCGTATCATCCCTAATTCGTATGAGCCAAAACAAGTTAAAGCTGATCATGAAGATGAACAAGAACTTTATTGGGGTCAACTACATCTTGCTGAAAAAGTCGGTGATGTATTTTGAACTTTTTTAACTTCGCCATCCCTCAAGAAAGCCACCTGAAAAGAATAAAACCATGCTGCAGTTTCTTCACTCACGCTGCCGGTGCTTATGGTGCGACGCATTACATCGAGGGCGTCAAGGTTTTCCGACATTGACGGTAGGAGATCACACTCACCGGCATCTTCGCCATCACTCAGACTCGGTATCCTTTGCCCCGTCGACCAACTCTGCGATGGATCGCAGCCCACAGGTTGCTACGTTGTCGTCCGTAGTGATGAAGTCTCACGCTGAAGCTCGAGTTGCAAGGTTCTCCTAACCCTAGATATGCAATTCGTCGTCAGGCTCTTGGTTTTCTTCCGTCGGAGCCGCATCCATTTCCACAAGAAATCCACACTTGCGAAAGCAGTTCGCGATTGTGTCCTAGGTAACATTATCCCAGGACACGGCCAAGAAATGTAACGCGTGAAGCAGGCTAATCCGCAAGTTTTCATCCGTGCACTCAATTTTCGCCAGGGGCCTCCCCACAAGCAATCCCTTGAAATGTTGCATCACATTTCGGATTATTCCCGCATCCAGCGGCTGTAGATGGCTTGTGGTGTTTGCAGGCAGGAACCTTACGGTGACATTGCTGAGGTTGCAGTCTTTGGGATAGGCTGAACAATGGTCGACGAAAAACAAAATTTTTCTGTTTTTCGCTGCCATTTTCCGGTCCAAAGTCGTAAAGAACTCGTGGAAAAAATCTGCAGTCAAAAATCTGCAGTCAAAAATCTGAGGCAGTCGCTCGTGTGAAGCGGTCATTTCGCGCATTCGTATCATCCGCAATGGCTGGGGAAACTGTTCGTATAATACTGAATGACGGCGCATTTTATACAACGTTGTCCATCCAAAACAACTTTAAAATTCGTATCATCATGAAATTCGCATCAACCATAATCGTATCATCGAGATTCTACTGTACTTTGTATGTTTATGTAAATGCAGTTTTTCATTGCCAAAAGTCCTGAATGTATGGCACTCCTGTGTCCGACGCCTTTGTGGTGGCTTAGGCACCCACACAACCGATGCCCTAGTAACATCAGCACCGACCAGACCAAGAATTCAATGTTTGTCTAACAAAACTGCCACCTTTATGGAAACAAGCTAATCGCTTCATCCTCGCTCTTGGGGCCATCAGCACGGCAGTAAAGAAGGAGCCTTCCCAATTTTTTTCTCCTTTTCTCGTAAACTGTTCAGCACCATACAAGGTGTCAATTTTTGCTGCACGGAATATGCTTTTCTCATAATGCAAAAGAGGGTAGCACAAGTCACCTTCAGCCAGCTTTGAGCGGCTGATATGAATGGAGAACTTGGCGGTGTTCAGAATTATATTTGCTGAATTGTCGCCAAGCTAGTCTCTGACAACGAAAAAACATGCCGAATCAGGGGAAACACCAAAACTCAGGAGACCATTAATCAGTTTCACCCAGTCATCCAGCTCATTGCATTCAGTGGTGCAGTGGTGTACCGTATTTGCACGTAAATAATGCGACCGCGAATATAACACGAGGGGGGTACTTTCGGTCTCAACGAAAAAAAAAAAGTATATTACGATTATAACGCTAAGTGATGCAACTGTAAACAGCAATCAAAAGGTGGTCACCCGCAAGGCTTCATTGACCTTTGCAGCCGTCGAAAAATGCCTGATTACTCTTCCTCGCTGCTCGAGTCCTTATCGCTGTCGGCAAAAACTGCATCGTTGCCCACCCTTACAAAAATGCCATGTATGGCGATACAGTAGAATCCCGCTGATACGTTTTTCACGGGACCGTAAAATATAAACGCAAGAGCCGGGAAACGTAAGAGCCAAGATAGGGGGAAAATGGCAAAAATGAGAGAAGTGGTGATCGGCACACAATTTTATTTCAGTGCTAGCGCTTTCAGTGCACGCATCGGCACACTTGGCTACGATTTCGTTGACAGAGAAAACCTCGAAGGTGACAATGGCTTCGTCGATGGAAACGTAATCATTGTACGCGATTCCGTCACCAACAGTTTGCATCGCTGTGCCATAATTTAGATGGCGGAAGCAGAAAACGTAATTGGAGTCGCCCATTGTGCAACTAATCCTACAGTCAAGCCAAGTCAAGCTACGTGAAAAGTCAATATTTTCGTCGGCAGTGGCCGCTTGGAATGCCGATTTGCGACGTACGATGCGGGAACGTTCCCATATTGCGACGTAACAGCGGGGTTCCTAATGCATTGAATCCTATGGGAGCTATGCCAGGACTGGCCAAAAACGATGTAACAGCCGGGAAAACGCAGCAGCCGGGAACGTAACAGCGGGGTTCTACTGTATCAGGAATTGGGCATATGTGGCTATATATGGCGGGTTCCGTACATGGCCGCATTTGCCCCAATCGTGATAGAAACAATATGGCAATGAAAGACCAACACGAAGAATGCCATGTAAGACTATGATGCATATTGGGCAAATAGGGCCATGGACGGACACTTGCCATATATAGCCAGATATGCATATATGGCCATATATGCATATTTGCTATATATGGCACGTGTCCGTATTTGGCCGTATTTTCCCTATATGCATCAGAGTCTCACATGGCATTCTTCGTGTTGGTCTTTCATTGCCATATTGTTTCTATCACAATTGGGGCAAATGCGGCCACGTACGGAACCCGCAATATATAGCCACATATGCCCAATTCCTGATATCGCCATATATGGCATTTTTGTTAGGGCATGCCTTCCAGACTGTTCGAGAGGCAGCACTTCAGGAATGCTCGCGACACTATTGCTGACGGCAAAGCCTCCCAAGCATTGTTAATCCACCGTGCCACATTGCTCTCTGGACATCTGGTCGCTTCATGGTCGCTTCATGGTCGCTTCAGACGCCATCTGGTCGCTTCATGCGACCAGATGGCGTCAGTGGGCGATTGCTAGCCTCCAGCCACTGCTCGTAT